>JAABOM020000049.1:25885882-25914389 GCA_011800125.2 Solanum clarkiae | reverse complement strand
AGGCTGCGTACATCCGACCCCCCTCACCCCGCAATGAGCGGGAGCCTTTTGAGGCACTGGGGTATGTTGTTGTTGTATTATATTAGAGTACATGCACATATAAATATATCCTGCATTAGAAGCAATGATCATTTTACACATCTTGATTGAATTTGGTATACTTATTAATTTCTGTTATAAATCAATTAACAGACGCATAATATAATTAATGTAACCCCAAAACTGGCCTTTTACGACAAACATTATTCTTAAATGAATTTAGTACATGCACTGTCTAATACCACATTGTGGATCCCATGAATTTTTGTAACTTACAAAACGAACAAATATTGAAATATGTTGAATATAATAGTACTCTCTACAATTAATCTTCTACGACGAGCATCTTTAATGAATTTGGAACCAAGTATAAACATATATAAAGCTGATGTCTACTTGGAATTCTTTAGTGTTTTTTTACTGTAATTTTTGTGACAAATCAAGAGTACAAATAATTTTAATTCACGTGTACAATAATACTTACCCCCAAGAAAGAAATATTCTGAAAAGTAATATTCTTGAAGGTCCATTTTGCAATTTGGCATTACTTGCTTCCATATACTTTTATGAGTACTTTATTTCTTACTTGGGACCAGGAGCCTTTAATTGGCCTTTTTCTATTTATATATAGTGGTATTATTTATGAAAATTGGTTTTATTACTTCTGTTGTGTTGGACAAATCGTTAAGATGATTTTTATGAGAAAGAGGTACATTTGTATTATGTGTAGCGGTGACAATTCATTTTGGACATCAATTGATTAAACTTCTTGAAGTACTATCTTTCAAAACATGTTTGTTTTTTTCTCAATATTTTGATATACCAAAAACTAAAAAATCTATTGAAAATATTATCCAAAGATATGTCGTTTTCTCAATTTAAGAATATTGCATTACTATTATTTAGTGCATAGGGATTCCGTCATTCCCATGAATTAAAAAAGCCAAAAAAGGTTAAAAAAACAGGAGGGGTGCAATGAGGTCCTAAATATGTATAGTGATAAGAGCTGGATAACATATATGCAACTCAATGTTAGCCAGTTGAAATAATAGATTTTTCTAGTGGCAATGGAACATATGCCAAATAAAAAAGGAAAGAAGACGAAAACAATATTTTTTAATTCCATATTTATATTATTATTATTTTTTTTTAAGAAGAGTCTTGGAGTAATCGGTAAAATTGCTGCCATATGATCAGAAAATCACGTATAGTGAGAGCTTTATTGCATCGATCTTGTCCTTGTTGGTGTCTGTCGATTTTTTATTAGTAATATATGATTTTATGTTAATATAAAACTTATGTGAATTCTCAGTTACGATTGAAAAATTTCTGGAGTGATATTAGTTTTACTAGTCCATCAGACCTTCACTTTCTTCGTCCATATTCATTTGTTGCCTGATTTTCTACTGAAAAAAGTGCCCCTTCCTTCTTCGTGGACTCTCTGCTTGGGTGCTTTCTGCTATTTACGTTACTGCCTTTTATTTATTCTATATCTTGATTTTACGTGATATAATTTTATTAGATATGAAATTTCATAAATATATAAAAAAATTATAAAGTTTTAAAATTATATTTAAAATAAATTCTTTAAATAGAAAACTAAATATTAATTTTTTTGTCAAATAAGTGAAATCCAATATAAATAAACTGTTAATAATGTCATTTAATATACCAAATAAAAAAATGTATGTGTCTTTCAAGACTTATCCGTTTAACTTTATTTTAAATTGAGGTATAATTATTTATTAGGTATGATTCATTTAAAACCATTAATTTATGTGTGCTGAGTAAATCGACTACAGAAGAAAGCACAGCGTATTTTTTTAATTTCATATGCTGAAACTCAAAAATCATTAAAGAAACCATTGATCTCATATATCATTTTATGTATAAAGATAAGTATCTCTGGTATGGTAAAGAAAAACATAAAACTCATTGATAGTATAACTGTTATTACCATGTACAACTCAAGCTATTTCCAATCTAATAATTGGATGAACGGAAGAATATATTCCTCCCATTTACACACCAACAAAGATATATTTTGGTATCGAAAAATTCTTCCTTTTTCGAATGAGTTTTGTATGGCACAAATTTAATTCAATCAAAATTCTAATATAAATATCAAATATGAAGTACTAAAATAAATAACAATAATAACAAATTTAATTATAAAATTAAGAAAACAGGGAGTACTAAAATAAAAACAGAAAAGAACAGAGATGCTTGCCAGTGTGCTCTAGTTCCCCAATCCCACTACTCTTTTTCTGTATCATCCTTTAACTTTCCCGCTCTGTCTTCTCTTCCTCTCGATTTTCTATCTCTCATGCTTCTGCTTTTTATGTATCTTCTTCCTCCACCTCCCTGAATTTCTTCTTCTTTTTTATCCTTGGGACTTGTCTTTGTTTGGAATTTACCTTAAAAACTTCGACACTACCATTTTTCTTTAGCAGATATTCAAGAAAAGATGAACAATAGATTCCGACAGTCTCCACAGCCCAAAAAAGTTTCTTTGAATCCTCAAAAGGTGAGTGAAATGTTATACTTTTGAAAAATCCCAAATTTTTCTTCCATGCTTCATCTCTGCTGTGCAACAACTTTGATATACGTTACCTGATTATGCTAAATTACTGGAATTTCTCCTTTTTTGTCCCTTTTCCTCCTTTTTCTTTTTCTTCCTTTTGTTGGGGACTGTCTTGAGTTGTACACTATCTGTACTGACAAAAGTTGTCATCTTTGGATCCAATTTCAGAATTGGATGCTTTAGTCATATTCTCAATACCCCTTTTAATTATTCATCCAGTTATTTTATTAAATTGACACTGAAAGAATTGTTAAATCTAATTTTTGATAGGAGAAGAATATGGAAATACAGCAAAACAAATTCTTATCTGCAGAGAAGCCCAGAGTTAATCGGAGTCAAGCAGCTAAAGAGAAAAAATTAGCCTTACTTCAAGATGTATTTTTCATCTCATCTTTGTATTCATATAACATTAAATTTTTCATTTTAATTTTTAAAATATTTTTTACTTCCAATTTTTCGCCTTGAATTGGCAGGTTGATAAGCTAAAGAAGAAGCTGAGGCATGAAGAAAATGTTCACAGAGCTTTGGAAAGAGCTTTTAACAGACCTTTAGGAACTCTACCTCGCCTTCCTCCTTATCTTCCCAAATATGTAAGTATTTAAATTTGATGAACTTTTTTCAATCTTTAAGATTCCTTTTTTGACACGAGTGTTCCGAGAAAACAACCTCGACTCCACTTGTGGGATTCCACTGGTATATTGTTATTGGTGTTTGCAATCTTTAAGATTCCCAGAATCTAACACATAGTACTTATGAAATTGTGGCTTCAATTGAAACTTTAAACGATTTCGTGTATATCTGTGTTTCAAAGTGAAAATATTGGGTTCGATTGAATCTGGTCTATGAATTGACTTTCACTTTTTGTGTGATGACAATAATTCAGACATTAGAGCTTCTCGCTGAAGTAGCTGTTTTGGAAGAAGAGGTGGTTCGGCTTGAGGTACAGGTTGTTAATTATAGACAAGGTCTCTATCAAGAAGCAGTTTCCACATGCTCAAGGAGAAATATGGAGGATAACTATTTGTCAGATTCATGCCCTCAATTACCTGGTAAAGTACCTAAGCGAAGGCATTCAAGATCATTTTCCATGAGTGAAGTCAATCTCGGATCATCCATGCCACAGTCTTCTCTTTCTCTAGATAGGAGTGCTTCAAGTAGAAAGTTATTTTTAAACGAATCAATCTTTGGTAGCTCGAGAATTAGCTATGATGTAACATCAAATAGCAGACAGATTGTTATGAAGAATTGCAGTGATTCATTGATAGATGGCCTAGAAAATGAGAATCACTCAGCTGATACTTGTACTAAGGATAAGCCATCTCCAAAGGAGCAAGTCAACACGACAAAGATAAGGCCTGAATCAATCAGCAAAATAGCAGATGTTAGGCTTCAGGTATATACCATTAGGCAACCAGCATGAAAGTTGAGATTTGAAGCTTCACGTGCTAATTGATCTTATTATAATTCTCTCTGTTCAGCGCAGGGTTGTAGAACCAGCACAAGAGAGCTATTTAGCTTCATTAGATGAACGGGAATTGGAAGCTGAAAGCACAGAAAACAAAATCTCTGAAGATATTTTGAAGTGCTTGTCTAGCATTTTATTAAGGTTGAGCACATCTAAGGGGAAGGTAGCAAATCCAGAATCTTTTCGCTCTTTAGGAGCAAAAGTCTTTAATGAAAGCAATGGGAAAAGGGAGTTGCAAGATCCATATTGCATCTGCTCAGAACTCAGGAAGCAAGATATTGGTGAATACAGATATATACTCAATATAGATGCTAACTCAGTTAATCTAAACCGCAAAATCAATGCTTCGTTTCTGATTCACAGACTTAAGTAAGTTCCAGTCTCTCTATACATTTTCTAGTAATTATGATCAAGGAATCTATATATGTATTTGCATGTTCTTATTGTGTTCTTCCATTTTGAACACAAGGATTCTCCTTGGCAAGCTATCATCTGCGAAATTAGCGGGTTTGACTCATCATCAGAAGCTAGCATTCTGGATAAACACATACAATTCCTGTGTGATGAATGTAAGGCGCTTATGTTTTACCCGAAAATTCAAGTAATATTATACTCTATTTAAGAAATAATTTCTTTTGTCATGAATCTGTCAGGCATTTATAGAGCATGGTATTCCAGAGACTGCTGAACAAGTTGTATCACTAATGCAAAAGGCAAGTTACTCAGCCATTCTAGTTCATTCTTCAAATATTGCTGATGCTACAATAGTTGATCCATTAATACACGCTTCTCCTTGTTGAAGCTGTAATGGATCAGTTAAAAGTATATGGGGTGTAGGTTTTCCTGATACTGTGGCGAATGTACTTCGGTATCTATTAACTTTCTGAATAATTTCATCAGGCAACAATTAATGTGGGAGGGCATTTTCTAAATGCAATCATGATTGAGCACTTTATCTTGAGGCTACCGTACCACTTAAAATATGTGAGTTACCTTTCCATGTTCTTTATCTGCTCTGCCGTTGTGTGAGCTTAGAGCAATTGTGTTAAAAAAAATTTATTTCATTTAACAAATTCTCAAAAAGCTATTTTCCATCACTTGAAAGACGTGTTCAAAGTCAACGAAAGACAATGAGCTGAAGGTTCGGAGCGTTTTTGGCTTGGAGTGGTCTGAACCTCTCGTTACATTTGCACTCTCCTGTGGAAGTTGGTCCTCCCCTGCAGTAAGTTCATTGACCATTTACATACCCTTCTCAGTTTTTGCAAAATCAAAATATATTTTCCTGAGCTGGAGAGTTCAAAAAGTATAGCTTTCTGAATGGCTACAAAAAAGCATAATGGTTGAGAAAAGAATTCTCGCAAAATTAAAGAATAAGCATAAGGTGTATAATGAGTCGGTCAATCAATCATCCCCTGAAGTCTCTGGGAGCTTTAACCTCCATGCTAACATAATATTTCAAGCTTATGTCCAGCAATTCTAATTGTATGTTGTGATCTTTTCCATACTGAAGGTGAGGGTGTATACTGCATCTCAAGTTGAGACTCAGTTGGAAACAGCAAAACGAGAGTACTTACAAGCAGCAGTTGGTCTTTCAGCAACAAATAAGCTCATAATCCCCAAGTTGTTGGATTGGTATCTTCTCGATTTTGCTAAGGACTTGGATTCATTGCTAGACTGGGTCTGCCTCCAGCTACCGGATGAACTTAGAAATCAAACTATGAAATGCCTCGAGAGACGAGGAAGCGAACCCCTTTCACAATTAGTACAAGTAATGCCTTACAATTTCAGCTTCAGGTATCTCATACACCAATAAAGTATTCTCATATGTCTGAGCTTGCACAGTTGTGGACATAATCTATACTAGCACAGAAGACGGAATACAAGTATAGGAACTGTATGACAAGTGTTTATGGAACTAATGATGGTTATTGATATTGCTCCCGATAATAGTATAGGATGTAGCAAATTCAATTTATGAAATTCTTTGTATCTCTTAGACCCCTTAGAGTTAATAAACTCAGCGAGATCATTATCTCGAGAGTAAATAAAAATGATGCCTGTAGTTTGGTCATTGCCTCGTTTTATTTCGAGTCAACTTCTTCTTGATTGTATAAATTTTCAAATATTTTACAACAAAATTTATGATCTCTACTCTGTACTAGTACTTTTTTTTTCCGTCTTAAAAATGTAATTTTGTTTCACATATAAATGGAAATGGAGAAATTAGATGCATCAATACTGTACTCTAAATCCAGTGCCTTATCTTAGAATGGACTACACAGTCTAGCTTGAAATGGTACAAGTTGGATGAATCATACAAAGTTGGGGATAATGTAAAATCATGTTAATTCGACCCGTTTGGGTCTACAGTTTTTTGCTTTACTTGCTCTCAGCTCTTGTATTGCTTTGGTTTATTCAAATATGCTAGATTATCTTTTACTTCACCTTAAATATAGAATATAAAATAGTTTTCTTTTGAATGAAAAAAAGAAATAAAAGAAAGAGGTCACATTAAAGAGGCCACAAAAAGGAAAGACGTAAATTGGACTGGAAAAGGCTTAAAGGAACAAATTTGGCGACAGGAAACTTTAAGCGTTCATCTTGTGCAGTTATAGCAACACTAGGTACCATAGTAACATATATGCTTCTCTTTTACAGAGTGGATGTAAAAACAACTATATTCTTGTAATCCCACCACTGGGGTATGGGGAGGATAGAGGGTAAGTAAACTTTAAATAATATCCATAGAAATAAATGTTTACAAGGAGTAACATCAGTAGGAAAAACAAACATGTTGATATTTAAAGAAGACGATGTATTCAAAGAGAGACCATACGAAAGACACACTTGCCGCTAATAGGAAAATTTTCAAAGAGAACTAAAGGAATACTGATCGCTGGAATTAGTTGCACACGGCCAAACTAGATGAGGCTAAGCACCACAGGGAAAAGTAGGAAAGGAAAAGATAATGTGGAGGGAACAAAGATACAAAATGGATGATTACACTGTACAAACAATTGCACTATGCTAATACCAACAACACAACCCCCAAGCCAAGAATTTCAGAGGAAATTTTGTTTCAATCAGTAATTTTAGCCAAATGGAGAGGGAACGGGAACCACAAGTGCATCCGATCTTTTAATGCTACCCATACCACAAATAATGCAGCCAGGTGATGATAAAGCAGAGAATTTGGCCCCACAAAGATCGCACACATCATAACCAATGGTTGATAGACGGCTAAGCGTAGCAGCACAGAACTGGGATGGATCTTCTTGTGGATCAATTGACTTGTTTGACAAGCCCCTTTGAACGCATATGTCAACCAAGCTCCTCAATTCGTCTTGCTTGCCTGGAGGTGCCTTAGATAATAGAAGTTCAAGCATCTGTTTGGAATAGCCATAATTTTGGACATCCATGTTTCGCTTGATAGCTGTTCGAATACAATTTATCCTGTGCTTAGCAAGAAGAGGCAGTGAACCCAAGTGTCGAGACAATCGTGCCATTTCATCCTTTGCACTGATTGCGCTTGGTCCCTGCACTCTTTGCAGTCGACTTATTTCCTGCAGTGAAGTGACAAAGAACTCAGTGGCAGTTTGCCATGTTTATTTTCTTTCCAAAGTTGAATTTTGAAAATCAAGTTTGGCCATAAAATTTCGGAAAAAATCAGGAATTTTCCAGAATTTGGAGAACACCAAAAATTTTGTTCACTTTTTTCACTCCAAATCATTCAAAAAAAGGAAAAACGAAAAACTACATTTTGTAGTCATGCCCAAATACTACTTCTAATTTCCAAATAACATTTTCATTTTGAAATACTAATTTTTTCAAATTTCACAATTTTCATGGCAAAACAGGCCCCTTAAAGACACCCATCTAAACAACACAAGAACTTTAACAGAAACCAAGTGATATTTGCTCAATGTATCTGTTGACTAGTGATAAAAGGTTCTCTTCTGTTTACAGCTAAATACATTTCCCCCTTCCCCTTCCCTCTCTCTTTAATCATCTTATCTGTTTACAAAGGCTATCTCAAACTACCTCCTGCATATGCTGTAGGGACAAAACAAAACTAGCTAGTGAGTTTTTTGCTGCATGGAGGGGAAGGATTCGCCAGACTCCTACTTTTCTTATAGGGCTAATTGCACTTCTTGTCCCTTGCAAATTCAAAATTTTGATCTGTGTTACCTGACTACACAAATTTAACTTTCTAAGAAGAAAAGTACAGTTGTGCACTTCGGTACCTCCCTTTAACAAAAGGTTGCTCAATCTTAACCTAAAGGCTATTGGTATTGGATCAAACTACTTAGTTACAAAATATACACAAATATTACTAACACTCAAAATAACAAAGCTATAATTGATAGATAAGAATTGAAAACTAAAGGTGATAGTTAAAGCGGGTCCCATAATTTCAAAATAGAAAAAAAATTATACATTGATTAAATTAAAGTAGAAAAAGAAATGATTTTTTAAATTTTTTTTCAAAAATGCCCCTGCTCAAGCAAACACGTCAAGGGAGACGTGTATAAAGACATGAATATCTGTCCTTAATGTTGAAAGAAAGGAAGCAGAGTGACTGTAGCTATTTGGTAAAGGATCAAGTACCTGAAGCAGAGTGACTGCAATTTTATATTGTGCACATATTGTAGCTTGAGCTTTTATGTCAGCTCCACGAGATTGATCCTTAGCCAATGCTAAGAAAGCTTCATCGAAACAGGATAATGCATCTGGCAGCTGATTTTGCTCAAGATGGGCAAGCCCAGTCTTGAAGCAAAGTGGAGCAGCAGCCCCACGAGGAACCTATGACAGTGAAAAGTGCAAATTGTAAGAAAATGATGAGGATTCTGACTTTGACATATTTAACCCCAAGACTTTCAAGTTTCAACTGACACTACTGCTCAAGGACCTCCTCACTGGTTCTCTGTAAATCCTTGTCGTATTTAGTTTCTTGAACCCCCATGGAAGGAGAAGGTCCGACTGCTGGTCAGTTTCAGAGAAATTTGTTGATTCAAAAGCTCAAAAATATTTCTGTTGTATGTAATCATATAGCAATAGTTCACGGGTTCTTTTCCTAACCATCACTTCTTTAATCCTGATTTGCAATGATAAAATCTAAAGATGAAGGGCTTTCTTGTAGTACTCAATTTTCACAGCATCCTTGTATCTTCTAGTAGAAGAAATTTCCCTTCAACTAGGCCAAATCAACCATGTACAAATGGGTCAAATGATTTAAGTAAGCTAATTGATTATTTGATAGCACACAAATCATAGACAAGTGTGCATCATCACATTTTCTCTTACTCCAGAGCTTGATATTCAACCATGAACTAGTGACAACAGATCATTGAACATGGGCAATTAGGGGTCCTGAGGCTTCACTGTACCTCCTACACTCCAGTGAATCAGAATACTCAATTAATAATTACACAAGGACCTCACCAACTTAGTGAAGAATCTGATAACAAAACCTGACTCTTAGATATGTAAATAAGCCAACTATCTGTGCTTTAATTTTACAGTTACCGACAAAACCCAAAGCAGTCCTACAAAATTCATGTGCTATTATCGACATGTATGGCATTCAAAAGGGCAATTTTCATCTTATGTGCCAGCATTTGCAAATAAAATGTCAATGCTTACCATCAATCTTTCAGTTATAACTAATGATCCCGACAAGTTCAATATGATGCAGGACTTGGTCATAGTTTGGTACCATCAATTCCCTAACTGTTTAAAAGAGTGGAAAGAAAACTTACTTGTCCAGGACGCACAGCTTTTGGAGGAGAAGGTGGGCGTGCAGAAGGTTGTCCTGAACCTGGAGCTTCAAGAGAACTGAGATCAAGAGGTTGGTTGGACATGGGAGGTTTTGACATCTGAACATGAGGTTGCAGACCAGAAGGTTGAGTGAAGGGCTGTGGAGGAACACCACCATCAGGAAGACCCACCACATCAAGTGAAACAGGTTGTTGAGTAGCTTGAGGGGGGACACCACCATCAGGTAGACCAACATCAGCTGCAGATGCACTACCCTGGCTAGGTTGCATTTTAATGGCTTCAGCAACTTGAGAATTTTGATCCATCTTAGAAAGGTAAGTCCCAGGAGGAGGCAATGATGCCGCTACCTGGACGGAGGATATAGTATTCTGGAAGAAGTCCTCCGGAATGGGTCCTGCAGCAACTCCAGCACCCCCTGCCTTAGGAGCAAGATTCGGCATAGATGTAGATTGTGTCAATGAATTTGTTCCAAGAGGATCAGCAGATGTAGAAACCACTGGAGCTGTGACTGATCCATTGGTTGCAGAAGAAGGTTGAGGTAGAAGGAGGCCACCAAGATCTGGGGATGAACCAGTTAATGACTTTGTTCTACTGATCGGCAGGCCCAGCTGTTTTGTGGCCTCTTTTATCTTGTTCACGTCCACTGTAGCAGATGTAACAGGTTTGTCTCGAATTCTTATGTGTAATTTTTTCGTTTTTGATGTTCCTTCTTCATCACTGCTACTACCATCAGCAGCAGATACATAGAGTGATTTCTTGAATTCTTCTTCTGCTTTTGTTTGCTCATCTACCACACTAGAACTGGCAACTTTCTTGCCAAGGCTTTCTAGTCCCATTAACATGTCACCATCAGGCAACCCTTTGACCTGGTTAGTTGCCGATGCAACAACAGATTTTTGAGGCCCATTTGCTTTGTCTTCGCCACTTTCAGCTTTAAATGCCTTCACCAAACTATCTTCTCTCACTTCCACGATGTTACCTCTTCCTTTTATCAAACCTAGGTAAACACCTATGTGATCCGTGACAATAGATGGAATTGTACCATCATCGGTTCGCATGTATGGCATCACCTCAGCAGCAAGCTCCCACTGAGGAATGCTCTTCAGATTGGTTGGTGTCTTGATCTCCCAATTACCACCACCCCATTCTGGTCCTTTAGGAACCATACTTTCAGCAGCAAAATTTGCAAAGATACCTTGTGTCCACCCAGTTGACCGCACCCTAAGAATCCTTTCACAAAATCGTCGTAATTCTGGATCGGCACTTTCATCTTCTAGTTTCTGTGCTAGTCGCCGCATTGCACTTGGGTTGAGGTGGCATATAAATAGGTCAAGCATGCTTTCATAGTCTGATATGACTTCAAAAGTTTCTTTAGCACTGTCAAACTGCGCATATCTGCGATCTCATATAATCCCATATAAGAACGAATATTAAAAGATGCTGAAATAAGATATGTGCATATAAATTTTGCATGAGTCTCTCGCAGAGCTGTCTAAAAGTTGGACGTGTAAAAGTATTGCAAGTATTAATTCAATCGACAACATCAATAAAATCAAACTGCAAACATCACATAATAGATTGTATCTTATTAATTCACAACACACCAATTTTCTAAACACATTTTAAAGCGGCATAATCTCCACCGTGGTATGATAAAACAGTTATAATTAAGCAACACTTGAAAGTAGCAGCATTTTAAAAACCAAAAACTAGCTGCTGCTGTTGTCACATGGGTGCATTAGTTACACCCTGAACCTAGTCTCACAGTTCTGTCATATTACCTATCCAGATGAATCAAAATCATATCCCACTATAGGTCTGCCTCAAATATCTGGACTAAGCTACCTCATGTAGTTGAAGACATAGGCAAAGAGGGTTGACATCACAAAAGTAATGGGAAGCTCCTCGACAAAAACTTTTTATATTTTAATCAGTCAAGTTCCCTAAAATTAAACCAGAGGAATTGTTGACCGGCAAAAACAAAAAGACACGAAAGACTAAGATATCAATTTGCGTGACATAAACATGTATATCGAGCATGTCACAAGAACAAAACCAAATAGATTTGGTACAAAATTTATAGAAAAGAAAGAGAAAAGGCTAGCAACGAAAATTTAAAAATCCAGACGTGATTCTCTGCAGTTTATATAGAACTTATGTGCATGGTTTCTTGCTACCACATTAGTCTATTTTTAATTACAAATAAAAAAAAAATCAGCAAATGTCACTAATTAATAGAACTAATGGAAAAAAATCTACTTCACAGAACGGTTATATAGCTGAGAAAATATTTACTACATGCAAAGTAGTCATATTGCTAAGATAAATAATAACAGAAATAACTTGGCGAAGTAGAAAAATCTCCAAGTATGATCTTCTAATTGGAACCACGATTATGTAGTCCAACTGATATTTGATAATGGATTGTCAATAAAGAGAACGTAAAACTGCAAATTGCAGCGAAAGTCCAAGCAGGTCAAACAAACAAATAGCAAAGACAGGATGAAATGAATTCCAGGACAGAGAATATAATTTTAGACATTTTAAACAGAATTATAAAATATTGCCACGATTACATACTTTATACAAGCATATCCCAACTGGCGAAAGCGCTGGAACAAATGTGAAGTTGGGGGGCATCTTGGATAATCTCTTGAACGCAAAAATTCGTCCTTTAAGACAGACAATGCAGTAGAGAATCGAAGCGCCTTGATTGCATAGGTACCTCTCAATACCTACTCAGATTAGCAAATATTAACACAAAGACAATGCAAACTTAACACTACATATGGTTCTGCATACAATTGGGTGTTGGGATAAGGTAAAGTACTATTGAGGTGTTTCAAATTAGTTAGTACATCTGGAGAAAGCAAAGTGATGCGTTGCAGCCTTCCCATCCACTTCTGGAGGGCTTCAATGCTAGCTAACACGGTGGCGTATCTAAACAACTCCACATTAACTTCAACTCCTTTTTAACTTCCTAACAAAAAAAATGGTAAATAATTTTTACCTGAGTGAATTGTGGACCTGACTGGGATAATGACACAGCAAGATCACCACAAACTGGTGGGCCTCTGGCAAGTATGTCAAGAGATCTTGGAGTTATTCGTAGACTGTCAAACCTTCATACACAAAAAACCACAAAATTGTCAAATATTCCGTCACCAACAAGCTTTTGTACAAGCATTCATAGTAAAATTACACCAAAACCCAACAAGAAAACGACCATCATGTTGAACAAATACCTTCCGCACCCATTTGCATTCAACTGCTAAAGAAATTTGAAATATACTAAGATATCTGAAATATATATAACTTAAAATCTCTTTACAAATTTTGCAATATCCAAATTCCGAGAATGGAATGAAATGGGCTCAGCTAAGAACTGATTATATCGGGTTGGGCATGATTGATTGATTTTTGATAGATTCCAAGTTCCAAGAACACTTATGACCTTTTTTCAGCAAAAACATGTGGAATCAAGTTAAAATTGAGTTCTTCAAAATTGTCGCAGACAACCAACAGAATTTCTCTTATCCTATTTATCAGATGTTTCACACTCACAATCCACTGAAAATTTTCTAAATACACTTCTCTGGCCTACTATTCAATTCTTGCATCTTTTGGCAGTTGACCAGATACACCATAAAAATTAGACCTCCTAACCTCCACCAAAGGAAACATCAACGATTAAAAAAAAAAAAAGCATGTGCCTATGATTAACTATGTAACTGAAAAAGCTCTTAAGCAAAGGTGATACATTCGACAAAGCATTCCAAAAACAAAAATTAAAACTACTTGAGTCAATAATCACATTTTCTGGTTGGGAATATAAACGTTAGCACCAAGAAAGAACTGACTAGTACAATCAGAACAGACATTTAAGCAGCAAGAAAGAAACTAAAGATCCACAATAACAGCGTCAACATTTTTGTTTTTGAAACTGGTAACTTAAAAGCATCAACATTCTGTAGAAGGAAAACCTTGAGGTTATCTGATATAGGATCTCTGAGAGGTCAAGCTTCTGTTCAAAATGTTGTTCCATTGTGGAAAACCCAACAAGGAGAGGTTCAAGAAGTCCAACAAGACAGTGTTTAATTTCAACCCCTTTCTTTTGCCTAGGATTTATATCTGTAGGGTTAGCAAGCAGCAGACGATCGTTCAAAGCTCCAAGCAGTACTGCACAAGGAAGTCATGCAGGCAAAGTAGTTGAGCACCCAAGATTGCACGGGAAAAAAAAATTAGCCAGCAGAAAAACAAATAGACCAGGATAGCCCCAAGCATGGAAGAATGTACATGCAGTTTGGAGCAAGACTTAAGTATCCACCTGCATTAGGCATACTAATTGAAAGTATAGTCCTCACTTTGCCATCCCATCCAAGCACACTCACAGCAGTGGCAGTTGAAAAAAGAAGTGCAGGCCCAAGCCATAGAATAGATCTATAGTATCCAAAAAGTTAAAGAGTCCCAAGCAAAATAGCCAACAAAAAGATAGTAAAGAGGCAACAAAAATAACAGGAACAATAAAAGGAACACATCCAAGGATATTGAAGGAAGTCCTTTGTCAAACTTTGTAGAACTGCACGCCAATATATCTAGATCTGCTGAAACAATAAGCACCCTATGTGTGGTCAGTACACCAGCAACATAGCCCCTGAGAGTTTCTTGCCATTGCACCTGGAAAATATCATACTTGAGAAGGAACCAGTTCTTGGGAGGAAAAACATGACAAACAGGAGCGGGACTCAATATGTGCAGCTGCTAATTCTTGTATTGGAAAATTGTTAATCAAGATTTGATAGAGAGAAACATAACCTGAGCAATTTACCTGGAGAACAATCTCATTTACTTTCAATTTGATAAATTTTCTTCCTTCCGCTTTTGTTGATATGTAATGGCCATCAGCATTTGAAAGCCGGTAATTTTGAACAAGTTTTGCCAAGCCAATCTGGTCACCATGGGAAGCAAATACCAAAGTTGATTCTACAAAAAATCCAAAATATTTGGATCAGGATTGCCACAGCAGATTACATATCATGAAACCTTTTCTTCACATACCTATTGGAGTTGAGAAGATGCGATGAACTTCAGTTTCGAACATAAACTGCATTGGACCCTTACTGGTACCATCAGTGTCAGTAGACTGGTTTTGATCAATTGCTCCATTCTTTTCATCTAATATTTGTAGAGCAGTTTCAGGCAAAATATACAAGGACAGCCCAGTCTTATCCTCATCAAGAATTGCATAATGATTCTCATTAGGACCAATAAAGGCAGCATCTAGACCTGGAACATGGCAAAGGAGAGTAAACTCAATATTTTGATATTTAACGAGTTATGACAGAACTTGTTTACATGTTAAGAAAACAAAACTAAAAGCTCTGATAGATGGTGAAAACCTTTAATCGTAGTTCCTTTACTATTAGCAAGTTGGGTATCTGTATTTTCCCAATAAAGAACCACTTCATTTGTGGCGCCACTGAACTCATAAACGATGAGGAATAGGTGCCGCTTTTTACTATAAATAATGTACTTTGGATGAAATTCTACATTTCCAGGAATCTGGAAGAACAACTAAATTTGTCAGTTTCAAAAGTGCAATAGTACTGCTAAAGTATACTGCTTCAACATATTAGCTGAAAACAACAATTAAGTATTACCGATGCATAAAGCTTCTTGTAAACATTTTCTACTCCAGAAGACAGATTGTATGCCATAAGGTTTGAGCCTTCTACATAGAAAGCCCTGACAGGATAGTGAAGAACCCTGTTCTCTTTATTGAAAAAATTTAGATCCAGATGAAATGGCTGCACAAAGATAGCTAATTAGAGGCTATGTCAAGCAAAACCATGAGAAGAAGATAGAAACTTAAATAGTTGATAATAATTACCTGACAAACTGGGACATCTTTCAAATAATGTTTAGTATCCAGGATTGTGATGAGAGGTAACCGAGAAATTGGAGCAGTTTTTGCATGACCTTCCATAAAATGCTGCAAAAAAAATCATAAGGAGACTTTTTCATTATAAATATTGACTTCTTTTCTCGAACGGCAAGTTAGTGTCAATTTGACTTTACAGAAATGTGCTTCAGAGGTGTTAGAATAGGAATATGATTACATAGTCCTATTTAGAATTGGAATAGGAATAGTATGTTCTTTCCTAGTTGGATTGGGATTAGGTTGTAGTGTCTATAAAAAGGGTCTTTATGTAGTAATGTAAACACACATGTAAATACACAATTCAATAATATTTTTCCCCATATTTCTCACAAGAGGAATGTAAACTTTGAACAATGAGACCCAAAGTGACCCCAGTGAAACATGACTAGTTCCTTAAATCCAACTTTGAGGAGCTCAATCAATGTCGGCATTATTTGCATACTGCATGCTGAAATTAGTTATTTGATTGCAATTTGTCTATGATAGTACTGATAGAATACTTGGTATTTTCTGAAATATTGTAAACTATGCACTTCATTTCTCCTTTTTTGCTTCAAGCCCCATACACCTAGTAGAACCTTTTTTGTGCTTTCACATTTAAAAATAAATGTCCTAAATTGCACACAATCATTTTGCCTGTAATGCAACAATTAGATTCAGCAACACGATGGAGGTCAACTATTGAGTTGATGATATAATATGATAAGGCGGATTTATACACTCTTTATGTATAATATTGCTTGCATGGAACTACCAGCCAAATCTAGTTCTAAAGGGTTTTTTTTCCTGTGAAATAAATGGTATCATTGATGAGTAGATGCTTAATTACAAAAGATGTTACATCCAACAATAAAGCTGAGTGCGCTCCATAAAATAAACAGTTTACTCTAGGATCAGGGAGCTACCAAAATGCAAAAAACTGTCATATCTACGTGGTATACAAATTTCTACTAACACTTCATCCACTAATTATTTATTCAAAAAGACAGTTTATTTCCCTGGTTAATAGATGGTTAAAAAACATAGTTAAAATGTAAATGTGTCACATCGCACATGCTTAAAATTTTAGATCAGGAGACACATATTCAACATGTTACTAGAGCGGGCACATCTAGTAAGGCACATCTAGTAAGTATCAGTACTGCATGCCATAAAAATTCTCACATGATTGGCTCAAGAAAAAAGATAAACAGTACCAGAAGAGGCATTTTAAAGACATAATTCCATGAAGTAATGTCTCATTTAAGAACTTTTAAATGAGAAGGTACACAATATACACAATTCAATAGAACATTTTTTCCTTAAAAATCTAATGAGTGTTGAAGATGCAGATGTCATTCTTATAAGTTTAAAGATAATGAAAATATAAACGATATGGTGATACCTGGAATGCTTGTACCTTAACAAAATTAAGTGAACCCTCCTCCAATTAGAATGTCCCACATCGATTGAGGGAATATGTTGTCTCTTTTTATGACTTTGAACAATTCTCACCTCATGAGCTTATTTTTTTGTTTGAATTATATTCAAGGTCCATCAAAGACATCTTTTCCTTGATTTTACCCAATGTTGGGCTTCTAAATTACATTGTCCAACGCTTCAGATGTCAAGCCTTAGGGCATGTGTGGTGTTAGCTCGTCCCACAATGGTTGAAGTGAATTAGTGTCTCCTAATAAGATAGATGTTTGGTAATCTTCACCTCATGAGCTAACTTTTGGAGTAGAGTTATCTAATAATCATTTCTTCAGCAGCTCCAAAGCATAAATATGAAGGAACTCTCTTTTACTTTAACATGTCACTACAAATGCCTCCTGTCGTAATAATTCACCATTCCCAAAAGCATCAATAATGCCATTCTTATTACTTGCTGCCACTACCTCGCATATCCCTAACCCACTATTAGCTAGCAATACAACTTCTCACACATTATGAAGAAAGTAGGGTTTAATGATATGAAAATGATTCTGTTATTTTCAATCGTAGAGAAAGAAAGAACTATTTTTCAAACAATCAATTAATCTCCTCAATCTTTTCTTTGATAATTATGGTGTGTGTGAGTCACCATTATCTCTGTGAGGTAGTAGTAAGGTCTGCATACACTCTACCCTCCCCAGACCCCACTTGTGAGACTTCACTGGGTACGTTGTTGTTGTTGTTGTGAGTCAAATTTGAATGCATGTTGTTATTCCACAAGTTACATGCTATGGCCCACTGATACATAGGGTAACTTTGACAACCGAAGTTTAGGCAGATGGAAAGAAATCACCCAGAATTTTTGCAGCTTCCGCAAAATTTAGGAAAGATCTATATAAGATAGGCCACACTTTCCAAAGAAAAAAATGTGAAACGAAGAGAAACTGGCTTACGCTATAAAGAAAAGCCTTTCTTGCTATATCCGAAATTGTGAGCTGACTTTGTCTGACACAAGAAAATTAACCAAACATTAGTTGTAAAAACCTTGTGGCAACTCAAATAGATAAGTAGTAAAACCTGAGAATTAAATAAGTAGACTATATGAAAAAATAGCGAACCAACAAAAATTCTCAAAGAGAAGTAACACAACCTCGTAGTACAATTGCTGTTTACAATGAAAGATCAAGTATCCTAGTCACTGTACTAGACTTGCCAAAATGGATAAACATGACAAAAGGACAGGCTACATCCTATAAATGATGAGGGATAAGAAGGTTACTACCAGGTGGCTGATAAACTGATTCGCAATATATATAATTAACAAACGGACATTTATTAAAATGTGTATTATAGAATAAGACTACAGAGGTGAAGATCAGGTGTTAGACTACAAGAAATATAGTAAGCATATCAAGCTCTTCAACCTCGCCAAGATCAGTCAAACAATAAGATGGAAGATGCCTGTAGCCTCACACCACCAAGAAGACAAGAAAACCAGTCTACAAAATTTAGTATCATCTCTTCTGCAGTGTGGTTATTGTTTTGGAAGTCAAGATATACTTTGTACTTTCTATGTGACACTCCTGTGTATCTTCCATTGCGCTTATCCAACAGTAACTTAAGCTTAGTTTAGTGAATAGAAATGCAATTTAACCCCTTTACCATTACTTAAAAATAATGGGAGGCACGCTTCCGTTACCACAATTTTTAGATCCTTTGAATTGAAAACATTAGCGACAACTAGCATAATTGGTTCAAACTGAAAAGAAAAAAATACTGTGAGCAGGAATATGAACTTTGATTAGCTCTGTGATATTCCTTGGTTGGTTTATGATCAAGGAAACAATTTGGTTATGTCATCCCTCGTCGCTTTGGAAAACCAAATAACTAATCCATCTCCTAAGTCGAAAAATTGTGTTAAGATAATTGTTCTTAAGAACAGCTAGATAGCAACATTTTTTTTTGGTTCAATTAAAATAATAAATCCAAAAGAGAACTTTTTTTGAAACTGGTAAATACAAAAGGGAAGAACATTAAAATGCAACAACAAATCAGTAGCTTACAAGTCAAAACTAGGGTATCCTGAATGTTATAAGCTCTGATAGAAAGTAAAAACTGCTAAGGCTTAACTCACCCTTTCAAATAATGTTCTTGCAGCTGCGCTTTAAGTTGGTGATCAGCTAATATTCCAGATGAACCAAGGGCTGAGAGCTTTTCCTTCAATACAGATGCTGTTCAGGATCATTAAGTTAGAACAAGAAGGTGAAGATATAGATCAGTCACTTAATACCACAGTCATATCAATGCGATCGCAAGACCTCCTATAACCACATTTAGAGTACATTTATCCCCAAAACACCATATTTATGGATTACAGATTACTTTTTTTCTTTTTGATGGCATATTGATGATCTCAGGCTCCGCTAGACACATATACTATACAGAAGTAAAAAAAACTATAGAAAAATATAGTCCTCTACGAAAGACACACCATCTTCTACACTAATAAGGACCTTGTAGGTCGCAGTAAAAGTTGAGCAAACTCAAAAAGCAACATACCGATTGCATATTCTAAGTGGAAAAGAAAATAGCAGCAATTAGCAAATGCCTCTGCCAGTATCAATTGAAAATCAGATGGGGAATAAAAGTAAAAACAATTAAGAACATTAGGTGCATGTAAGCCTCAGAACACTCATCCCCCATCAACAACCCAAGATATATTAAGCATTTAAAACAGAACCAATTACATGCATTGAAAGATCATTGCAAATTCTATTATTTCCAAGATCATGTGCATAGAACCCACAACAGTACAACCCCGTAAAAAAGTTAGATAAGTTGGTGGGATCAGAAGAAGAGTAACTAATTGTATCAAAGATTTTTGCCAATTCCGGAAATAATTTTCTCCGCAAGATCAAGCACATAGCAACGACAACAATGCAGTCGCATAAAAAGCCCATTATGAAAACTGTATTATTCATAATTAGATAACTCTAATAAATCATATTAAAAATTGAAGCCCAGGTCCCAGAGAGACCAAATGAAGAGCCGGCCAACATTTGGAAGAAAAGAAGACCTGACTTGATAAGCAAATCTGAACAAACCTTCATTCATTATATAAATGCTCTTGGATTAAAAGGAACGACTAATAGAACTTGAGACTTGCAGAATAAAATGAAATCAATCCATGACAGCTCCAATATAAGATATGGTATTGAAATCTTTGGAGAGGTGTGAAAGCTGATAAATATGGGGAAACGGAAGCAGGGTGGGGAATTAGAGATGCCGTTTTGGATGTGGACCGTAGAGAAACATATTTAAGCGATGGGATGATTTTAGTGTAAATATCTCATTCAAGGTAGGGAATGGAAAGAAAGCAATTTGTGGGGACATACATGGTGTGGGGATGAAAATTGAAATTCAGAGTTTGTTCAGAATATCATGCCGAACAGACTTGACGGTCCAAAAAATTAAGAGAACACCAAGTGGAGACTCTCTGAGATTTAGAAAGGATTTCGACGATTGGGAAGTGACTGAGCTTCAAAGATTGTTGGCCATTCTACATAGGCAAGTCATTTCTATTGATAACTCTGATGCTTTGTGGTGGGGTTTGGGGAATAGTGGAATTTTCTCTATTAGATCTTTCAAGAGAACCTTTGGTTAGGGTCTGTGCGATGCAATATGGATACCAGTCATACCACAGGTGCAGAGGAAGGTGTGTTTTTTCTCTTGTTTAGCTGCTAGGGCGGTGATCTTGACGGCGCAAAATTTTAGAAAGCGAAAGGTTGTCTATGTCAGTTGGTGTTACATGTACAATGAGATGGGTGAAGACGTGGATCATCATCTCCTACATTGTGTCTTTACCATGCGGTTAAGGTGGGACATGCTTCAGTGGTTTGGAACTTTTTGGGCAATGCCAAAATTGTGGAACACTTGGTGTTTTGTTGGAGAAGAAGCCTTAAGGCATGTAACGTGATTCCTCTTGCATTGAGTGGGTGGTTTGGAGAGAGAGAAGTAGAAAAGCTTTTGAGGGGGTAGAGTTGAGTTTTACTCAGTTGAGGAGTAGCCTTCGTCTCTAATTTTCTTTTAGTGCACCCATAAAGTTCCTTTGTATAGGAGAATGGGTGGATTTTGTAGAGAATCATGTCTTCTGTAAATTCTTTACTTTTTTGTAATACCCATTGTATACGGACAGTTTTGTGGCCATGTTTATAAATGAAATACTTTTACCTGATCTTTTAAAATAAGAAGATATGATATTGAAATCTAATAAGCGCAAGAAATAAAGCACAACGCAACAACAAGAAATAAAGCACAAAGCAAAGTTCTTAGTTTAGAAATACCTGAAGATCCCCTTGCACCTTGCAGAACTGCAAATAATTGTTTCCTTCCATCCCTAGTGAAAGCAGCTCTATTTTTTCTATTGTCAGCACCAGTCAAACTCTGCAAACAAACACAGGAATGTCCTAAGCATCAACACAAGTCACAGGTACCTGACATAAATTGAAACACTCACCATAAAAAGCAATGCAGACAGATTTAATTTCGGGTGAACTTCTAAAGCCCTGATACGAGGAAGTGGATAAACTGCTTCTCCTCCTTGCTGGGATAGAATTCTAGGGATGTCAATTGATTCAATTGCTGCAACAGAGAAGTTAACTTATCAACATATATCAACAACCGAGGACCACAAACAAGTAAAAAGGAAATGCATATTCCAATCTCGACTGACATAGATATTAAAGTTCTAATGTGAAATACATATGTTGTTAATAGCAGGAGAACCCAAACCCCATTTGTGGTATTTCACTAGGTGTGTTGTTGTTGTTGTTGATAGAAGTAAAAAGAACAAGATATATGCTCACTCAATTTCAAGTTATACACAAATTTATTTGACTGGGCACAGAGTTTATAAAAGAAAAAATGACTTTTGAGACTTGTGGTGTTAACTATTAACCATGACAATTCAGTGCCATGACTTCTGAAACTTGTAATCCTAAACATGCCACAACATTTTTGTGGCTGTAAAAACTTCTCAAAAAGGGTAAAATGGAAAGTTGATTAAAATAATTTCCAAATTTAGATGGGATTGTTCTTTAAGTACGGAAATAGGGTCACACAAACCGGAGAAAATAGCAATCATTGCTAGTTGGTTTGATCCAGAAAATACAACATAATGTACCTAATATGAATTTACAAATGAATTGTGTATCATAAAAGCATTGAAGTTATGTAAAATATTTGCAATTTATAATTGGATAACACTTTCTGTTCTTTGGATGTTCTCAAATAGAAAAAAGAGAAAAGAGTACTATTTGAGAACAAGATCCATGATATGCATTGTTAGTTCTAAATTTTTAATTTTCGATTTGTCCATGCCATCCTTGAATAAGGTTCTCTCAATCATTTCAATTTTATTGGACGTCCCTGAAAGGAATGGCAAACGGAAGTCTGAAGCATGAAGCATCCAACAGTCATCCAGGGTTCGGGAAAGGACCACACCCCATAGGGGAATGGTAAACGGAAGTCTGAAGCATGAAGCATCCAACAGTCATCCAGGGTTCGGGAAAGGACCACACCCCATAGGGGTGTAATGTAGGCCGCCTACCCTGACCCAAGCATCAATGTTTGACTTCACGGCTCAAACCCGTAACTTATAGCTCACACAGAGATGACTTTACGGTTAGAATAGCTTTGCTTATAATCTCATCCAAAAAGAGCCTAAACTTTCAAATATGCCTTTTTTTTTAATCAAGAAAAATGAGATTGCTCTTTGTCCTATTTCAGAAGGATTCTTTTAATCCAGCTTGAAACACCATAGAAAAACTTTTTCTACAAGTAAAAATACCTCAAAGGAAAACTTAAAATTGAGATCAAACTATGTTTTTACCAAAAATCTGAACGGATCATCTAAAAATATTTACTGCCTCTCGAGACTCTTAAAACAACTGAAGTATAAACAACTTCACTAAGGTGATCTCATGACAATTTCATCAGGGGTATCAAAGAATTGAGTGTACCAGCAGGCTCGAAAAAGTTTGCTTGCATGGGTGGTTTGTTGGGATTCAGTACCACCCTTGTTTTCCACACTTGAAGATTTCCGTCCTTGGACAAAGTGATGAGCAATCGCAACATTGGCAGCCAAGAAACTGATGCGATAGGTTGAGAACCTACTTGTGTACTGTTATTGCAAGCAAAACATTAAAATTGCAATCCACCTTTGTGAAATAAATGTAAAATTTAAATATTTAAAATCAGAAATTGGAACTTGTACAATTGGAATTATAATTGTCAGAGTTGGTTTTCCCAAGTTTAATCAGCAAATACATGATTCCAGAACCCATTCAGGTGTGATTTTTATTCGACATTTCCTTTCAGAATTCAGGGACCATTTACCATGCACATATTTCTTTTTAAGAAAGCGCACTTCAAAAGGAAAATGAGATCTCAGTGAAAGCAATATAACTATTGAATAAGACTGAGCTGTCTGTGCGCTTTCAGAGAAGGAACCGCAACATTAATCAGAAAATTCACGGAGTAAGATCTGGCATATTGGTTGCAAAGGTCCTACATTGAGCTAGATATGAGAAGACATCAGAAAAGATAAAGATCACGGAAATTGTGAAAAATGAAATGTAAAGTCAGCCATAGCTGAATTGTACATCACTTACATTCCAATCATCATAGGCCTTTCAGTTGATACATCCCATGCAAGAAGAGTACCCCGTCTATCTCCGATAAAAAGCCATTCCAATGTTGGATGAAATGCAAATGCACCAGCACCAACCAGCTTGATAGTATTATCCACTATGTATGGCAAACAAAAGGACTTTCATTCAAGTTCCACTAAGTTCAAACTATCCAACTAAAGAGAGAACATACTAAGGGACTCTTTCAAATCTCACATTGTAAAGTGTAATGTACAGCATATGTATGGATGTTATAAGCTCGAATCAAGCCTTCTGCGTAAGCTACATACTGAAATCAAAAGGAAGAGAGAGGGGGTCAGATCAAATTGGCAGTCACAAACTTTGTCAGTCAATCATGAAATGGGAGGCTGTAATTCACTAAACATGTTACCAGAACAGGTAATCGAGGATGGCAAGCAAGATTGACAATAGGTTTCTTCAAGTCAGTCTTTATTTTTGTTGGCGCCTTTCCACCTTCCACAGTTCCAACAACTTCACGAGGAGACAAATGGATCAGAAACACTTGCAATAAAATAGCTATTCAAGCGTGAAGAAATGCTCTGAAACTATCATTCGACTTTAGAAATGTAGCAAATGATGAAACACTTTTTTAACACTGTGGTGCTAGTGGCATTAAAGGAAGCGCTTTCAGCACACACCTAAACAATCATGTACTTGGGAGCGCCAAGACTACCATTTAACTTTAGAAATGTAGCAAATGATGAAACATTTTTTAACACTGTGGTGCCTGGCTAGCTTGCACACACCTCGACTATTCCACCTGCTACCTGTTACCTTCCATGACCACAAATACCGTGTAACTTCGTCCACAAGGCATAGATAAACCTGGTGCTTTTTATCCCTGTTGGGGTTAAACCCTAGTCTCAAAGTTTTGCAAATGATAAGACATCTTCACAAACCACCAAGTTCTGACTAAGCTTACCTGTGACCTTTCTTATTTTTTTAATAGGTTATGGGAATACAAAGAAAAGAATGATGCAGAAGGAAGGAGGCTGCAGAATTGCTCTTTCAGGGATAGAATGCTTCAAAGCATGAGAGTGGAATCCAGAAGGACAAAATATCTCATCAAGAAGACCAGAGAGAGATTAAGGCGGAAGTAGTAAAATGTTGCAGCCATCGGTTAAACCACATAAAACAATATACTAACGCTCCCAAAGAAATACGGAAATGATGTGGTATCGTTGACAGGAAACAATTATTGACTCAGCCATAATTGATGAATGCCAAAGGACTCCTTTGAAATGCTGCACATCAGCATAACAAGAAGCAGAAAAGCACAGGATAGATAACGCAAAGATCACCAAGACTGCAAACCAACAACCACATTACACAAGAAACGACAACACCACACAACTCCTGGATTGCTCTGCAACTCCCACTGGCTGGATTACATATCTCATGTCCACATAAACCACACTCAAACGGTGAAATATCTATAATTAAAATACTAATAACATAGGTGCTTTTAGATAATGAGTAAATTTCGAACCAAGGAGACATATACTAGGAACAGTTATCAGCTAGAAATTACTTTTTAATTCTAGCAATGCAAAAATAATACTAAGTATGAAAGAGGTGTCTATAGGCATGAGCTCCAACTAAAATTTTGACAAACCTGTCACACTCATCCTACGATGGAAACCAAAGAATACAACAGGTTGAAGAGGAGTCAATGCAAGATGAACTTCAGTATCAGAAGAAATGCGTTCTGTCCTCTTCTCAGGTGAATGTAAAACACACGTTTGCTCTGCATCAAAATCGCACGAACGCATTGTACAGTCCTGCAATAAGAAGCAAGCAAAATGAGTACAATTTTCCTAAATGCAAGATTATAGAAAGGCAAGTACTGACGACAGCAATATCCTAGTTCAAATACCCCAAATGCGGTACAAAGGAACAGGTGACATCATTGGAGCTTTATACTCAAAAGTAAGAAACCATTGAAATTCATACTGGGGCAATGCGACTGTTAAATGTTTGCTAGCAAAAATCTATACCACAGATAAAAGAGGATAATAAAAATGCATGCTAGTCATTCTCAAAAAAAATATGCTTTATCAAGGGATTTAAGAACTCTTACAGGAATATATGAACTCCTGCATCCGGGGAAAAAGGTCGGGAAGCAAGAGCATGGAATCCAAATAATGATTTCACTAAGAAAATGATAACGTCTTTTGAACCCCGCACTACATTAGACAATATGTGACAGACATTGATAGGGAAACCCGTTTTTTACCAAACAGATGTAGGACACTTGCAGATGAATACAGGCAAAGAATACATTTATACTAATATGAACTCTGTCAATCGTGCAGAGTATATATGGTTTAATTCCTGTGAAGAGCATTTTGCACGCAACCTATACAACCAGCAAAAAGCCATGCCTTCACATTCTTTTAAGTATGCGAACAATTTTTTTTATTTCAACAACCAACAAGAGTGATCAGCAATAATATACCTAGTGTCATTCCACAAATGAAGTCTACAAGAGGATAGGATGAACCTAGCCCTTAACTCTACCTTTGTGGGATAGTGAGGTTGTTTCTGATAGACCCCAGCTCAAAAAGAAAAAAGAAATTGAAGCAGGGTTGCTATAAAAGAATAATAAGCAGAACTTTATCGATTCTCAAAAAAATAATAATAATAATAATATGACAGCACAATAGAAAGAAATAAAACAAATAACGCACGATATCAGTACAGGCTAGAAAGGAAAAGAAGAATAATAGTAATAAAGTAGCAAGATAGACGCAACCAAAGCAGCAACAGGTAACAACAAAACGGTAGTAGAAGATAATGTGCAAGTAACAAATAAGAATACTACTTAAGGAGAAAATGGTAAGAGATAGCCCCATGTCTCTCCCACATAAAGGTGTTACAACACTCAACTACTTACTAACTTTTTAGCCTAATCTTTGACCTACAAATTTTCCTATTTAGGTTCATATCCTTAGTAAGGCGGAGGTGTGCCATGTCCTACTAAATCACATCCCTCCAATTCTTCTTCAGCCTACCTCTACCACCTCTTACACTCACTAGTGCATACGCACGCCTCCTCTTCATCCACCCCAATCATCTAAGCCTCCCTTCACTCATCTTTTCTTCCAAATAGGCAGCTCCCACTTTACATCGAATAACTCTGTTCTTAATAATATACTTCCTCCATTTCATTTTATGTGGCACTCTTTGACTTGGCATGATGTTTAGGGAAAAACGAAGACTTTTGAAACTTGTGGTCTAAAACTATCCATTTGAGCATCTTATCTACGCTACCTTCATATTCTGAATATGTGCATTCTTGACTGGTTAGCACTTTGCTCCATACAGCAATGTAGGTCTAACCACCGTTCTATAGAACTTATTCTTAAACCTTAGTAACACATTCTTATCACACAAATGTGTGAAATCCTCATCAATCTCCCTGTTACCTTGTAGTATGGACCCAAGATGCTTGAAAATTCTTCTTCTGAGTATAGCTTGTGTATCAATCTTCACTTCCACCTTCACCCCGTGCACTATGTTATCAAAATTGCACTCTAGGTACTCAGCATTAGCCATGCTCAACGTAAAATTTTTAGACTCTAAGGTATTTTTCCAAACTTCTAGCTTTCATTAACTCATCCATTGCCTCATTAATCAATATCACACCATTTTTAAATAACATATAACATGGTTCATCTCTAAGGAAAACAAGAACTAGCTAAGGGTTGAACCTTGTTGCAACACAATCATAGCCAAAAAGTGTTCTTGAGTCACCTCTCATTGTTCTAACTCGGGTCATGGCGCCATTATACATGTCCAAATTCCCTAATGTAATCCATTTGGTAGTCTGGTAAACCTCTAAACTTCAAACATCTCCATAGAACCTCCTAGGGGACATTGTCGTATGCTTTTTCTAGATCAATAAAAATCATATATAAATCTTGTTTCTTATCCCTATACTGCTCTAACAATCTCCTAACAAGGTGAATGACTTTGATAGCTAAGCGTCCTAGCATAAATCCGGATTAGTTCTCAGAGATGCATACCACTTCTCATCCTCATACGACCACCCTTTCTCAAACTTTGGTAGCTTGGGTTACTAGCTTGATGCCCGATTTCAGATATCACCCTTGTTCTTGTACAATGGAATCATTATACTCCACCTTCATTCTTCTGGCATTCACAACTCAATCAGACGCTTCAAACCAACTATGTTTGCATTCTTCAAGAATTCCACTAGAATCTCATCTAGCCTAGGCGATCTTCCCCTCTTCATTTTATGAATCGTCCTGCAACCTTTGCACACTTTATGCCCCTAGAATATCCAAAATCTCTACGACTCTCGGATTGCTCTAATTGTCCTAATGTGATATCCATGTCCCTCTCTTCATTCAAGAGCATATGAAAATAAGTTTTTCATCCCCATCAAAAGTATGCCTTTTCTACCAAAATTTCATCATTCTTATCCTTGATGAAATTCCATCAATCTCGGATGGAGCCAAAGATTGACTATTTTTGGGCTTTGGAGTATGATGGAATAAAGCAAAATGGCTCTTTAAACTGTCTGCGCTTCTTTCATTTGTGAAGTAGCAGTT
>JAABOM020000049.1:25874968-25885782 GCA_011800125.2 Solanum clarkiae | reverse complement strand
ATAGGGGTTAGGCTGCGTACATCCGACCCCCCCTCACCCCGCAATGAGCGGGAGCCTTTTGAGGCACTGGGGTATGTAGTTGTTGTTGTTGTTGTTGTTCTTATCCTTGATGCACTTCACTTGGTCCATACCATGGGCTCTTCCCTCTCACATCTTGCTGAGCCTATACAACTTCTTATTCTTGTCTTTTCACTTGAGATTTTCATAACAAAGACTATCATTTTAGCCGTCGTAACCACTAATTTTGCTTCCTTCTTTCTTTTTCTTATACAAAGAAACAAACAATAAAAAGACACGAAAAAACCCAATAATCATATGTTATCATACAATTTCTATTGAGTATAATTTTGAGAAGCTTTTTCCTTGATTTCAAGGAATCTAATTGTAAAGAGAAAAGGAACCTACAGTATCATCAGTGATGTGAAGAACTTGTCTGTTATGTGCAGAAGGGCAATAAGGTGGTTTTTTTCTAGCAAAATTATATGATTAAAAGAAACAAAGAAGATTTAAAAGAACAATAACAGAAAATTCCAGAGAGTTGAAATTCAAAGATATGATCTTTCAGGATAAAGTAATAAATAACAAAAGGTACTTATCAAAAAAGTTATAAATAAAAAAGCATAGAGACAAAACACTGAATAACATAGAGATTCAATGTGCTGAATAGTGAAGAAAGACATTATATCATGCCTCAGTTCGATTATCTTTCTCTATTAAATTTTTTTAATTGTGATTCTAGTCGCATGTCCTTTCTAGTTTATTACTATGTCATATGAATCTATAGCACATGCAGTTGTTTTGTTGATGCCAGGAAAAGGGGTTGTCTGAAATTTGTCAACTCTCCAAATTGGCATCCTAACTTTAGCCAATAAGATAGTCCTTCTATGAATAACAAATATCTTTACGATAAAATTTGCAACTTATCGGAGCCAATGCACAGAAAAGAAAAGAGCTTCTTTTGTAAGGTAAAAGAAAGAAGAGCTAAATGAATAATATCTGATACTATCACTAGAATGCTATATGTCAGCAGCCCAGCACCCAACCCTTGTCTCGAACAAAGAAAACTACAGTAATCAAATGCTCAGTGCAAATGGAAGTCTTTTGTATTGTTGTATCTAGTCATCAGCCTTCCTAGACAAATAAATCACTGATAAAACTTAAGCATTGACACGTTGCCAGTACATCACCATGTAAAGCATTTTCTCATGGTTTCTGAAAAAATAAGAACTGAAAATCCATCAAACTATTCCCATCCTAGAAATAAGAAACTGTTCAGTTAATTGTATTTGGGGATTCAATGTTAGCGCATAGCTTATGCCGTGATTTTTCACCACACTTAAGTTCATCGCAACATCACTAGATTCAAATGTAACAAGTGTTACCATTTGCAGGTTCTAACAGAAATCATTGAGAACTTTGAAGATATTTAATGAACTGACCTCAAGAATAGCAATAACACAATGTCCACTTGTTGGACTATAAGCCATACGAACAACAGGGGAACCAATGTCTATCGAAGCAATCTTGCTTCCAGTAAATGCATCGAATTCTGCCCATTTAAAATATACTCAGCATCATCATACAGTGTATTAACAGAACATAAAGCATATGTGATTCTGTTTCACTTGAAATTCTATGCTTTCACAAAAGCTGTGAATAAGAAGGGTGTTACCAATTATAAAGCTCCCAACGGCGACAGCGAGAAGCGCCTGAGTGGGATGAAATGCGGCGGCGTGAGGCTGTAATGACTTCGAACTCCGACCAACATGCCGGAGATCTAAATGCTGTAGAGTCGCCCACTCCATTGATCCACCCTAATTCAACTAACCGTGACCAATTTCAACGAATAGGTCAAGATGAACGGTTGTTGATTGAGGTTTCAGATCCAGATCATGAAAATGAACGGATCAAATTTGAGATCAGATCGTGAAAAGCTTTGATAAAGAAAATTATTCTTGATATTAATTAATTACAGAAAAAGGGCTGAAGAGCGGATGAAGAATCTGATGCGAGACACCTGCAGGATTGTAAGAACAAGAAGAAGAAAAATAGAAATTCCTGCTTACGAGGTTCACAGTTGCTGAGAGTTTATTGGCAAAAAGAAGAACTGATAGTAGTAATTTTCGTTTTCTCAAAATCTTTTGTATCACATTGATCTATTAATCTATTTAACAATGTAATTACCAGTTTGAGCATGCAAAATTTTCACCTTTTGTAGAAAAATTTTCCACTATTTCACAATCGTCATTTTCATCATAAAAATTTTAAAATATAATTTGAAAAATACTAGAACCTTTTTTTTTTTTTAGGTTAAAACAACAATACATATCCAGTGAATCCACATGTGGGGTTGAGAAAGTAGAATGTACCAGATCTTATTACTATCTTATAGAGTTAGAGAAGTTGTTTTTTGGGAATCCTCATCTCAAAAATTTATAAGCAGAATAAATCAGATATTGGAAAAGGAAAAGAAATAGAAAAGGCAACTAGTAAGAAAAAGCACGTGATATTATATAAATACGATAAAATTAACACATTAACATAGTAAAAATGATAACACAAGATATACAAACAATGTAAATACGCTAAAAGTAAACAAATATATGACTAATAATGACAACATATAATGTGAAGACATCACTACTCCTACTAACTTACTATAACACAAAGTCAATTAACGACCTACCCCTACTAACTTATTAGCTCTCTACTCTAATACGCAACCTTCACTCTTTTCTATCTAAGGTCATATCCTCGATGAGATGAAGTTTCGTCATATCTTGTTTGATCACCTTTCCAAATACTTCTTCGATCTACCTCTACCCCTCAACGTATCCCCTAAATCCAATCTCTCACACTTCACAACATGAGCCTCGATATTCCTTCTCTGCACATGTCCAAACCAACGTTGTCTCGCTTTCCTTTTTTTTTTTGCTTTCATTTTTATAAATTTTTCTTTACCAAATTTACCTTAAATTTTTTGTTTTTATAAAATAACTTTATTTAAATTATGTGATTGAACTCCTTCAGCTCCTATTTCAATTTAAAAGATTTTAAATAAATATTTTCATGGCCAAATGCCCACAAAATTTGACCCCAAAAGATGGTATTTATAAATTTCATCTATTTACATCAATGCTGTGAATGATTCAAAATTGAAACAAAATTATTTAACCATTTTAATTTGCACTAGCGCAAGCATTAAATTAAAGGAGAAAATTTTGAGATGTAAATTTGCTTTGTTAGGTTGTTTGAACTGTAACAATGAGAAGTACAACGTTAATTTAAAATGACCGATTATATAATTTTTTTATTATTAGTATAATTCTATTTAGATAGTGTTTGTCCAGAAAAATATAATTAGAAATAATATTTTAATTTAAATTTTTTAAAAATAATACAAGATCGATTTTAAAGAACCTATTTTTCTAACGTTTTTATAAATATAAAGTTATTAATAGAAAAAAAATGGGCACATAAATTAAAGAAATTTGAAACTTTTAGGCACCTAAGTGGCAAAAACATAAAATTTCAATTACATCTTTCACAATCGACTTCTACTCTTTTTGGCATAAGTCTATGATTTCAAGTTATATGACAAATATAAGGTAGTTGAAATTTAAATTAGAATTATACTTTATAATTTAAGTTTTTTATCCTACATACACATAAAAATAAAAGTTTTTATTCTAAATTCCATAAATTGCACTTTCTAACAAATTAAAAGAGTATTCTTTTTTAATTTGTCATTTTAAGTTATAACATTCAAATTTATTGATATATATTCATATATTTGGCTCATAATTTAATCATGTTTGACGTTGTAATAGTATCAACTATGATATTTAGCTTGTAATTCATACCCGTGAGAAAAAAGAACTTTTTAAATTCCCATGAAACAAATTGAAAAATTTCTAACATCACAATTAGTATATTTCAGTATTCACAATTATCTTGAATCGAGAAGGATTTGCACTTGGTAATCAGTTTTCATTTTACTATTTAAGTAATATTATTAACTTTTTCTAAAATATATATATAACTTGTAATCAACATTGACAAATTTAAATAAAAATGTAGTTGCTCCTATTTTATCTTCTTGATATACCAATTTTCACCAATGATTGTCGAGTAATAATTTTTCTTATATTGTAGTATTTATATTCTTGATGTAGTGAATACAAAAATTCATCAAATTAATTGATTAAAATAGAAAATACCATACAAACAAAAACTAATAAATCAATTTCTGTTATATTTTCATCTGCTAAACTTAATAAAAAATGATTGCTTGCAAAAGCACTTTATAGCAGTAATTATTATAAATAACATCTAAAAAGTTATAACAATAAAGTATACTTGGACACGTCTAAAAAATATATATATTTCAAAATGCAATGAAAAACAATTAGCATATAGATTTAAAAGAGATTTTTTCAAACTTCAAACCCATATATGTTTGAGTTTGCAACTTCAACTCCTAATTTTCAACTCCAATCGCATATATAAATATGTGTCTTTATTGTTGGTATATATATGTATATCAGGGTAGGAATAATTGATATATATATACAGTTTATTATTATATGTAAAGCTACAATTCTATTGATTATGAAATGATCCCTTTAATAAAAAATAAAGATCGTAAAACTTAAGATAATCTTCTCTATTTAAACAATAAAAAAGAATTTTGGAATTTAATTTTGGAAAATATATTATAAAAATTTGCTTTTGGATATCTACAAATTATGAGCAAATTTCACAAATAGCTACCATAAAGTATTTTAGTTATGTTCCTTAGCTATTGTTTATCTAATCATGCTTCATATTTATAGTTTCGTTTCTATTAGTAGTTTCATTTGTATATTTTGTTTGTCAATATATAAACATGCTAAGTATATACAAATATTGTATATATAGTAATAAATTTTTCATAACCTAGACAAATCAAATGTATCAACAAATTCTATACAAATAGCTAACAATTATGAATTTTTCATAACTTAACAAATCAAATGTATCAACAAATTGTATACAAATAACTTAGGTATGCATATACAAATTCTAAGTTTATATAATTAGGAATCGAATTGTACAAATTCTAGTAAAATTTATCAAACTATAGACGTGTTCAGCAATTAACCAAAACTATACCTAAAGTACATAATAACTATTAAATGTTTACCATTTCACATAATTATTCCATATGAAAGTATGGTTTCTTACGGGTAATTTGTCTGGAAAAGTTAAAGGAATATTTATAATTTGATCCTTAAAAGTTAAAGAATTTTAGTTTTGGTCACTATAATATTTTACAAAGCATATTTACAAGTTTTTTGGATGTGTGTTTCATCTCGTAAATTAAAATCATAAGATGAAAGTAACATTTGGACACACGATTTCAAATCACGCGACAAAATCTCAAGTTCCCCAAAAATTTTGATTCGAAGATTTCATATCATGATTTTATATTTTTCAAATACAAAAGTTGACCCAAAGATTTATATTTTTTAAGAAAAAGAAATCACCATTTTATAACTAATCAACAATATCAAACAAGGATTTATATTTTGTAAGAAAAAGAATCACCATTTTATAACTAATCAACAATATCAAAGAAGAGATGAAATATTCACAGAATTATCAATGATATTGACTATGTTCAACTTTACAAAATTTAATACATTATAACTTATATTCAATTTTACGTTTTTATTGAAATAAAATTCTATTAATAAATGTTGTATTTTGTAGAATAATTTTATGATAGCGTATTATACTTGTATTATGAACTTTTGCTTATTTCGTAAGATTTTATAAAGCACCACAATTTTAATAATTTTCAGAATATTCTTTTTATATTTATGAGGAAAAAAATATAACTTAAAAATTCAAAATTGCATATCTAAACAAAATTTCAATTTCATCTCGTACGATTTTCATGTCATAATTTCACTCACACGGTCAAACGAGTAATGTATAGTCTTCCAGAAAGTATTTTTAAACATGTCAAAAACAGCATCTTCTAACAAAAAAATGTGTGGGTGTGATGGGGGATTAATTGAAAAATCATCAATGCCGCGTTATAAAAGTTAATTAGAGCAAGGAAAATTTTGATTTAGACAACAAGATAGAATTCACATCTACAGACCACAGGCAAAGGCGGAGGCCTGAGAAATTGAGCAATGAGGCGCTTTCTAGGAAGCTTCATTTCCCTCCAATTCTGAAAAGTAGAAAGGATAAGTTTTAACGAGCATATCACTAGCTCAAAAATTTAACATAATCATGAATCATTAATCAATAATTAAATATATATTAATTGTTTCTTGGCCTGATTTTAACGTTTGAAATTTGTAACTTTGAAAGAGATATGTTGATGATGCCCATCATACTTTTAGCCATATTGTCGTGGTGTGTTTGTAGGACTAGAATATTAATTCAAAATGACACTATTTCGGTAAGATCTCCAGATTCGACGTCAGTGAGTTTAAGAGTAGTAGAAAGTGACAAAAGTTTCCGCGTTTTCCCTCTATTTAAAAGAATCACTTGCCATCATATTTTTTTATTTCTGATTCTGTTTATAGTACTGTGCACAAAAAAGTTATTTCCTATTTTATCCTAAATTCCAAAAAGTTAGTGTACTTTTACATACGGTGATAGTACTGAGAAGATCAAAGGGGGGATAAGAATAGTAATGCTAGGATGATGGAGCTGGATCATGAAGATAATGGATCAGAAATTCATGACATTGAAGCTCAGGAGAGTTCGCCGATGTTAATGAATGGTGAATTGGGTAGCTGTAATTTGATGCGGAGGTCGGCCCTCATTTTTCTATCTACTCACAAGTTCATTGAAGCTGGAGCAAGAATAGCATCTCTTTCTCGAGTGTCATCTTCGTTGTCATCCTCAAACACAACCATTTACACTTCTCTTCCTAGCTTTAATATCAAACATGGAGTACGTATATAAACAGAAAAAACACATGAATATAGAGAGAGAGGTTTAGTTATATTGATGAATACTAATTATGTGTTTTTTTTTTTGTCTAATTAGGACTCGGACGCTGCTGGAGAACAAATCCAGCTTGTTGAAATTGTGGCAGCTTCACCTGATGTTAGTAGTGTACAATCAAACAACGAACACATCGAGATTGATCTTCAGCCTCAGGATCAGAGCATTCATATTGTGAAGGAGAAGAACTTGGATTCACTTGACAATCTTGAAGGAGTCAAGGGGAGTATTCATGATGTTGAAAAAGGAATTCAAGTTGGAGACATTTCAGGCTGTCGTAAGGCGATAGATTTGTCTTGTCACAAGCTGAAGATCTTCACAGGGTATAGCCAATTCATGATTCGACAATTGGTATGCAAGGAACCAACTATTTTGCTCCTTGTGATTGCTGCAATATTGTCGTTTGTCTTTGGAATCAAAGAAGAAGGCGTGCAGAATGGTTGGTTTGAAGGAGCTCTTTTGGTTGCGATTATACTTGTGACAGTTTTGTGTAAGTTAATACGAAATTGGTATGAGAAACGCCTTTGGAGGAAGCAAAACAATCACAACGCAAGGAAGAAGTACCAGCTGTTGATTTCTGAAATGGACTCCAGTTTTTGTGCCTACTTTGACAAATTGAACAACTGCATAGATATTATTGGGTTGGTGATAGGAATTTTGATTATTGTGGTGGTGTTCCTTCGCTTTAAATTGGGCTGTAAAGATGATGAGAATGGATACAGATTGGAAACCAAGAAAGAACCATCTGAAATTGCATGGATAATAAATGGCATGAAGAAGGTTTTAACAGAATCAGAGGGAACAGCAGGAGTCTGGGTACGCTTACTTGGTGTCACACTGGTGGGGATGACCGAAGGAATACCATTTCTTATTTCAGTTGCAGTGGCATATTGGTATCCGAATTTTGATGTTAAGATGGAGTCAGTTAGCACCCTCTGTATAGGAAATGTTAGCTGGCTGAAAAAGCAAAAACTGGAAGTTAGTCAGTTTTTCCTTGATAAAAAAGATGTTACCAAGATACCACCAGATGTCTGCAGTGTTCTCTCTGCTGGAATCGGTGTGTCCACCTTGACTTCTCAAACAACCAACCAAAGAATAGAAGAAGCAATACTCTGTTGGGCGGAGAAGAGCATAGGTATGCAGAGAGACACTTTGGATCAGCAATTCATCATAGTGAAGGACAATGACAGTGAGATGAATCCTTTTAAAGAACCCTGTGGAGTTGTCATAAAGAAAAATGGAGATAATGGCAAAGAGTACTACTCACATTTTAAGGGGCCTACTGATTCAATATTGTCGATGTGTTCTAGTTACTATAACTTGAAGGGGGAAGTGCAGGATTTGGATGACAAGACAAAGAGCGACTTTACTCAAGTTAACAACAGCAACGCGAAAGTAGTTGCATTTGCCTGCAAACGTACTCAGGTTGTTGAACTTGATGAAAATGGCCTAACATTCATTGGTATGTTTGTCTTAGAAGATACTTTCAATGTAGACAACATGAGGCAGGGAATTACGATTCTGAAAGAAGGCGGAGTGAAGATGATATTTGTCTCGGAAGAAGATGTTGAAGTGCTTCGTACTATTGGTGATGAAACAGGATTGCTGAACTCACATGATGCACTAGTGGTTAGGGGCGAAGATGCTGTGAAGGAGAATGTTGACAAAATTTGCATTGCAGGAAATTCCTCTCCTGCACAAAAGCGTCATTTAATAGAGCAGTTGAAGAAAAGAGGAGAAGTGGTGGCTGTGGTAGGAGAACAAGCATCTGAAAGTAATGTGGTTCTTGAAGCAGCTCATTTTGGCCTGCCTGTGGTGACTAACTGGCCTGAAACTATAACTTATGTGATTAACAGCATTAAGGGAGGAAGAATTGTTTGCGAGAATCTGAGGCAATTCATCCAAGTTGAGGTAATCTTGGCAATCACTAGCTTATCAATAAACTTCATACTGATTATATTAGAAGGAGATGCCCCGTTAACAATCATTCAGTTGGTATGGGTTAACCTTCTTGTTACATTTATTGGAGGGCCAGCTTTGCTAATTACTCAACAGGCTGCAAGACAACTGAGGGATGAGCTTTCTATCAGACCAAGAAAACCCCCAATTACCAAGGTTATGTGGAGAAACATAATTTTTCAAGCTTCTTATCAAATTGGTATTTTTGTATTCCTTCAATACAGAGGAAGTGCTATACTGGGCATCAGTTCAAAAGTTAACAGATCTACAGTCTTTAATGGGTTCGCTTTGTGCCAGCTTTTTAACATATTCAGTGCAAGAGATTTGGAGCAGAAGAATTTTTTCAAAGGTCTTGATCAAAATTACTTATTTTGGGCATTGTCTGGGATCTATCTTGTGTTGCAGTTCGGATTCATTGAAGTGGAGGCTTTCTTTGTCTTTAGTAACACGGCACGATTGAATTGGAAGCAATGGGCTGAATCCATTTTAATTGGAGCTGCAACATGGTTGCTTGATGCGATAGTAAAATGGGCATCACAATACATACAGATTGACAAATATTGTGACTTTGGAATTCTTCACCTAGCTCGAAAGTGGTTACAGTATTGTTTTATCAGATTCAATTGCTGTTACAATGGACCAAGAAGTACACCAAATCCAACTCTTGCCTCCTTGGATTCTCCAAGATCCACTTGTGGGAAGGTACTATACAAATTTATCTATACTGCCTAGTTACAGTAAAGTTACAAACTAAAGTCTTTCCTAAAATTTTGGATTCAAGGTATATTTGTTGTTCTTTTGCAGGGCTGGATAACAAATATCACACGTCGTGTGCATAGAGCTAATACTTCGATGGATTAATCGTATGTTGCAGCAACTTCACTTTTTAGTACATATTTTCCACTGTTTCCAACAGGGGCTTAGATTCACTTGGAGCAATAGTGAAGGTTTATCCATGTGACCTATAGGTTACAGTTTGAGCCACTGATGATTGCATCAGGTTGGATTGACTACATCACACTCTTTAGGAGTGGCGGCCCTTCCCGTACTCTGCGTCAATACAGGATGAATAGTGCACTAGGCTACCTCTTTTCGCCTTTAGGGGCTAGTTAATTTATGTTAGTTCTTCCATCAAGTTTTTTGGGTTTCTCTTATGCATTGTAAATGGGGAAAAAGTGAACTAAAAAAAGAGAGTATGTTCTTGTTCTTATTCTTATTCTTCTTCTTTTTCACTTTTAACAAATTACTACAATGTTACCTGATTAAGTGGTACTAATATATACAGAAAGCAAGAATCTTATGCATTTCAAAGGGAAATTTGCTTAAAATCATAAAAGAAGCTAGTTGTACACATTCTACTAATTGGCTCATAGATAAATATCATATATATATATATATGCAAAAATATAGCTTAATTACCTCGATCTAGTTTTTCTCAAACTTGGTCCAATGGATTCGAAGAGCTCTTGTTGAGGAGAAATTGACAAGCCAGTAATGTGACTAGAGGAGACTTTCTTCAGTAAAGTCAACTTGCTAGTAGTCGTTGTTTATTTATTATATATAATATGGTCCTCACAATTATTCCAACATGGATTTTATAAGGTTTTTTTTTTTCAATTTTGGACACATTTGTCTTTTATCATGCTTCAATAAATATTCATAAAGTAGGTAACTTAGAAAATGTTAGTTACCATAAAATTTTTTATTTCATCTATTTTAATTTATGTTACAAACTTTCTTTAGTTTGTCCTGTAAATAGTTTAATTTTTCATTTTATTCTTCAGAGATGATTGTTGACACCCAATTTTTACCCTCCACGGTGTCAAATTATTTTACGGGGACTT
>JAABOM020000049.1:25854319-25874868 GCA_011800125.2 Solanum clarkiae | reverse complement strand
ATTTTTCTGTTAGATCTTTTTAAATATTTTTATGGTTTCCTAATTCTCCGTAAAATTAGGTGGCGACTCTATTTTTTTTCTTAAATTAAAAATTGGTTTTTCTCAAAATAATTGAGTTTTAAACTGATTTTTATATTTTTAAAGAGTCGGTCAAATTTCGGCATAACACCTACACAGCCAAAAGTTGTGCCCAGTACGTCTCTTTCTTTCAAGTTAAGTGATAAAGAGATTCTCTTGCTTTGGACATACCATCACATTAATTAGTGTGGTAATAAAACTTCTCAACAAAGATATAACCAGGAATTTTCAAGTATATAATTGACTAATAAGAAAATGGTATTAAAAATTTTGGAGTAACTAGTAAAGTTGCTATCATATGATCAAAAGGTCACGGGTTCAAGCCTTGGCCCTTCCCCGGACTCTGTGCATAGCGGGATCCCACTCTCATTGAGTTCAGGCCCCAATTAATAATAAAGACTCACCCATTTGGTTTCATATAGATAAAGAAATGAAAAGATGGAGCGGTCATGATCTATACTAAATTTTTCTTCTTAGATAGATGAATGGAAAAAGGAGTGCTCGTGTGGTTTTAGGAATTACAAGAATTTTTTCTTCAAAAAACAAAGCAAATCAAAATAAAGGAGGTGTGAGTTCACTATAATTTATATGTTAAAGATTGACTATCGGATGTATCCTAAGTTCGACAAAAAAAATATCTATAAACTTAAATCTTGAATTGACTAATAATTTTCACAACGGATCGACTATATATATTTAACAGTTGTTTTATTATGTCTTATGTGCTAACTTTTTCCTTTATTCATTCTCCTTTGTACACGTAGTTGAATACTTTGGTTGGTTGAGTTCCTTCTAAGTTGTAACTCTAGTGTCTAATCAAAAAAGCATATGTCGGAGGAAATGGAATTTAGCTAAAGGATTTGAACCTTTTGGCCTATCAAGGAACTGGATTTTTGTCAATGACAACGCGGATTACATAAGCAGCAGGCAATTATGACATGCACATGAGCATGAAAAGTGAACAGTTCGTGCTTTTCTTTATTCTCCCTCCCATATTTATATTAAAATTAAAATTCAATGAAAAATCTCACATTTTAACAAAAAATAGAGACTCCATACCCAATCAAGTTCGAACTCAAAATCTCTAGTAACTTCAAAATTCTGTTAGCTGATAATTATTCATCTGATCCACACTTATTTTCGTGACTTTTGTATGTTACAACAAGAATGAGATCTCGAGAACAAATTAAACAGAACAGTGTGAAACATTCTTTTATACTATCATTCTTCTTTTGAATAAAAGTTGATTTAATCCAAAAATAGAGTTTCTAGAACTAAGCCTGTATTAGCATAGTAGTAATTAAGAGTTGCCTCCTTGCTTGTTTGTCCAAAATGAAGTGATTTAATTGGTACTATAAGATGTTTTAATGTTTTTTATTCCTAAGCAATTATTTGGTGGGCTGCATGATGCAAGTGGGACAGGTTTCTCTCTGTCATAGTTACTTGGTACTGCATCTGTTCTTTGGTCCTTACTATGGCAAGTGGTACTGCCTGGGTTCATATCCATGCTCAGCATTCATATTTAACCTTCTTTCCAGATCTTATCTAGTCAAACTATTTTTTTTTTAAAAATAATCAGTACAATCTCAAATTAGTTCAAATCGACTGTGTAAATATTATTGCTAGAATCATCAAAGTCGTCAAATATCCATGGATTTGGCAGTAAAGTTATCATTCGACAGCTCCTTTTTATAGAAATCCATCAAAGTTGAGATCGAATCTCACATGGAACAATGTTTAAAGAGGCTTACTTTCAAAAAGCAAGCAATAAAAAAAAATTACCGGGTAATGAAAAATTGCTTCAATTTATACATAATTTTCAGTATTTTAATGCCACAAAATACTTCATAGTTTTTCTACTACAATTAGAGTCTGTTTAGATTGACTTTTGATATAACTTATAAGCTAAAAGTCATAAATTAGAAATATATTTGTCATTTTGACTTTAAGATATGTGCTTATAAGCATTATTTTTATTTTATTCAAGCACTACGAAACTACTTAAAATCATCTAAAATAAGCTAATCTAACAAGCTCTTGGTAAGATTCTGCCTTTAACATGATAGGAAATAATGTCATAACTTTGATCTTATAAAGAATAAGATCTGTACACCTAGATGAATTTAAACCTTAACAATCTTAGATTTTATAATATTACTACATAGAATGAAAAAAGATGACTACAAAAAATAATTCGACGATAGCCTTTTTCATCATATATTTAAAGCTCCAAATAGATGGTTCAAAATAATTGTTATTTTTAAAATAAAGATATGGTTGAGTATATTCTTCAATTTTGCACTTTAGTAAAAAAAATTCTTAAAAAAGTATAAATATTGACTAATCAGCATAAAAGACGTACCTCAAAATCATATACACATACTTCCTTAGATTAACTCACATCAAATAATAAATTAATAATATACCCCTTCATCACATAAATACTCTATCACTTTTTCAACCACTACAAATATTCATGGATGATTTTAGATCACAGATTTCAAAAATCTTCGTTTTTCTCAGTGCACAATCATAGGGACGGACGTGAGAGTGTCGTAGTCCATACTTTCTATACATACACATATTACCTAATTTGGAAAAGAAAGTTCGTCCAATTAAACGATACATTGCCTATTCCATAGGAGGCAGAAAAATTGAGAAAGCGACGCACATTTACCCCACTATAGATATACAGATAGTGCGGGGAAGGTTGAATTCCTTCAACAGAGAGAAACTTTTTCAGCTGAATCATTTGAAGATGCGGAACATGACGAGTTCCGCCTCATCCAGAGGCATAGCTGCCATAGTGGGAGTTGGGCCTAATCTTGGACGCTCCATCGCTCGCAAGTTCGCTCACGAAGGCTATACAGTTGCTATACTCGCCCGGGACTTGGGTAATTTCGACTTTCCATATAACTTCATTTTGCAGATTATAGTTACGGAACAGTACGGTGTCTCATTACTTTCTTGCGGAGTGGTTTAGTACTCTTTTCATAGCAGTAGCTAGTGTCAGCAATGTTTCCGTATTTTCTATTACTATTTGTTGCTTCTTCTACTTTAGTTATTTCGTTAGTGATGGAGAAAACTTCTACATGGTTCTTTTAAATTTTCTTAATTGTACATTCTATCTTTTCCTAATTCCATCCGTGAAATTTCAGTTGTTGATGAATTGAAATGTTAGTGTTGTACTAACATGAGGTTTATAACTTATACATGGACATGCAACTGGAGTTTTATATCTACATATATATATTTACAGATAGATTATCTCGATTTGCTGATGAGATAGCGAGAGAAGAGAAGGCGCAGGTCTTTGCTATTCGAATCGATTGCTCCGATTTACGAAGCGTAAGAGAGGCATTTGAGGGAGTTCTATCACTGGGTTTTGTGGAAGTCTTGGTTTACAATGCATATCAGCCAGTATCTTGGAATCCCACTAATTTTACCAACATTAGAGTCCAACAATTTGAAAAATCTATTGCCGTATCATCCGTCGGTGCCTTCCAATGCGCTCAACAGGTCCCTAAATCTTACATACGTTCACCGCCCTAAATTTTAATTTTAACATTTGACCGTTCTTTTAGTTTTAATTTTTTATTTGACATATTTTAAATCACAAAATTCAAAAATAAACTCTATATCTAATCTCAAATCAAACAAACGAAAAAAGTATGCACCAGTAGGATGTGTGAATTGAAAGTTTGTTGTATTTCAGGTACTACCAGGAATGGTGGAGAGAGGAAGAGGAACGGTTCTCTTCACTGGTTGCTCAGCTTCTCTTAATGGCATTGCCGGTTACTCTGAATTATGTAAATTACTAGTTCTTATTTTCTTCTTTTTTGGGATTTTCAATTTTTGGTTTGGATAATACTAATATTAATGAGTAGATCTAATTTTTCTTTAAAATGAACTGCATCAGGCTGTGGGAAGTTTGCAATGAGAGGTTTATCCCAATGTCTGGCAAGAGAATTCCAGCCACTGGGAATACACGTGGCACATGTCATCATCCACGGCATCGTCGGCGCACCTCGGTACTGCTCCACTTGTCCACTCATATATTCCCTTCTCATCCATTTTGGGGAAAAAAACTTTTCTGCTTACTAAAACTCTCTGCTTTTACTTTTAAAATATGCTTTTTTATCCAAGAAGATGCAGGAATCTTTGTTATATTTGCCTGCCTGCGCAACAATGACAAGTGATGATTTTGGATTGTCTTTTCCGTGAGAGGGAACTCATAAATATTACTTGTCAATCTAATCTTGTAGCAACAGAATATACTCATAAATGGTGAACAGAAAGAAGTCAGCCTTAATAAAGACAGTGGACCAGAAAGATCTAGTGAAATTCTTTAGCAATAATTAGTAGAATGCTGATCCTACCTACTAAAAGGCTTTTGATGCCCCAAAAAATATTATGCCCTATTGGAGCATGGATATTAATGGAACAATTCAAATTGCCACTTGCCTGCCCTGTAGATAAGACTAGGTAAATGTGGAGATGGCTAGACGGTTAGAATCGTACAAATATTAGTAGCTCATAAATTTAGTTGTAAGAAAAGGTGTGGGTTATTGAATGTAGAATTAATTATCAGTGGTTAAATTATTCAATTCACATTTCATTCTTTATAAAATACTATAGAGATTCCCTCGTAATTTATATATGTACACCTTAGGTATGTGAAATTCTAAATTGCGAACTAAATATATAAATAAATTATTAAACTTACTATTGTAAATCATATATAGAAATTATACATGGATGAATTAAATTTCATTTTTTCTTGCTACCAAACGATTAGTGGATTCAAAATGAGTGTAATATGTATATAATTTAAATTTTTTGCCTATCTGTGCATCCTTTGAGCCGGAAGCATGATAAATGGATCGACCTTATAGCTGCGTTCTTTCGACGAAAAAATTATCTGATTGTCAACTTGAATATATTTTATCATTTTATTTTCGATTGTAATTTATTGTAATTGTGTTATGTACTCCCTCTGTCCCATTTTATGTGGCATCATTTTCTTTTTGGTCTGTCCAAAAAAGAATGTCATCTTACTCTAATTAAAAACAATTTACCTTTAAAATTCTTCTTTTACCCTTTAATGAAATGATTCTCAATTACACAAATATCTAAGAATGATTTTAGACTATAAATTTTAAAAGTCTTCTTTTTTTTCTTAAGTATCGTGCCAAGTCAAATGGTGCGGCGTAAAATAGGACGGAGGGAGTATTTCACCAATACTCTATAATGTAATTAGCATATGTGCAGATTAGCTTAGAGTGGTAAGTTGTGTACGCAGGGTGGCAATGTTGTCATCGAGTTCAGAACAAGGCGAAGGAGGGAATGGTTTGATGGACCCGGACGTGTTGGCACAGACCTACTGGTACTTACACATTCAAGATAGATCTGCTTGGACCCAAGAGATTGATCTTCATCCCTCCAACCAAATGGCCTGCTAAGAAGTAGGGACCTTTTCAATTTAGTATGGTATTGTGTGATTGATTGCGGTACTACTACATATATGTACATTTGATTTGGTTTGGAATTGTAACAAGTGAACTGGAAGGAATTAATGTGGATTGGTGAATAAGATCTTAAGGAATTCTGTAACATAAATTAAAATCATGGAGTATAAATCAGGCAGGGACAGCTGTCAGTGGTCAGAAGTGGCATTCGTGTTCTAATTTAGAACACAAATCACTGACTTCTTTATGACGTACACCCTGACATATATATATATGTGGACCAAAGAAAAACATTAATCGTCATCCATTTGGCCCGTACGTTCATAGATGACGCAAACCAAAATTATTACTTTTATCGTTACCCGTCTAATCTCAAAAGGCAACGATACCAACACCAAACCCATCCCTAACCTTTGGTTTTTTTGTCGGTCGTAAAAGATTCGTCGATTGTAATTTTGAGATTGAAATTTAAAAATTTAAAATTTTAAAATAATAAAATTTGATCATTAAATTTTATGGTCAAATTTAGGTCCACGAACTGTTTCAGAGCAGAAACGTTGCACATCATCCTAACAGATATATCTAATTTATAGTTTATTTGTATAATACTTGCGTGTAAATTGTTATTTGATTGGGCAAAAGCTTCAAGAAATAGGTAGTTCAAAATAAGATGTGCGACTATAAATCATCTCAACAATGATAAATGCAAAGTTTATATAGTAAACAATTTGACTAGCTTAGGAAAATCTTGAATTTCTACTGTATCAACCTTCTAGAACAAAAGGAGATTCCACTTACTTTTTGATATAGAAATGTCTTTGAATTGAGAGATGGACGGAGAAGTATTCAGTCAAGTAAAACTACATAAAAAGAAGAATTTGACGATTGATATGAAATTTAATACTAGCAAATTAGTCTTCGTTTATAGTGTAAAATAATCAGTCAACCGTAAATTGAACGGGAATATAATTTTCACCTCTAAGCAAGTAAGACGAGCTCAGCTAAAAGATAAAATAGGAATAGAGGAACAGGATTCAACAGTTAACTCTGAAGTTGCCACACTCCTCTTGAATACAGAAGGAAGAATAATAACTAGAAAAGAGACCAGAAGTTTAATATACCAATTAAAGACAAAACACTTCCGCAAATTGCTGTACAGATACTTGAACTTCAACGTTTACTTGGCAATGTTCCAAATGTCAGTTTTAGACCCCTAGCTGCTGCTATATGCAGAGCACAAGACAAGGCAAGAGAGACAAAAAACTAAAAGTCCCATCTACGTTCATAGTTTACAAATGGGTTCGAGCCAGATGATCTATGAGTACCCACCATGCCAGGGGAAAGCGGATAATACCTAGATTGAGGTACATACCTAGTGTATGAAGAATTTGGATAATTTCCATGACCATGTTGTTGGTGTTCTGGAGCAGGCAAAGTATGAGAAGGGTAAGAGCTTAAATGTGATCTTGGTGCCGAACCCCAGTTAGATGAATGCGAATATGGCACTCTTTGGCTGTAAGAATCTGATTCAAAATGACGGAAATTATTCGCTGAAGGATAATTGAACTGCAACGAAGCCTCCCTAATGGCAGGCACAAAGTTTGGAGTCCTCATAGGGGCTATACTGTTTCTGGACTTTGCCAAATTCAATCTTCCTGGTGGATGAGACTTCCGCTGGAAGTGCTTTGTTCTTTTGCTTCCTGTCATTGCTTTCCCACGTTCATCAACAGAATAATTATGTTTCACATTGCTTGTCCGCATCATTTCGTTTGGTCTCCTATGATGATCGAGTTTCTGGCGCTTGTTACCTACATGTACCAAAAATTACATCATGAGTAAAAATAAAGTTTAGTGCGTATCGAGTGAAAACTGGTGATGCATCAATTTAATTTTCATATAAAGCACCTTGGTTTTTAGAGGATGCTTTTGTCGGCTTTATTGATTTTGATTTTCTTTTAGCTCTAATCAATCTTGCTGCTTCTCCACGTTTGTGCTTCTCTGCAAGAACTTCTAGTCTTTCCTCTTCATCCTTCCATCTCTGATAAACCAGCAGCAAATATAGTTAAAATGATGGAATATCTGACAACTACAGGTACTCCAGAATAGCTGCAGTTCACCTGTCTAAAAGTCTTCAATTTATAAAGGTTTCGTCCCTTCACGAGCAATGGAAAAAGTGGAGGTAATTGCTTAACCCCTTGGCTCCATAACACCTCAACCTTTTAATTACGAAAAGTAGATGGAGAAGTATTTAGCAAAATTTTACATATGCAATTGCACAAAAGGGTTATTAGAAGGATAATGTGCTAGACTGCTAGGTGTTCAAAAGCACTACAATTGGTTGTCCCAAGTTGCATGTTTATATCCACAAACACTCAAGTCTCACCCAGAAAAAGATTTCTACCCTTAAGAGTAGGATATCTCTGTTAGTTGTTGTTGCATATTCAGATATATCTGCGCTCTCAAAACTTACTCTTGAGCCTTACCGTAAAGGTATGCTGCTGTTTTGCAGCGCCATAACTCTCCTTCACAATCCTACCAGCGATGGTTCTCTTCCCTATTTGTTTCCCACCCCTTGTCATCTTGTCAAAACTTCAAAACAAAACATGGTTAACCTAAAAGGCAAAGACCACTCTATGCTGAAAAAATGTGAAGCAAACAGGAGAATCGACTGGGTGGATACTTATTGTACACTTTCTGAGTGAATAATACAACATCTCCTTTACACACATCACCTGCAGAAAGAATCACCATGCTAAATACTCAAAGATCAAAACACAAAAGAGAAAATACAAGAAGCATAGGTGAAGCAGAAAGAAATTCTGAGGTGTCATGATGCCAAATATTAACTACCGGTACAGTTTATGGTAAAAGATGATCTGGGATATTGTCTTTGACCATTTCCATCTTTCATCCTATGTACAAATCAAGCAACAGGACTTCCCATTAGCAAAGAAGGAAAAGAATAAAAGACAACTGGTAAAAGGAATAACACATTTCAAAATATGGAGTGATAAGATCAGATTTACAATTAAGCCAAAACTAAAGTAAAAAATTGTTATAATATTTGTCCTCAAACCATGAAAATTAATGAAGCGTAGTGGAAGTTCAATCACTTATGCTGCCCTCTTTTACTTGTTTTATTCAGTGGAAGGACCAAGCTCACAGGACTATAAGCTATTGGTAGTAACAAAAATGAAACATCTCTATATGCAATTTATTAGCACATTGATTGAGGTGTCAATAGAAGAATCAAGTTCATGATTCCAGAGTCACTGTGAACATGTGCCACGAGAGCAAACCTTCCTTACACAATGACAAAAAATTAAATAAAAGAGTAACAATGAAAAAGAAAAATAATATAGAAATGGTAGATGGAATGCCACAAGAGCAACACTTTGTTAGAAATATTCAAAAATCCTGGTGCTGCATTCAAATACATGAGGTTTACATCTTACAATCAAACGTACCTCCAGTGCTCTATGATCCTCTGTATACATTCTTCTTTTGTACCTGATAACCTCAACCTATTCGATCGCAAGTATGCTTTATAGTCCATCAATGTCAGCTTTCCTAATCCTGCCCTTAGCTTCCTTAATTCTCCACCACCTATATAAGAGTAACACAAAAGGTTATATATTGATATATTGACATATTAGAGATACCATAACTAGCCAATATACTCTGAAATTATTTGAGACAAAATTTGCCAATAATAGGAACATTTTTATGCATTTGCCTACTCTGCCTTGAAAAAGATCTAGTTATGAACCCCTTAGAAAAATATACAAGTGCATCTTGTATAAATGTCATGATCCACAGTTCACATTATATTGATAATAACCCAAATTGTCAATTGAATAATAAGTAAATTTTCTTCACGACTCATTTTTACTAGTTCTATGATTCTATCCTCACCAATGGCAAGACATAGGATCCATATTACTTTGCACCCTTCCTTTCCATGTCACCAGAAGCTTGTGTGAACAGTGTTTTGGATGGCGAAAGGAGACAAAGGTCTGCCTTGCCACAAGGCGATGCGAGCGGCGAGGCGCTCGCCTTTTTGAAGTACGGCATCAATTAACACCAAGAATTAAAATATTAAATTGCATATATAAATAATCAAAATCTCAATCTCAATAACATATTAGCAAATATTTCAATTCAAAAACTGAAAATAGATAGCAGATACTAAAAGTCTAGAACCTGAATGAGAAAAAAACAAAACCAAAGTCAATAGTGAGGAAAAAAAGGTAGAAGTAACTCTAAAGTCTGAAGAAGATGGAGAAAAAGAAACATCGGATGATGAAATCTGAAGAAGAAAAGAAGAAACGGGTATTGATTGGACTTTAGAGTCTCCAAAAAGGTTTGGTTGGTCGCTGGAGAATCTAGTCAGGTCATTTTGTTGGAGCTGCGGTCAAAGTCTAGGAATGCAATTCAAAATCCTAAAATTACTTTTTAACTTTTAAACAGCCTAAATTAGTTGTTTTTTAAGAAAATACAAAAGGCAACACGTTTCTCGCCTTTGTCGTCATTGTCGCTATGGCATCGCCCTTTGAAGATCACCTCGCCACAAAGCCTAAAGGCGATGAAGGGTCGCCTCGTCTCGCCTCTCACCATTGGCGACAAGGCGATCGCTTTTCACAACACTGCATATGAATAACTAGTATCAACTGGACTTCCATATATAAAAAATTTTCCTGCTCACCTGGCTCCAATAACACAGGTGTTGCTTCAGCGAAATAACCCTTTCCACGCCATGCTAACATAACACCTTAAGAAGAAAGCACGATCATGCATTTATGCCAAATTCATGGACAACAAGTTCCCCTTTATAACTGCGTGATCAACCAAGATAGTTGCTGCTGCTTACCGCAACAAACCTTTTTTAGTAGCTCTCAAAGTCTCAGTCCCTTCTTTGGCTTCTCTACTTACTGATTTGTAACTCACGCGCCAGGTGCAAAGACTAGGTCCATGGACTGTCACCAATGCATATTCTAACTTGTACTAGCGTATGTTTATCTAACAAAATTGATAGCTCAAGTTGGTCTTCGGCAAATCAAACTGTAGTTCAACATTTAAAACTTGCCAGTTGCCACAACATCAATGTACTAGTTATGAAGGCTGTGCACTTTTCTTAATGGGGGTATAGAATCAAAAAAACAACACATGACCTTTTCCCCCCTACATTTAACCCAATTGAGCAGAAAGCAATTGACAAAGAACATAGGGATTTAGTTGACGAATAATCAATTTTCCCCAAATTGTTAAATTAATACTAACATCTAATTGTAGTAACAGAGCAACTTAGTTTGCTTTAGTTTATCACTACATTTCCCTAAACCTAAGAGAAGAAAATCCACATACATTGGAGTAGGCGAAGGACTCTATCGCTTCCTGAATCCTCACCTTCCTCTTGGATATCCTCATCATACTGTTCTTGAGACGCGGAAGAAGAAAACTCCTCCTTATCTTCGGAATCACCGTCGCTCTCGCTCTCGCTGGCCGAATCACCCAAAAATTGATCATCATAAAATTTACAATAGATATGAACATAAATCATTCATATAGCCCAGCAAAATTAGTTTGGAATTGAGGCTTAATATTGGAAAAAATACCTCAAGGCGGAGTCACCAAAATCATCTGTACTAGCGGCATCAAAATCGTCATCCGATTCTGATAATGGTTCTGATTCTTCTGAGCTTTCTCCTTCTTTTTCTGCATCACCATTTTCATCTTCGGAAGAAGATGAAATCTCAATGACGCCGCGTTTTGCTCTACTCCTCTTCGCCATTCTCAATGAGAGTGATATTTGAGCAGAGTACCCGTTTCATTCAAAAATGCCCCAATTATAAGGTTCATTATTCACGAACGCTAGGTTTTAATGATTTTACTTTTAACAAAAAAAGTTAGGAGCAGGTAGTTTTATTTTAAAACTAGCTTGAATCAGATCCCTGGAAGCCTCTACCAAGCCAAATTTAGAAATTTCATCTCATTAATATTGTTATTATTATTGTTTGCATTTTAATTTCTTATACAGTTATATGAGCATATACTTAATGGAGTTTTCACTATCAAAACGTATCCTATTGGTATATTGCCTAATCTCCCAAAGAGACACCTGAAGCCACAATAGTAAACTTCGTTTGGCCAATGAAAGTCATTTTATTTGAGAAATGAAGAATGAGGTTTACGAATGATATATTATCACTCAATTGGATACAATTTATGAGGAGGCCTAACTCCATCTTCAGGGTGATGAGTTTCGCATTCATGACGAAGATTTTTTTTTTCTGTAAATATTTTTTTTTTTGTCGTCTCTATAATTGATGTGCTACTCAATCTGGTATAATTTATAAGGAGAATGGGGAATATTTTCTGCGTAAGCGTTCTTTTTTATTATCGCAGCAGGAGTGAAAGGGATGAAGTGGCTAGTTTTCTTGTCAATCTAGTGTTGTAAGTTGTAACACAACATCTGAAGCAGAGGGAATTGTATTTTTCTAGCAGCAGTCGATCTGTGAAACTAAAGGACTACTTGTGTAAGCAATACCAATATGAAAGCAACAAATAAAGTGAAATTTCGCGGGTAACGACATTCAAAAGTTCAACGTTCAAAACTTCACGATCCCATGATGAAGAACAGTTTGTCTTTAAGTATTCTTTTTACCGTCTCTGTAATTGTCTTACTGCTCAATCGGGTATAATTAATAAGGAAGCGCAACTCCATCTTCGGGGCGATGAGTTTCGCATCCATGATGTAGAAAATCTTCTCTGTAAGTGTTCTCTTTGTCGTCGAGTGAGAGGGGCAAAACGGCTAGTTTTCTCGTCGATGAAGGTGGCGTATCACTCAATCTGATATTGAGGGGAAAAGGGTACACTTTATGAGGAGGCGCAGGAGGGATACGAAGGCGGGATGCACGTCTTCTTTTATACATATATATTTCAAAATGGTTGATTCTATTTAACTTTTAAATAAGTCATAATAGTTAGAAAACTAATCAAATAAAGGGTAATCATAACAATTTAATGCTAAATAGATTTTTAAGAATTGAAATTGATATATCTTTTTATCACTTGTCAAAATCAAGTTGGTTTAGTTTCAATGAAGCATTATTTAGTGATAGAGGAGTTGAGATATTAAGACGTTCAAACTTTTTCATTAGCATACGATGGACCTATACAACTTTAACATTCTTCATCCAATTTTTCAATATCTTCCTTACTTGAAATGAAAGCTCAGATTGAAGGAAAATTAGAAAAATCTCTGTTCTTTAAGGATAATTTCATTTGGTCATCCCTGTGAACACGGTTAATAAAGGAAAATAAGTCAATTTTGCAATAGCATAGATTATAAGATCATTCAAACCATTGTTACATTTCTTAGTCAATGGCTATCTTCTAATTAACAAAAAAAAAAAGAAGAAGAAGAAAAATCACTCCTTTGAGCAGAAAACCAACTGAACAATTTGGTATCCTTCACTAAACTTCTTTAATAGAGTTTATGCCTCTTGCAAGGATTGGTCATTTCGAGCCACATTTACTCCAATCTAAGTTGAGAAGCAAGAAAAGAAAGTGGTGGAACTTCTAAACTAGAAAGACATGTAGACAACATTATACAAGGCAATAGTAGACATCAATGCATGTCCAACAGGTTAAAATATCTAGCGTGTGATCAAAAAACCAGCTGAGAAGAACTCTCACCTGCAATCAAACATAACTAACTACAGCTTTACAGTAAGAACTCTATATGCAGGATGCCAATGCTCTTGTAACATACGTCGTCCAAACCTCTCATCCTCTCCAGGGAAGTTGTTCCCAGGAATCTCATACTAGTCCCTGAGAAAATAATGAGATCTATGAAGCTCCAGAACGATGGTCATAAGTTGATCTACATCATCTCTTTGCTGTTAGCTCATTTGTCTGCTAAACAATGCATTCAGAACGAGGATGTGGATACACCATGTATTGAAGTTTTCTGAGTCAGCGGAGCTTGAATCATTGAACTTTTGTAATTGAACGGCTAGACACTCCATGCAACAGCTTTGCAAAACCAAGAAAACTGAGCTTTCCATCAGTGTGCCGGAGCCAGTCATGTAGAACAGCATGGACAGGAACCGAGGGGCCAAGACCAAGTTCCTGGACCACCAATTTGAAATTACATTCAGTTAGATTCCATCCCAATTACTTGCACACTCCGCTCTCCCGAAAACGAGACCATTATACAACAGACTAAGGCGTGGCAATAAATATTCAGAACAAAAAATGAACAGCATGATTACCGAAGCTAATTCTTCTATCATAATGGCCCTATTGCCTTCCTTCTCAAAGATTTCGTAGGCACAACGTGCATGTTGTTCCCACCGATCAAGAGCCTCAAGCTGATGAACACTTAATGCAGCAGCACAAAATTCCTCAAAATCCATCCTCCTGTATTGCAGTGCATTAAGCTGCAAGACAAGGACAAGAAGAATTATTAAACCCTTAACAATGACAACACCAGTTAAATATTTAGTCAATAGGATCTCAAAATCTACCGATGCAAGAAAGTCATGAACGCGAGCTTCCTTCATTGCATCTGTTGCATGTTTCATCAAGGCCTTGAAAAATCATGAAGATCAGCAAAAACATGAAAGATACTACAACAGACAATTAGACCGTTCTCTGTTGCAAAAGACATACCGTTTTAACATTGTCGAAGCTTATGGTGCCATTGTTTCTTGGTTCTAGCAGTGCAAACTGCTCCTTCAAATAGAATAGCTCATCTACTGTCAATGTCTTTGACAAAGCCTGCAAAATTGTAAAAGTGACAAGGCCATGAATCCCAATGCAAAATATAAGTAGGAAATATCAGCAAATACTATGAGATACTAAGAAAAGCTTTTATTACTCAACATATACTCATATAGTATTAGTCTCGGACGATAAAATGGGAACAGAAAAACTTTTCACAAAAGCATCATACACACCCGTAGTGCAGCTTTCCTAAGAGCAGAGGACCGCATGTAAGCCTTCATTAGTTTGAATATCAAAATATCCAAAGGCACCTCTATGTTGTGACTATTCTTTATCCATGGATGACCTGAGACAGCAAGTTGTTCAGCAGTTTGGTGAAATTAAAGGAACAAAAAGATCTTATCCAACATAACTCAAGAAACTCACACAAAGCCTGAGCTGCAGTCATTCTTTTCCGTGGATCTTTATTCAACAGACGTTTCACAAAGTCTTTCGCCTCAGAAGATAATGTAGGCCAAGGCTGTTCTTCAAAACTTGGATCAGCTTTGAGAACGGACCTAAATATCCCAGATTCTGTTCGAGCCCAAAAAGGACGGCTTCCACACAAAAGGATATATGCGATGACACCTATACTCCAAACATCAGCCTCTGTACTATAAGATCTATGTAGGACCTCAGGCGCGACATAGTATGCACTACCAACAATATCATTAAGTCTTTCATCTGCAAAGCAACGGAGCAAGGCATGCAAACAATTGGTGAGCTCGTCAAATTTTATAAAAGGTAGTGCCTTTTTTATAGTCTCCTTTTTTTCTCAAGATGCAGTAGTGGACTAACCTGGCTTCACAAAATCAGACAACCCAAAGTCTATTGCTTTAAGTTGTGCACTTTCCTCCTTAGACGCGAATAAGAAGTTCTGGTCAATCAGAAAGCTAGAATTAGACAAAAAAGAGTCTGATATAGAGGACGGCTTTCTTAAAAGATGGCATAGCTTCTCTAACAAGCTATACATTCGCCATAACAAAACACCACGGCTGAATATTTGAGCTTCTCCGTCTCTTGTTAGCTAAATAAAGAAGTTCCTAAACTCTAACACTAGATAAACCAAACATCAAGTCTGCCTGATGAATAAATATATCTGCGCAACTTGAAACTGAGAGTGCACTTGGAATAATAACATAATCCAAGATCCAGTAGAGAAAGTCTTTTTTGGTCCAAAAAGAACTTTCATCTCTTCTACACAGGGTAAAATAACTAGATATGCTGAAATGTTGTTCCCTCTAAGCAATCATAGAGTGAGAATTTTAATCCTCTCACCTCTGGCTTAAGATCTCGGTGCACCACACCTTGAAGGTGGCAAAATGCTACAACTTTCAATATTTGTATCATTACAGCCTTTGCGTCATCTTCTGAGTACTTTCCACCTCTGCAGGACAAGAATACTACTAGTTAGCAATCCCTTATCACGAATTTTTGATTCCACGAAAAAGATACGTCACCAATTAAAACACAAGGTTCAGATTCAAAAATATTGAAACATAGGAAAGATCAAGAACTACCTAGAGAGTATCCTATCCAAAAGCTCACCTCCTTCACACAGCCTGAAATTTAACGAGATTAATCAGCAGCATTTCAAAAGAGAGGCATGATAAGGAAATTAGCAGATCAAGCTCCTGGTAAGAGCAAAATATGATAACAAGCACATATGTTTACTGAGAAAAAATAAACAGAACTGTCATGCTACTTGAAACTCTGGTTGATAACCAATAAAGTATTCTCTCAAGCTAAGTTTGAGAGTGAACCCTATTGTAAATATAAATGTGATAGGAATCGAGTGACGAAGCTTACTCCATGACTATGTAGACATTGGTGTGATCTTCATATGAATCATAAAATTTTACTAAATTGCTATGTCCTGTCAAAGCTCTTAATATCTTCACCTCTCTTCTCACATCCTCAATGGCTATTGCAGTAGTCATCTGGAAAAGGAAAAAAATATGATCATATATTTCAGATAAAACACCTGAAGAGAATTAGAAAACCACTGACACACATTCCAAACAAAAATTGGAGTGGGGGAGAGGAGAGAAGCACATGCCAAATACATCACCAAGCTCTCATTAGCACACCTATTAAGGAAGACAAACTTCCCAACTACAGATATGATAAAAAAATGTCCATCCACAAACTGTCAGCTGCGTTGATTAGACAGACTGAGCAACTGATAACATTATTCAAGAAGATTTTACTTCTTTAACAACTACGACAACAACATTCCCAATGTAATCCCACAAGGAGGGTCCGGAGAGGGTAAGATGTAAGAACACGTTAAGAGCCCTTAAACTCTACAAGATGCATGATTTGGAGAGGAAGGGGAGGAAGCTGTGGAGGAAGTGTTGTTGCTTAACATGCTGAAGTAAATCCTTCTCCTTCTCGTGTTACTTGTACAACTAGAAGACAAAGAAAACACCTTTAACTCCATCTCTCCATTTACTTTAAAAAAAGAAGAGCTACTTTAGTCTGGATTCCATTCCTCTTCTCTTTTACTTCTAAACCAATCTAGGAACATGAACATCAGATGGAACTTACCAGCCTTCAGGAACAAACAAACCAAGCCATCTGACATCATATATGGACCCGCTTGAACCAGCTTTTGTAAAGTTTGTGAGTTTAGGCTTCCAAAAATATTAATGTAAGGATAAGATCAGAAAATTTTGATTAAAAAAAAAATAAAGTTCTTTGGGTAGGACAAATACTAGGAGACTCGCCTCAATGATCATGTCGAAAATTTTGGGTTCCAAACTCAAATAGTAACTTTTTGGACATCAATGATCAATTGGGAAAAAAGGCACAATAACAGCACCCCTCTTCCTTGACTTCCCTTAGACCCTTAAACTGTTCTTCCTCTTTTCATCGCACCTAATTATAATGTGGACTACTCTATTTACTCACAGTTAATCCAACTCAGTGCATCTTATGGACAATTGAACAGATAAGTTTCTAACTCTAAAAACAGTTTTATAAAATATCATACTTAGAGCACTGCAAAACTCGAGTAGCTTCCTTGAAATAGTTGACAGCATAACAAACATAATCAAGAATATCATAAAGTATGCCACTGCAGAAAACTTCCTCATTCCATCACTTCGCAGCCTTTAAACTAAATTGCCAAGAAAATTAAGCTTTGAACTTAAATCATCGACTATACCACCTAAGGAAACAGTAGATGATGGATCCATTTGGAAAACAAAAACTATAAGTGGTACAAAAAAGACATTTTCTGAAAATAGAAAGATATAAAGTCAAAGACTACAATCAGTAGAGTAGATCTGACCACTATTACTCAATCAGTAAAAAAAGAAAGAAAGAAAATTCCAACTAACTTTGACCACAGAGATGATAGACCATAGCAGTTGAATCAAATTTGAAAGAGAATGGAAGTATGAGAAAATGCCAAACCTTTGATTTGGGGATGACTTTTACGGCAACTTCTTGTCCTTTGACTTCACCTTTCTTGAACTTAGCTTTACAAGTATATCCAAAATGCCCTCTTCCAACTTCTTCTCCCAGTTCATACTTGTTCCCAAAATTCTTTGAAAATCCAAAACTCTTATCAAGCCCCGCGCCGCCTCCGCCGCCGCCGTTGCCAACCTCCGTTTCATTTACTTCGGGGATTGCAGATTCGTTCGGTTTCACGGTACCGTGTCTCCGGGCCAACACAGCACGGATGTGTTTCGCCGGAGAAGGCGGAGGAAAGGGCCGTTTAAAAAACCTCCGGGGAGTAGAATTAGAGCCGGCATTAGCCGGAGATCTCAACGGAGATTTCTTGGAGAACAAATAATGCGCCGGACTGGGACTGTAGAAGGGGAAAAAAGGTGACTTCTTACCCACATCAGGTTCATCCTTTTTCGTCCTTTCTTGCTCCTCATTATGGTTTGGGGTAGATTTCACCGGAAGTATATCACCGTTGGAATCTGCGGCAATGTTGTCGCCGGAAATATCTGAAGGTTTAGAAGTGCAAGCACCCATGGAGTTTCTCAACGCAATGTAGTTGAAGAAGAAAGGCAAGAAAAGATCAGTCAGCTCTCACAGTTGAGAAATTAAATTGCATGAAAAGGAAATTAGAAGTATAAATTTGTTAAATGGAGGGTTTATTTGAAGTTTGAATTTGTGTTGAAGAGAGATGAAGAAGATGGATCTGCAGAGTGCAGATGGCGATAAAAAGGAAACGACGAGATGTTCGCTTTTTTGTCTGAAAATAAATTGCAAGTAAAAAAATAGTAAAAGAGAGATAGAAAACACCAATGCCATAAATCCTCTAATCAATTATAGTAATTAAAATTTGAAGACTTAAATATGTTTAGTAATTTGACTATTTATGTTTAGTAAGTTTATAAAAAATATATTTTTGTTTTATTAAGTTACAAATCAACGTCTAGAAGCTTCTTTTTTCTTTGTGGTCGTCTTTCTATTTTAAGATAAGATGAGATTATAAGGGGCGAGTATATAATTAAAATTTCTTTTGACCCGTAATATATTTGATTTGCGTTAAAAAAATTATGTGAAAGGGAATGTTAATATTTTTTTACCTCGATTTAAAGGCATATTAATTACAATTTAGAGCTCGAACTCTCCATACTTCATATTTAGTTACAAAAAGAGCATTTTTGAAAATATTTTGTAATTGTTTGACATGCATAATAAGATGGATATTTTAAAATTAAATTTATACTATATTTGGTTGATAATGTTATATATCACGTTTAATGATGGATAAATTAATTTCAGAATTTCAATCTTAAGATTATAATTTCAAAATTATTTTATCTATGAACCAATTACTTTGTTATATAATTCATATCATACCCTATTTGTTTTAATTAACTACATAATTGTTGCATATGTATATATGTTACACTTATTCTAAACTCGATAGATATTATAGCTTTATTTAAATGTAGAAGTAAATATTCGTGTTATAGACAAATAAATATTCATATTATAGACAATTTAATCTATTCAATATAATATAAAATGATGAGTTAAAAATGAATCTAAACTATTCTCTATTTTCAAGTTTATATCTAAACTATTAGAAGAATGAATTTCATACCTTAAAAAAATAATAATTTAGGTGTATTTTTAAGTGTATTTGATATGAGTGTATTTTTATCACTTCATTCTATAATATAGTTCCTTATTTTAAAAAGAATTACATGAGTTGACTTGACATGAAATTTACGAAGAGAACATGTAACAATTATCAAAATCATATTTTTATGAGGTACACTTTCTCTTTGTAGTATTCCACATCTTGCTTGTTTTTGGTCCAAAATGATAGCTGATAGTATTCGACTATTCGCCAACTTTTGCATTAATAGCTTGGGCCACAGCTGAATTAACTGGCCAAAAAAAATTTTAATCTTGTGATTATAAATTAAAATTATGTTAAATATATTAAAATATTTTTAATCTTATGATATTAAACATATTACACAAAAAAGTAAAAAATTAAATTTTATCTCAAAAAAATAACTTTTTGAAACAAACAAAAAAAATAAGTCATTCTTATTTAAATTTTAAATAGGGGGAGTAATAATTATACTATTTACTGAGACAAGTGGTTTAACTTAAGTTGGGTTATACTTACGTTGAACATAAACTAGTCATCTGATTTGTTGTTTAGAATAGCAAATAATTAATGATTAAAGTATCATCGTCCAAAAAATAATACTCCACTGAAAAATTAATTGATTGGTAGCCATCTTGTTGAGCTCCACGTGTCGTTACTACGATGGGTTTCAATCATAGAACTTGAATATTTTAAAAGAAAAATCAAACTTATTTATTAGTAGCAAATGATAATAAACATTTCTAATGGATAAAATAATTAATCATAATTTAGCAAGTCATGACTCGTAAGTGTAGAATATTTTTTTTATTTATTTTCAATAAGGAATCTCACTGAATAAATCTCATTCCACTATAATAATTTGTACATTACATTAGAAAGATTTATGATAAATTTGATTTCGATAAGTCATAAATCACATGAGATAAATTATACTTCTTTTGTTTTATTTTAATTTAATTTTTGAAGTAATGCATATATATTAAAAAAAATATTTAAACATTAAATTTACATCATACTTTTCACTATTTCCCTTTACAAGACCATAAATATATAGTTGTTATTTATCTCCTACAAAATATAAAAAATCAATAAAATAAAAGGACAAATATAGAAAAAATTTCAAACATTTACCTTTAATT
>JAABOM020000049.1:25821438-25854219 GCA_011800125.2 Solanum clarkiae | reverse complement strand
AATTCAATGACTTTAGATTTGAGAAAGTATTAGATAATTCTCTTGTGATGGACTCAATCGAAAATATATATATATATATAAAAAAAAAGTTTCAATTTGAGATTTTTATTTGAAAAAATTCTTAGTCAATCAACTTGGTTGTCCTCATTTATTTGGGTTATTGGATTATAGAAAGGACAAGAAAAGTGAGATAAGATTGAGACAAAACTAATCTACGATTTTGTCTTTAAAATGTTGTAAATTTTGTCAGTTAGTATTTGGGTAAAACCAAAGAAGTGGAATAAAGGGACAATTCTTCTGTTTTGGCATGAAGTACCAAAGGAATCCATACCTTCCAACTCTTTCTACTCCTCATTTCAATACAATGCCCTTTCTTTATTTTTAAAATTTCTTGGAATTTACAGGCTCCTTCAAATATATTCATATGTATTTGAATTTGATTTACCAAATACCAATAACAAATCAGAATTGCTCCTTTGCCATAACGTATCCAAATAAAAAATTTCATTAGAAATATTCAAATTTCATTATAAGTATATACTTCCTTCGTTCACTTTTACTTATTTATTTTTAGGATGAATGACTTATCACCATCGACATATAAAAACAAGTTATTTTTTGTTATATTTTAATAGGAGTAGTCACGTATAATGCCTATATCAATAACTATTTTCTTAATGAACGTGTCAATCAAATAATGACAAGTAAAAATGATCGTAAAAAATACTATAATTTTGTATATTTAATTTTTTAATGAAAGATATACAACAACACCATTTTTGATTTCCATAACTATAACTCCTTCATGAGTTATAGTAAAAATAAATTGTTGTACTTTAGAATGATATCGTAATGAACTTGTATATTGTGTGAATATGCTTAGTTGCTTACCAATATAATAATTTCCATATTTATAATTCTTGCATATTAATGTATAATTTCATGTTTTAATATACTAAAGCAATTTGTATTTTGGTATACTATCTAATTAACTAGTTCGTGTAATTGTTTTGTTGAGCAATCAAAAAGGTTAAAAACCCTTACACTTAAACATCAACTTTACAGTTTTAACAAATTGTATATGTTTAGAGATCTAAAAATTTAAGTAAAATTAAATAATAGACTAAAATGTTCTAGAAATCGGCATGCTTGTCGAAGCAAATTGCCATGCCATTTTTTTTTTAATTGTTGTCGTTGGACGCTTAATTTAAAAAATCAGAGAAGCCAATAGAAACATGCAATTCAATTTTGACATACTAATAAAAATGATAATACTAGCTTAGACGCAAAGTGTTACTAATTTTATATTGTCGATCAACTTTGAACTAGTACTTACTATCACTCTCTTAATTAATTGGAGCTTTCTTTTTGTAATGGAAATTTAAAAATGCATTGAAATCTCATTTTCCTCTTAGCTAAGCATTTTGAATCACCAACAACTTTCTCCTTAAATAGTATATTTTGTATTTGACATAACTATCTTATTAGCGTCATCATTAATACTTTAATATTATAGTAATTATCATAATCTCATTTTAAGTATCCCCTGATGTGGCAATTATTGTGGATTAACAAGATGGACTGTTATTGCCGGCCGAGTTCGTCCTTTGACTATTTTTCTCCAACATATATTATTGTAATAATAAGAATACATATATAATATTGAGCATAAAGTCCTCATCTTCTCAAAATTTAATTAGCATGTAAATTTATCCAAAATGGGGATATTATAGTTAAAGCATTGTGAATTTATCCAAAATTCTATAGTTTTGATTCAAACCTCATATAGTTTCGCCGTTTCAATTTATATGAGTTATTTTGATTTGGTACAATTTTTTTTTAAAAAAGAAAGATTTTAGAAAATTATGGTCTAAAATAAATCATAGATATTTATATGGTAAGAAAAAATTAACATTTTAAAGTTAAATTATTAATAAATGTATAAATATGTCCTCTTTCTTTAAAATAAATTGATTAAAAAAATAAGCCACATGAAATTATACGACAAAATGCTTATTAATTAAAAAATCATTTTATAGGTAAACTAATAAAGTCCAAATCCAATAAATTAAGACATGACGTATGGTATTCAAATTATGAATTAGTAATTAATGCTTACATCAATTTCATAATGAGTGGTCGTTGTTTAGTTCAAAATAAAGTTATCCCAGTCATAATTTTCGCAATTTTTATATGGAATAATTTCATAAATAATGATATAATTTATTATTTATTATTATTATTTTTTATTAAGGTGGTGGTGCCGACTTTTCTTTTTCCCTAAAAGAGTGGGACTAATTTATCTCCACATACTTTTTAGTAGTGAATAACTCCTGAATCCGACACAAATAACTATGACCACCGTCCTTCAACCTTCAGCCATCATCTCACTTCTCTGTGGGCCCATTTGATCTTGAATAAGTTATTTCGGAACTAATTATTTTAAAATTATTATTTTTTATATTTATTTAATTTATTTATTGTATGAAAAATAATTATTCAATAATATTTGTCTGATTTAAAAATAAAGAGATAATTTATTCTTTTATGACAATTTCAAGAGAATTAATCTTAAGAGTAAATTATTCTGTGTTTTTATTACAATCAAATATGAATTAAACGCATCATATAATTAATCTCAAGATTATCTCTCTCTCATTTCCGTAACAATGGAACCCAGGTGACATCAAAGTGCTTTATCTCATAACTTTTTTTTATTTTCATTAATTTGGTATCCAGTAACTTTTTTAGAACTTGACTAATTCTGATTCGTATTATGTAGGGCTACGTTTGGAGAAAATCACTGCCTTCTAAAATTATATTATATAGGGCCACAATTGAAAAAATTACTGCCTTCTAAAATTATTATTTTATACTTAAAGTTTAAACCCGAGATCGAATGAAGTGCATTATATCCTTTCACAGTGCTTTTATCTCATTATTATTTGTGCTTGGGGCCTAGCTTTCAGTATCAGGAATATATCTTTTGGTCTTATCTTTTCTTATTGAAGAAAACACTTGTATATTAATTGAGAGAGGACTTTTGTTTTTTGATACATAGGAACAAAAGAAAAAGAGAGTGGTGAGACGACCTAATTAAACCTTAATATAGAAACTAATTAAAAGATAGAAAACTTAAAGTAACCTCGTGCTGTTTACTAATAATCAATGTTATTAGGTCAAAAAGTTTAAGAAATATTGGAGAGCGGTATTTGATACTTGAAAACAGAATATAATTTGGTTCCTTTAATTCATCTGGCCAAGCTCATTGATCGTATGTGAATCTGCTGGGTATCTCTTTAATCATTTGTACAAATTAAAGTGAAATCCTTGCAACTTTTCTTTAATCATTTAGTGCGATGATGGGCCACTGGATCGAATGAAACGCACTTTCCCATAAGGATTACTTTATTAGTGTGGAAGAAGCTTATTTTAAGTGTTTATAAGTTAAAATAATATTTATTTTTTTTAATAATTTTGGATTAAAAATTTAAATAATATTAATTTTAAATCAAAATAATTAATAAGCCAAAAAATTATAAAATAAATAAAAAAATTTAACTTTTGATATTTGACTTATAAGAAAAAATCAATTGCTTGCTTACTTCGAATGATTAGTTAATAAGTCACTATAAATATATTTTAAGTATTACTTGCGAGCATTGGTAATTATGTGACTTAATGCTACAAAGAGGCTGTTTATGTCATCGCCAAGAGCTATGAAATTAAAAGTAGACAGATTGTAGTTGGTGTTTGGTCATGTAATTATGTTAATCTGTTGTGGTTGATAATCATTAATCAAGCAACTAACTGTTAAGTGCATGGAAAGCTGACAAATTACCTAACTTACCACAAGGACAATCTCTTAATGTTTAAAGTATATTTTTTTCATCTATCACCGAGCATATATGATCCATTCATTTTCAATGAAAAATTTTCGAGTTCTACAAGGACTTCTAATAAACGATGAGTCATTATGAGCAATGTGAACTCAAATTATAATTATGTGGTAAGTTTCAAATACCAAATAAATAAAGAGGGGGAAATAGTATATACTATTTCAATCGTTTCAAAATAAGTGATATTTTTATTTTAGACAAACCTATTAAAAGATTACTCATTCCTAGAATATTAGAAGTTCTTTTATAAATTAAATACTTTAAAAAAGCGACTCTACAACAAAGTAAAATTCTGAGTAAATCCCATATACTAAAACAAGTGTAATCTTAGAAAAATAAAATCAATTTCTTCTTAAATACCTACTTATTTTGAAATGAAAAAGGTTATACTATTTTAATTTCTAATTAAAAGCGAGAGTTGACCAATGCAATTACATGATTGAAATTCCAGCAAGTAATGTCCCATATCTCAAATGCAAGCGAAAAGAGAAGCAACTAGCTTAGTGTGTCCCACCATCTCTTTTTCAGGTCTTCACATCATAAGAAGGTCAATATCATAACTTTTCTCATTGCAGCTACATACAACAGGGACAACTGGGAATTTATTCCAACTGTTTTTTGCTCTCATCTTATAAGTGCTTTCATTTTTAGGGATAATTACGATCCATGACTGTCCGGCCAAACTAATTAGTCATTTGTTGTAAAGACATGCATAATTAGTGTATATTTCATGTATAATTAGATTATATCCAATTTTTAAATGTACATATGTATAAGTAATCTACATTATATAGTTAGTGTATACTTTCACCTTTGACAAGTTATACTGAATAGTCGTGTATATTTTTGATTATTTTTTTTATGTTAATAAAACAGGACTCTATTTATTTGAAATCATCATTAATTTTATCCCCAAATTCTTGATCTTCAGCACCATTTATCCTTTAAGTTTGCAAATCTGATGAGCGTACCTACTTCTGTCAGACAACCAACAAACTCATAATACTTATACCTAGCCTTCTTGATATTTGCACCAACATCTTCGATAAATGTTTAGTTATTGAGGAGCCATGATTTGATGCTAATGAGTCATTTTGAATTATTGAGTTCTAAAATATTTAATAATTTATTCTTATTATTGTATAGATTTCTTAAGATAAATACGTAATTTGGACTAAAATTATTAAGTTTGGCTGAGCCAATAACTGTTCTCCGGCTTAGTCAGAGATAGTTGTTCATTTGCTTTTAAGTGAATGAATATGTACCATTAAGAAGGATATAAGTAAGGAAAATAGTTGGCAGCATTTAAATTTGGTACGTGAAGTTTATATCTGCTGAAATATATAGGTAAAAAAACTTAATTTAAAGCTTGAATGTTTCTGTTTGAAACCAAAAATTGAACAATTAGAGTAACAAAAATAAAACTGACATAGACGACATTAACATCCATGTAGGAAAGGAAAATGTTAACTAACCTATTGGCAAAATTACCCATTAGAAATCAAAGGTAAAAAATTCAAATAAACTCAAACAATTGATGAATAATCTAACCTAGAATAAGAACCGCCATTGATTTGGTTCAGTATCCGCTCTTGAGAGTGACGGAGAACCAGAAGAATGTGTTTGTCAAGCTTGTTCTCATACTCCTTAGGCACAGACGAATGTGCTTAATGGCTCAATCGGTTAGCTATGGCAGTGGATTTTGTACTTCACACTAGATTGGTTCGGCCCAATATAACAGAGAAATGGACTGGAAACCTAATTGGGCTAGGCTACAAGAATCTCTACCAGGCCCTAAATATTGTTGTTATTGTTAGCACTTTTTAAGTGGAAATGACAACAAATTAGCAGATTTTAGGGCCCTTGTCTCAATCATCACTGTTTAAAAATTGGATATTTATCGATAAATATCACCCGCTCATCTAATTTATTAAAAAATGGCCAAAATATATATTATATATACACTCGATTGTATACATTGTGTTTGTGTTGTGTATACATATGTACATTATATTATATATATGTATGTGTGTGTATATAGATAAATAAATAGATAAAATATACACAATTGTTTAATATAAAATATATGTGTGGTGTACACATATGTATTTTTTTAATTATATTATTGTTATTTTATTTCATTTATATTTTCTTATTTCATAAAATAAATAAATTATATTATTGTATGCTAATCGCTACTTTGTTGAATATTATCTAATAATATATATGTTTGCATTTTCAGTTTTTGTGAAGGTTAATTGCAGTATATCCAATTATAATTTATAGTTGAATCAACATATATTTAATTTTAAAAAAGTCAATTATAGAAAAATTAATTTACAAGAAAAGCTATTTTTTATATCTAAAATTAATATTATAAAAATATTATATACAAAAATATACAAGAGATTTAACTAAAACATACAATTTATATAATATCTAATTAAAAAATTTTCATAGTAAAATACTATTAAAATATTCAATAATGTGCATTAGTGTGATGAATAGTGCTATACTAAATTTGATCAACGTATATCACTTGCTAGAATGGTATAAAATTGAGTTAGAGCTCTACAACATCAAATTTTACATCAAAATAGAATCTAGTGTTGAGTTGAAACTTCAAAACATCAAATTTTAAATCAAAACATAATTTAATGTAAAGTTTCATGTTGAACTGAAGATGATCCTAGATGGCTCAAAGATATTAAACTGTAATTTTCTATTAGAAGTTATTAGCAAAATGGCAAAGTGCACCAATTAACACACCAATTTGACATATATTAGTCATGTTTTAAAAGGTTGGCATAAATTGGTCATTTCACACATTTTGGGTACCTAACCCATAAATCAAACAGTAAAAGTAGCTCAAAATGTGCGCATTTCTCATTCTCTCTTATATATAAAAAATTTCAAGCTTACCGAAATTTTGATGCGGACAATTGCAAATGCTTAGTGGTCCACAATCGGAGAACCCACATGTTATTTTCCATTAAATTTGTTTAGAATAAATTAAACGTTGTTTTTAGAAAGATTTTTATATATTGCGGATGTTTAACCAACTTAAAAAGTGGATAGAAACTGCTTTTTTTTTTTTGTTTCCACTTTCTCAAATTACAGGGGATTATTCCCTGAAATTCTGTTCATAACTTCAAGACTGTCTCGGATGGAGCCAAAGATTCACTATTTTTTGGCTTTGGGGTCTGATAGAATAAAGCAAAATGACTCTTTAAATTGTTTGCGCTTCTTTCAATTGTGAAGTAGCAGTTAGTCAATGCAACTTTTGACGCTCATCATGGGTCATCCGGAAATAATCGCACTATGTTTTTAAACATAGGGGTCAGGCTGCGTACATCCGACCCCCTTACCCCGCAATGGACGGGAGCCTTTGAGGCATTGGGGGTAATGTTGAACTTCAAGACATTATGTATGTTCTTAGGTAATTATAGGACATTATGCTTTCAAATTCAATTTTTTCCATTTGAATTTTCAGAACACTATATTTTTTAATTTTCAGAACAAGAAATCTTATCTTAGACATTCAAAAATATTAAGATTGGATTATAAAGTTCGAATTTCACAATCCTCATGAAATTTCAATTGTTCTTGATTTAACTGTCGTCAAATTAAACTACTCGAAATTAAGAAAGGAAAATGCGTCAATGGCTAGGCTTCTTCGATCATTAATTGGATCATTAGCTAAAACTTATCCAAATGGTCGATGGCTGCGTTTGATCATATGGATATGTCCAACAATTATCTAATTCCCAAAGAGGACTTGACTATACATAATATAACTTAATAAACAGTCAAACATTTTTCTCAATTTATAATCAATCAAAGCTAAGATCTAGTAATTTTCTAGCATTAAATGAAAAAACAGAACACTTATTTACACCTATCTTCAATCACTTAAAATAAAAAATATTATATATATTTCACCTCTCCACTTCAGATATTAACTTCATTTTAAATTCAAGTGATAGCTGCCTAAAATATAAAAATAATATTGATCGACCTTGATAACTTGCTTTCTAATTGGTAAACTTTAATTTCAATTTTGTTATCCAAAATTGTAATACAAGATTTTAAGATCAACTAAAAGAGATACAGGTATAGGACACGCATTCAAAAATTAGTACACAATTTTACATTTGATTTCAAAATTATTCTTTATCATGAATCTAAGGTAAATCGACATGCATGAACACTTGAATAATATTCCTTGTGGAAGAATATGTTATTTATTTGATTGACTTCAATATAAATGTAATATTCATTTTTTAAACAAATGGATAGAAGCTTAATACATTTGAATTTTTTTTTAAATAAAAAGTATGTATTAGCCGTGGCGGATGTATGTATTGTAATATAGTGCTTAAGCACCCATTGCTTTTTGTGATAAACACTATTATTTGTGTATAAAATTTAATAATTCACTAAAATATATTAATTGATCATCTATTTTCTGTAGCAATTTTTAAACTAAAAATAATTGAGCACTCATAATACAAAATCTTTTGGTTCCGCTACTGTATATTAGTCACTCCTTTCTAGCTCCATGTGGTAATGATAATTCATATAAATATTTCTGATGTCCAAAAACTAGTTAAATAATAAAAATATATCTTCTTAATAATTTAAATTTTTCGATAAGACGATGACCTAAGATCAAAACTCCTCGCCATCCCTTAAAAAGACTTTTCACATTTAAAGTGGTCAATTCCTTTGTGTCACATTTAGATGTGGTGTGTAAAATAATCAAGTCTGGGGGCTAGTTAGTTAACAACTTGTTTGGAACTTTCTGTCTTGTTTGACGCGTGGAGTGAGTAAAAAGTGAGACCATTGGGTTGTTGTACCACGATAACGAAACTTAACGGAATCAAAAATGCTAATGGGAGACCAGGCTCTATATTTCAACATGGATATAATTAATTTCAAATCAAAATTATTACTATACCTAATCACCCTCTAATATTAATACACGTTGAAGATTTACACGGTGGAGAAAATGTCTTAGTGGGACATGGATGTGAACTCCACGAATCACAATAAAGTATAAAGTGGGATTATATGTGAAATCCCAACCAACTTTCCACCTATAATTCGTCATTATCACTACAAATAATACTATTTGATACTACTGGAATAATGTTCAATTAAGTATTATAGTTCATTTCCAAATATTCACTATTTTTTAGTTTTGGGATATGATGGAATAAAACAAAATGACTCTTTAACTGTCTGCGCTTCTTTTAATTGTGAAGTAGCATTTAGTCAATATAACTTTCGACACTTATCATAGGTCATGCGGAAACAGTCGCGCTATGTTTTTAAACATAGGGGTCAGGCTGCGTACATCCTACCCCTCATTGCGGGAACCTTTGAGGTACTGGGGTAATGTTGTTGTTGTAAGTATTATAGTTCATGGAAATTAACCCAAAAACATATGTTTAGGTCACTCTTTTGATTTTGATTTCATTTTCTTTATCGTTAGTGAAGTCTCAAGTTAAAAGGAAAAAGGACGTTATGGCAGATGATATTAGTAGATGTCTATTGCTAACTATTTTTTTTTTCTATCTTAAATCTTTTAATTTATGATTACCAAAATTAATTCCAGAATAAAATATATGTATTAAATTAAGTAGTCCCTGAATTATTTATTCTATAATTTTTATATTTGTGATGGGTTATGGTTGGTGGAACAAATTAGGAAAAATTAGCTAACATAGTAGTAGTTTGAATTAATTATGGCTCGCGACAAACATATAACTGTATCCCCAGACCCCACTTGTGGGATTACACTGGGTATGTTGTTGTTGTTGTTGACAAACATATAACTGTAATTACAATTTGAGTTTTGTATAATTTACGCAATTTATACAAACGTTGTGCACGAATTATATCGCGAGATATACAAACGTTATACAAAAATTACAAACGCATACAAATATTTCGCGAATTATACGATTGTACTATAACTATAGTTACGAAATATGATGACCCAAACTATAGCAATAGAACACAACTTAAAGTATTTTTGAGTGACTATATGTGAAAATTTCCCAACAAATTATTCAAGAATCAATTATTCTGAAATAACTTGTTCCCAATCGAACAACTAACTACATGTGTTAACTTTCCCCCATTTTTACCAACAAAGTAAATACCATAAACAAGGATGAATTTCACATTTGAAATTTCCAAAAATCCAAATGCTTACAAAAGATAAAAGTTAGGCACATAAAGAAAGTTACGCACATAAAGACTCTATTAGTCAGTACGATAATGCCAAAACTGGAAAATAAAATAACATGTGAACTAAATTAAGAATTCCAGAAAAAGTACTCATTCAAAGTCAGGACAAGATAAGAGACTTTGATAAAGTCACCTTAGCACTATTGGGCAGCCAAGATAGGAAATGGCCTAATACTATTTAGTATAAATACTTGCCTCCTACAAGGAGACGGATCACCAAAGTTAACTTTCTTTTAGCATAACACTGATATACACCTTTTCCCCTTCTCTTTCAAATATCAAAAACATAAACTTTAATTTTGTTAGGTAATCACTCAACATGGGGAGAATGGTTCTTATAGCTGCAGCAATGACTTTGTTAGTGACACTTCAAGTTTTACAACCTCCATTAATGGTTTCTGCCGCCAACAAAGGAAAGATGGTAACCGTTTTGAGTATCGATGGAGGTGGTATTAGAGGAATTATTCCTGGAACCCTTCTTGCCTTCCTTGAATCCAAACTTCAGGTAATTTCATATGACAGTATTTGACGATATGTTGTTGAAAATATACTTGGAACTTGCAAAAACATGTCATTCTTTTTTCCAACTGTCCAGCTAGAAAGAAAAATGTGTAGTATAAACTGTAATAGGAGAAATATTAGTCACTTACTTTCTTCTTCTGATATCCTTGTTTTGTGTAGGAACTTGATGGACCAAATGCAAGGCTTGCAGACTACTTCGATGTGGTAGCAGGAACAAGCACAGGTGGATTAATAACAACTATGCTTACTGCTCCAAACAAGGATAACCGTCCTTTATATCAAGCAAAAGACATTTCCAATTTCTACATGGAGAATGGCCCTCAAATTTTTCCTCAAAGCAGGTTAAAACAGTGAATTAATTACTCAAAAGTGTTCTTTTTTTCCATCTAATTTTATGCTTAATACTGAATGCAAGTGTTTAATTATCTATGATTCAGGCGTGACAGCTTCGTGAGAAGGGTCACAAATTTGTTCGGAGGGCCAAAATATGATGGCAGATACTTGAGAACAATTATTAATTCAATATTAGGCAATCTTACAATGAACCAAACGCTGACTAATACTGTTATACCAACTTTTGATATCAAACGCCTTCAGCCAATTATCTTCAGTACTGCTGATGTAAACTTCTATCCTAACAACATTCTTTAACTTAACATATATTATATAGTTTCTTCATATATAATATAATCATTCAAATTAATTCGTCTACAGGCAAAAGCAAATATGTCTAAGAATGCTAAATTATCAGACGTTTGCCTTGGTACCTCGGCAGCACCAACTTATTTCCCAGTGCACTATTTTGAGACTAAGGATGCTCAAGGGAAAACACGTACGTTTGATCTTGTCGATGGAGGTGTAGCTGCAAATAATCCAGTGAGTAACGGTTCCATTTACCAAATCAATAAATTGTTTGTGCACGAAAGTTAAATTTTTTACATCTTGTTCTTTGTAAAATATCAATATTTTACTCTTTTTTTTTTTTTGGATGACTCTTATCTTAGACCTTAATAGCAATATCACACGTTTCAAGACAAATCATGACGGGCAACTTCCAATATGAGGATATGAACAATACGGACTGCAAGAAAATGTTGGTTCTGTCATTGGGCACGGGTAGAGGCAAGTACGAAGAGAAGTACAATGCTACAGTGGCTTCCAGGTGGGGTATGCTAGGTTGGGTATTCAACAATGGTGCCACCCCTTTGATAGATATTTATAGTGATTCTAGTGCTGATATGGTAGATATACATGTTTCCACCATGTTTCAGACTTTTGGCAGTGAGAAGAACTACGTCAGGATTCAGGTAAGATGAATCGACTTCTCTTAGTATTTTCAAAGTACATAATGAAAATAATTCATCTAAAATATTTGTTTTTTGTTTGATTGGTGCAGGACGACAATTTAACCGGGCAAGCTGCATCTATGGATATTGCAACGACAGAAAACATGGAGACACTCATACAAATTGGTAATGACCTGTTGAAGAAGCCAATTTCAAGGGTCAACTTAGAAACAGGCAGATATGAGCCAGTTGTTGGGGAAGGCACCAACGAAGCTGCTATCATCCGCTTTGCTCAGTTGCTTTCAGAGGAAAGGAAGCTCCGAATAGGCAACTAAGAAGTTAACTTCAAAGTTCATCCCGAGTTGGGAAATTCTCTTGCAATTTATCACACAATTTGTTGGACGATTAGAAGATTAATTTGTATTCTTTTACCTTCAGTAGTAAGCCATGTTGTAATATCAGAATAAACATCCCAAGAGGAAACAAAATTAATGAAATTGTTCTCTTTTTTTTTTCATAAGCTCCTGTCAACTGTGGACTTATTCAGGTGTCATAGTATACTCAAATCTGTTCTGACATGCACCTTACAGGAGCCTAGTGCACCTGCCCTTTTATAAGGGGAGGTGACAATTGTTGCATAATCCCACTGAAGAATAGATTCGGCACAATTGAAATGCAGCTCCTATGATCCAAAGGAAGATAAAAATGAATCCAGGAAACTACTGTGTACTAGAAATATTGCACATCAAGAGGTTAAAAATATTCAAGTAGGCTTAGACAAAGCGGTTTTGCTGAAGCCACAGATAACTTAGTTTGGAGCATCCAAACATACATATTGCTATAGTAAAATGGAGAGATACTTTTTGTCCTGCATTAAATTCCCTTTCCTTCCTGTACAAAACACATTGAGGTATATTCACTGCTATATATTTTGTATTCAACTGAAGAATCGCCATTAAGCAGGATTAAAAGTCAAGTCAGAAATCAGCTGAAACTTTGATAACCACAGTTTGTTTTTGTACTCCATGAGAAACAAATCCTGCAAGAACTCAAAATTTAGAAACAAACAAACAAAAAAAAGGATCAATGAGATTGAAGGATGTACAACAAATTGGTGTGCCAAAGTTTCTACATCTCCTATAAGATAAGAAATGACAGATTGATGTGATAGGCTAAAATCGAGAGAAAGAATATGAAAAGGGAGCACCAACAGTAGTAATGGCAAAACAAATTTGTTAATTGCTAGCAAGTAGCACATCAGAAGGAAATACCTGATTCTAGCTGTTTGAGGCCCGTAATTTAACCTGCATCGCTATACGTCTACTGTGACCTGTGCCAAAAGATTCAACTGACAAGTATTACTAGCAGCATGCATTTGATATCTCAGAGCATCATAAAATTTGGATAATGATTGAAAAATGACTGCAGTTTATGTTTGAGTCATGACTTCAGCATACCACTGGAAATTTTACTGAAACATTTTAGCATAACCCTTCTTCTCCTGCTCTCGTTTATAAGCAATCTATCATAATTGTTAACAAATTAGAAACCATGTATTTTTGCAAAAGGAAATGAAGATGCTAAATCAAATATTTTGATCTGATAATGACTAACCTTCTTCATTGCAGCAGCCAGCTCCTTCTTTACCCCCGCTGAAAGTAAAATTAAGAAATAAGGATGGCACTTTCTCGGGTCTGGTATTCAAGAATATATACCAAGACCAGATGTGAATGATATTTATTTCCTTTATTCGCACAAAATATAACCAGTCAAACCAAGTTTAATGTGAAAACTGAGTATCTCTGAGTTTTCTAAATAATCGGTTTAGGCAAAACATAATATGCACAATTTTTCAACTGCTACTTCCCCTTTTATGGATTAAAAGTTCCATTGGACGTAGAGGACATTTATATGATATCGAAGTTACTAAGCCTGAGATCATAGCTAAAGCTTCAACCTTGTTTGGAGCCAAGCGAATCATCTAATACAACTTAGAGTATACAGGTAGCTAGGAAATAATACAGAAGAAAGTAAAAAAGGAGCAGCAGCACATGCATTAATCAATGTATCAAAATATACTCTTTATACTTCAACATTTACAGATTTGCTCCTTACGATGTCAAAGATGAAATTGTACGCCACTAACCATTGTTTGGCTCTAGCTGAAGGGCCTTCTTAAAACTTTCAGCTGCTGCATCTATAGCATTCATTGCCATATATGCCTGAAATAGAGAAAATGCTGGTTCAAAGTTTTGGACATGTATAATAACCCACATAGTGAAGTATGAAGACATTAAAGTACAAGTCTATCAGTAATCCTACAACATCAAGAAAATATTTTAGAACTGTGGTGTACGGCCAGCTCGCAAGCCTGCCACCTCCGACTAGGTGTTGACTGATTCAACGGGGTACCTGCTAACCCCCACCAACACAAGTACCAAGTAACTCTGTCCACCAAGGCTTGGACAGAAGAAAACACCAAAGGTTTTTGCCACCACTGGCATTTGAAGAATATAAGAGATATTGTTAGGACCTTAAGCTTATCCTGAATATCATAGTACAAAGGACTGTTTAATGAAAATAAAGATCAGGATTAGTAGAAGGTGTCCAGGTCCAGATTGATATGCTAAAATGGGTGTAAAATTAAAGCTCGATGGTAAGCTCAGCTCTGTTCACTGGATAAGAAGAGGATGCAGAGCATGCAGTTGACGGAGCTTTAGTTATCTAACCGTATTAAATTTTACATAGAAAAGTGATATTCCAAATCTAAAGGAACTAAAATAATGGAGACAAGCTTGAGCAAGGAACTTATGGTGCAAAGTTTGGATCCTAGTGAAGTCTATTCACCTCCATGATGAGAGAAAAAATACATTCCGACTAGAAAGAAATATAAGGTTGGTAGACAATCTCAATGCAAAAGAAATAGAAGTTTGTTTAGCACTATGGAAGATGAAGACTGAAATGAACATTGTAAGTTATTCTTTAAGCTTAGACTTCTAAGTCCAAGAACACTGAAGAAAATGATGCTACAGGCACTTTTTTATCATAATATTGCAGTTGTGCTGTAGATCATATTATATGTTATTCATGTTCTCTGTCCTTTTACAAATCAAGTCAGGCTTTCTTTCACTCGGGAAATCTGGCCGCTTGAACTACATTTTATGGCTCAATACACCAACCTGGCCTTGCCGGTAAAAAGCTTTGATGTTGTCTTCTCCATCATAAATTGCATCATTAGCATCAAACAATGCTCCAGTAAGATCTCCTAACTTCAGTTTACAGGCCTGAACAAGAATGTGAACATGATTTTGCTGAGCAAGAGAAAAGGATATGCTACATAGTCCAGAATCAAGAACACAAGTGTAAATATTTAAATGTAATCAGTCTGAATATCCACAATAAGTGGAAAATCGAGAAGTTATTATAGTATTTAAAATAAACAATGAAGAAGTTCAAGGCATTGCGTAAAGAAAACAAGAAGAAGTTGAAGGCATGTCAAAGATATCTAACAAATGGAAATATTTGACTGTTTTCCGCTGCATATAGGCATTGAAGGCCAAAATGTATAGACTAAAACAAAGTTGTTTTCGTTGACCAAAAAAAAAAAAAAACCACAACTTTGTTTTAGTCTATACATTTTGTTTTTTATTTATTTATATGGAAGTTACATTAACAAAACTGATTTCTTCAGGAAAGTTGCATCCTCGGGATATGTTCTCACCATAAAGCTCAAAAAAGGGACTAGTTCTAATTTTATGAAACTGAAAGTCCTACTAAGTCCATAGGATTCTAACAGCAAGAAAATCATTATGTAACACCAAATGGTTGTAAGAGAATTTCGGAGAACTTACAGAACTATTTGCAAGTATCTGGGACTTTGTCTTTCTCAGGTACTCGCTTGTTACTGTACAATGAGGTAAATAATTCCTTTAGACAGATGTCCTAGTTATGAGAAGCTCTAAAAATGATAGAAGCAAAGCAAATCAGATAAGTCATTTATAGCTGCAATTAGAAAGTCACCTTTATCAATGTCTTCCTTATCCCAGCATAAGTCTGTATAACGAACGGCCTTCCTGTACTTTCTGATAGCCATCTTATAGTCTTCCTTCTGTCGGTGACAAATATGAAGGTGATATACAATCTCATTGTGAAATAGACAAAATGAGAATCTAAGACTAAGCCCATGGATAAAAAATCTCATTGCGCTCTCTCTCTCTCTCTTTCTCATTCTATTTATTTACTTATTTTTTGAAGTAGATCTTCTTTCGTGCTAAGAACAAGCTATCAATCAAAGCATACTTTTTATGAGCTTATACAAAATCACAAGGTTATACTTGAAACAAACAGGAAATATCCATTAACCAAGTACCTTGTAATGTTCATTGCCAAAAGCTTTGATACAGTCAACAGCATTTATCCACCAAGTAACTTCATCAGGTTTCACATCAAGATCTATTGGCCAATCAGGGTAAGTGTCACCATCTTTAAAGAAGTTAATTGTGCCATCATCCGCTCCCTCTGGAATTTCTCCACAGTCCACTATTATCACAGGAAGATCAGGAAAACCATCTTCACTTGTTTTGACATGTTCAACTACACGAATCATCCCCAAACCCTTGATTACACGGCCAAATACAACATGCTTTCCATCTAGAACATGTGCTTGAGAAGCAGTGATAAAAAATTGAGACCCATTTGTATTTGGACCAGAGTTAGCCATGGAAACCATCCCTTTTCGTTCATGTTTGAGTTCAAAATTTTCATCTTCAAATGTCAAGCCATAAATTGATTCCCCACCAGTGCCATTTCCAGCAGAAATATCCCCACCTTGTAACATAAAGCCTCTGATGACATGATGAAAACAAGAGCCCTGCATAAGAAGCAAACGATACTACAATGAATAGTTACGTTGTTTGGACTCTTCAAAAGTGTCAGTGGATGCGTGCGGAATTCTCCAAAAGTAGTGTATTTTCGGAGAATCTGACACAGGTGCGATTGAAATTGAAAAGATAGAGATTTTTTGGTTCGGTTTATCGGTTAAACTGATTTTGGCACGCCCTAGATCTACCCTAAGCTTCTTTTGATTAGTTTACTTTTCGATCCTCTATTACAACTTAAACATGTCCCCACTTATTTGATTAAAATCCTTCGAAAATAGGAAAAACTGACCAGGTGATTGAGTTAAAAAGTAAGTAGTTCTTAGTTTTTAGGATCAATAGCATGCTTGGCTAAGCAATCAATAGCTTATTGTGAGAAGTATTTATATTCAATTTTTTTCTTAAAAAAATACTTTAGGGGAGTAAAAATTCGTGTTTGGTTAAATCAATTTAAAAGTGTTTATTTATTATTTTTTTTGAGAAAGGTAAAATCAATATAGATGTGTTTATATGGATTAAATTATCAAAGTTCGTACTTGCGTTTGGTTAAATCAATTTAAAGATTTTTATGTATGACTAATTACAAAAAAGGGAAGCAGTTACTACTGATTTTAAATTAGAAAATATGAATTTGATATGTGTAATCTTGTCCAAAGAAATAAAATATATACTGATGGTGAGTGAGGGGAATACATTAAAGGGAGGGACTGATAAAATTAAGGGAAAGGCGTGGGCAGCTGTACGCGTTACAAGGCGTGGCCATCCGCACTCCTTTACTCATTTGGTTTGTTCTCTTTTTTTGCTACCTATTTGAAATTTTTGATAAAAAAAAGTTGCTCATTAGGTTGCAAACTCAATTTATTTGGGCCTCTGAAAAAATAGATTTAAATAGGATAAAGCATGAAGTAATAGAGACAGTTGCAAATACAGATAATTCCAGAATATCTACCCAAACTTCATGCTATGTTAGAACTGTTAAGTGTTTTATTCTCAGCAATCAATTGTCCTCCTCCCTATTAAATCATCACTGGCACTAGATTGTTTAACAATTCAGAATACCAGGTCCTCCAACCAAACTGAACAGACAGACAATGGTCCATTCCCCACCCAAGGTGACAATCGTTTCCATATGTGCAACCAGACTCACTTTCCTCATGTATATATATTTATATTTGGTGGGTGGTTGAGAATCTTGATTAACAATCCATGAAGTTGTTAGAAGGGCCCCATTCTCCTTTATTCTTTCCCTAAGCCTAATAGTAAATTCACATAAACTTCCTCACACAAACTGTAAAACAACCCAGAGAAACAAGAACAGCAAAAAATTTCCAAGCCTACTGGCGCAAGAAGAACAGAGTTTATGACACGATTCATAAACATCAAACAGAGTGATGCACACTACTATTTTCAGTAAAATAGTATTGAAGTCTAATCAACATCAACTCGTACAATATGATCACATGCAGCATCCCGTAATCTGATTCATCAACAGATACGCGCCACAAAAATAGATTACAAATAGGAAACTGAAAGTATATGAACTATAATACACCCAAAAACTACAACAAGTCTACAAATAAGCCTCAATTCCAAACTAGCAGGGATTTGACAGCACGAATCATCTATATGACCATATACATCCCCTTTTAGGCCCATTTCATTCAAACACCCAACTATTTATGTGTTAGAAATGAAAAAAGAAAAAAAAGACAAATGCATAAACATACATCAAGTGTTACCAGATGTAAAAACTATTTACGCATACGCAAATAGAAAAAGGGAATAAAAACCTTGAAATGAAGGGGAACGCCGGTGTTAGGACCAATGCCTTTCTCTCCGGTACAAAGCGCCCTGAAATTTTCAGCGGTTTTAGGGACAATGTCTTTGTAAAGCTCAATCACCTTTCTTCCTTCAAGCTCTCCATCAACGCTTATGTCCAAATAGCACCTCGGATTCACCATTTTCTCTTAAACTCAAGAAACGTTTCAATGGAACAAAACCAAAACCCTTCTGAGTATTTGAAGGAGCAGTTAATGCTACAGTACGCCGTGGACAGCATGCGCTTTTCCTGCTTCTGTCAATTCCTGTGGACTGGTAGAGTGTGGTTTGCGGAGGAACATTTTGGACTCTTATGGGCTGAAACGAGCCCATGGGGCCACTGCGACCAACTAAGCCCAGTTTCCTTCCATGATGACAGCTGTCCCTTTTGTCAGGATAGTACCGCCTAATGCACTCTGCTCTTTTACTTCGAATATTTCAAAATAAATGAATTATTAGGATATACTTACTTTGTCCTTAGTTAAATTTATGAGGTAATTCATATATATTAAAAAAATATTTAAAAATAAAATTTATATCATATTTTTTATTATTATTTTTGTAAAATTATAAATATATAGTATAATTTATCTCTTAAAAAATATAAAACTTCAATAAAATGAAAGGACAAATATGAAAAAAATTCAAATATTCTTTTTGAACTTTGAATAATTTAACTATTTTGAACATTGAAAAAAATCTCAAAAATTCAATTAATTTGAGTCTGAGGGAGTATCATATATATTAAGAAAAAAAAATAAAGAAAAGATTTTTTTAAAAAAAAATTTCCTCTTTTCAAACTCTAAATATTCCTATAATGCATCTTTTATTTTTAATATGAAATTCAATCTTAGAAAATCAATTAATAAAGGGTAAATTTGAAAAAAAATTTAACATATTTCTTGAAAAGTGAATAATTCAATTATTTTGAAAACTCAAAAATTCCTCAACAATTCACTTATTTTGAAATAGAGGAGCGCTCAATAAAATTTTGTATCCTATGCGGAAAAAAAACTCGCTGAAAAGAATTTAATTTGCAAATTTTATTTGTTTGTGCTAATAATAAAAATCTTTAATGCTAAAATTACAACAATATATCCAGTCAAGTTTCATAAGGTAGGATCTGAGAAAGAAAGGTTGTATGTAAATTTTACCACTATCTCATGCAGATAGATAAATTTTTGAGAGACCCCTGTAAAAATTATGATAAAGATTGTATATGAAAGTTGATGTTTCATATGCATGAGGAAAATGATTTTTCTAATGATAAGTTTTATATGTAAATATTTTTGTGATAATTTTTTTTTAATCAAATATTAGAAAATATATTCTTGAGGATTAGACCCCTCATGGAAATTATGAGGCCCCAATATGGTCATTATTGATGTTTTTCTTGTACCAAATAACTTGAATAGGAAAAAATCATGTTATTTCTATTCAACCCACAAATTTTTGGAATATTGGGAAAAGCTCTTCCATATTAATAATTTGGGACATAAATAGAAGTCTATAAACCATCACAATCTTTAACCCAATTAACTTAAAAAATTGAATTGCAACAATAGATCAACATCTTTTTGCATAAAATTCGATAAAAAAGGGTGAGCATAAGTAAGATGCCATTATTTGTAATGATCATCTTAAGGTGACTTTTTGTCGACAAATGCTTTTATTTACTCTCCTACTTTTTGAACCATGAGAATCAACTAGCATTTATGTCGAGATATCAAGTATGGTATAAGTTATTAATTCGATCCTCCCATGATAGCGAACATGCATAACGGATTTGCTTATTCTAAAGAAATTTTATTGTTCCCGATCCCGTTTCATTTTAATTATTATTTGAGCAAATAAAGGATATTCTGTAACAATTTTGATTAAAGACAATTTGAATCTATTTAGGTCATCCTTTTTGTGGAAGGAAACAATATATGACTATTCATTTTTCTATTAGACAACAAGAAACTTTGCTTTGTGGATCTACGCCATATAACTTAGTTCCCATTTAAAGCAATGAAAATGTGACAGTGAATTACTTTCTACACAAGATCCAAGATGATTTCTTATACTACATCAAACATACATTGATAATATATTATTAGCTAGCGTAGCTAATTATCTCACAGTATATTAGAACTTTCTAATTCACCATCCTGCAGTTCTTTCTGATCTCTCCGTCTTGTCCTGTTAGCACACCTATATTCGTCAGCTTTACCATTGATGCTGCGAAGTCCTTGGAGAAAAGATACGGATACTTGCTGTAGTTTGACACCAGTGCAGCAGTCCTATTGTCATTCATGAGAGCTTGGTCTGACTGGAGAAGCCCTGAACTGTTCATTAGGTTCTTGAAATATACATTGTCAAACTTGTTAGTTGTGACTGCATCCAAAGGAGCCAAGTTGGAATCTGAATCGTTCTGGTTGGGGCATATGCTTCGTAGACTGCCTAGCAATGACGAATCCAGCGTCGGATCAGGATTGCCTGATCCATCAAAATTAAATAGCCTTCGCTTGAACGTTGAGCATTGAGCAAATCCAATGGTGTGGGCACCTGCATCAAATGTATGCCAAATAATTTCGACTTTTCTATTATAATGGACAAAGCTAACTGATAGTGCGAGAGGAAATCATACAGCTCTTTTAGAAGGAATTAGCCATAAAAAGAAAAGTTGCCTCATCTTGGTTTAGGTTCAGGTACCTGAAAGCACCACAACATCTTTTACATCAAGACCCTTAGAAACAAATTTCGCAGTAATGTTTTCTAAGGGCTCGAAAGGTGATGGAAGCTGATCATTAGCTGCACTCTGACTTGCAGTAAGACTATCTCGACGACCCAAGGACACTGACCAATAGGGTCCTCTAGTCTGAACATTCGACAAAACAAGTGAGATCGATTACATGGTAGAAATATCAAAACAACTTGATAAAAGGCTTTTGATAAAGAGAAAAAAAAACTTACAAGATAAATAGCTTCTCTAGCTGCTAGAGTCAATATATCAGTACATGAAACAGTAGATGGGCAAGCTTTCTCCACATCAGCTTTTATTGCATCAATGACTTCGTATCCTCTGGCTGAATTTCTATTAGGGAATGCATTCTTCTCTCCTGTGAATGTACTAGTATCATCAAGCAGCACTGACCCATCGCATCCCTACACAACATATTTCGGTAACAAATTGGCATCAGCGCTATGTTCTTAATATGTTACTACAATAAGGACGGGCATAACAAGATTTCACAAGCATACATTGACAAAACAGTCATGGAAATGCAATCGCAAAAGAGAGGCAGGCATTCTGGTGTCATTGGAAATAGCAGACCAGATGCCATATCTAACGATTTTTGTGAGGTTGGGACAAGTGTTGTCGTAGAATTTATAATCAAGCTGGCCATACGCAAAGGAACTGAGAAACAAGATGCCAAGCAAAGGGTTAGTTAAAAGCATATGGCTTTTCATGTTCATGATGGCAGATGCAGTAAACTTTGCTCTTTTCACTATAACATCAGGAGCAAGTAGTAGGTGTTATTTATAAGCAAACACAAGCTCATGCTCAATGCAGAGTAGAGAGTGGCATGGGCACTAAGAATTAAGATGTCTCTTTCAGTTAAGTTTGGTGCTAATCCATGATTAATTAAAAAATATCAACTGTTCTTTACAAAAATAAAGTAGTATGTGTGAGTGCAAGATGAGGCACCCCTTTGAAAAACTGAGCAAACTGATAGAAATAAAATACTTCACAAGTTGACTTCCCTACTTCTGCTAGGAAAATGCGTAAATTTCTTTGGTTGTACAATTTCCTACTTCCTCTGATTGTTTAGAATTTTGGCATACCCTTTAAGAAAACCATTTTCTAGCATTAAATTATATGGTGTATTTAAGTGCTGAGTTGGATAACTGCTAAAATCATCTAAGTAGTAATCCCACCCAAGATGAGTGCTCTCATATTCCAACTCTACCATAACCTCTAATAGCACGACCGAGGCAAGGACCAGTTTTCTACTGCCACTGAGATGGAGCTACAAAACTTTTCTTTTTTAAGAATTCAAGAAAAGGTCATCACAAGATGAGACGATTATTATTTACAATAGATTTCAAAGTGGAAGTGCATTCATGTATGCACTGAAGGCATTCCAACATATTGATGCACTTGAACCTTGCTCCTTTATGAATGGATTAATTCAATAAAGTATTCAACATCTATTTCATTGTTCAAATCTTTGACAACATAAAAAACCAAAAGCTCTGCCCCCTCTCTCTCCGTCGATCCAATGGGATGAAGGGGCAGAGACTGTTGAGGCTGTTGTCTACCAAGTCAAGAATTGAGGCCTCACAATCACTTGTCAATATGAGTTTTAATTAACTTCATTCTAGTATTAACTCGGTGTAAATACTCAGTGCAGGTAAAGTTTTAACGACTCAACGTACAAGAATGCAATCTTGTAATAAGTGCTCTACGCATCAAAGAGAACTTCAATAGAAGTTTTGCTTAGAAAGGGAAAAAAATAAAGATACCTAAAAGGGAAAAAACACGAAACGTGCTGGAGTATAAAACAGTTGTGCACATTAAGAAATTTATCATAGCAGCCCTGCACTACACTAGTGGGAACTATGAGGAGTGACGCATGCCAGCAATAAGGAGGTTTTGGTGCCCAAATTGAGCAATTACTGCACATTCTATACTTTTTTTATCATAGTCGAATCGTATAAAACTAATACATTGTTCTACACTAACAGGCTACTGTCCAGATTCATGGTATCAGCATTTTTAAATCAACTTGGATAATTTATGCATAAGCTGGACTTGTATGACATGTCAATCACTAAGAAAGATATATAACAAGTATACTGTATACTGGTAATACTAGCATTTCTGTCATATGTATACTGATATATACAACATAAAGAAAGGCAAGTAACTAGAGTTATTCAGATTCAAAGAACCTCCTGTTTTATACAATTTGAGGCAGGATTCCAAGTATATATGTTAATGAGTTCTAAACTTATAATCTATACGTACTTAATAATTTTTTAAACAAAGATAGAGTTTGGGGTTGGCAATAATTAATTAAATCACAATTGTTGTCTCTTATCTCTTTTTAAGGGAATTAAATTGCATATATTCATATCGTCTTCATTTGCAAGTCAACTACTGCCAAGCCTAGAAACCACATATAGTGCTGCGTATTGGTGTGCCGGCAGATGATTAGACACGTACTTTCAAATTCTTTTCTTTTTTCCAAAATAAAAAGTGATGTCCTCTGATTTGGAGCTCAACCATGATGGGTAGTACTTTAATAAATGTGGTTCGATGACTGAGGTACTTTTGTTATTAATTAGACATTTTATATTTAAGAAATTTTTTGAAATGGGACGCTTTATTCATATATTAAATTTATTTTTCATAAATTCAATGAAATTGAGTCAATAGAAGACGATTATTATTAGATGGGTAAATGAATAAAAAGGAAAGAAATTACACTCGATGCAAAAGAAGGAAAAGTAATATGTTTCTCTTTTAAACCCTCCTTTTTCAATTTTATCACGTGACAGTTGTTCTGATGTCTTTCTTTTTCACTGTACTAGTGGCGCGAAACATCATGCTGTGTACCAATTCAATATTCATTCATGGAATTATTTTTTAAGTAATTTTGATAAAATAATTTTAAAACTTAAAATGAATTATCTATTTATATGTTAGTAAATTATTTATTTAAAATAAGTTAAATAAATATATTTATATAAGAGTAAATTATCTTATTAAATGTAAAATGAATATCTACAAATATTATCAATATTGTAAATTTTAAAATATATATAATAATTATAATACAAAAAGAGAGCAGCTTGGTGGATTGGAAAATAGAAGCACCTAGCACTATTGGAAAGACATATAATTGGTGTAAATGCCTAAAGTGTCCTTACTGCCTCAAGCTAGTCATTTTAGCCTCTTATCTAATATTCCTTCCATTTTAAAAATAATAATCTAATTTAATTTGGTACAAGATTTAAGAAAATAAAAATATTTTTTTTAATATTATTGTTAGGATCAATAGGAATCAAGCGTCATGCAAAAGTTAGCAAAACAACCTCAAAAGACCATAAGTATGAAGATAAACCATAAGCATAACATAAAGAAACAATAAATATTTAACGTTGTTTGGTCAACCAACCTACATCACAAGAAGAGATGAATAATACATTATATAAACAAGAATACACAATTAATTAATTAATTAATTGTATTAGAGTACCCAAATATTTAACGTGATTCGGTCAACCGACCTATTAATTAATATTTTGTATTATATGTTAGAAAATGATTTGAGAATAAGTAATTTATGTTAAGGATAAGATATAGAAAAAAAAATTATAGTCTTGATATGTTAAAAGTGACACGTAAAAATAAAAAATTATTTTTAAAATAGCAGAAAAATAAAAATAAATAGAGAGAGTATTATATATATTCTTTTACTTTCACTTGTCCATTATTTCAAAAATAAATTTTCACTTTTCTCAGGACTATTATTATTTTATTCTTAGCACTAACTATTTTATTCTCTTAAATTGCTTTTTTAAATGTAATACCAAACTTCAATTAGTAAGATTAATATGATAACATATTTGTTTTGATTATTAGTTTTTTAATTAATAAGATTAATACGACAACATATTTGCTTCGATGATTATTTTCTCAAGGCATATGTTAGATCCGAATATTACAAGTAAAAAGTGAACTGAAAGAGTACTGTTGGAATCAACTTTTAAGTGTTGAGGATGAATGCCAGTGGACGTAAAGAGAATTCTTCCTGACCATTCTTGAAACTTTTACCACTCCACCGGTCTAGTATTTCTTTATCAAAACGAGTTTTGAAAGAACCAACAACTCTTTGAAAAGGGTAAATTCGATGCACTAAAGTTTTCACTATACTCATAGTTTGAGAAAGGGCTCATCACAAGGATCTAATGTACACAATCTTATCTTGCATGTTTGTCAGAGGTTGTTTCCAATGCCTCTTTGAATATCAAAATTGGTCATACACGATAAATTAGGGCTCAAATTCAAAACATTATCTTATATGGACCATAGCCTTGTACTAATCAACGGAAAACAGACAAACAATAAAGAAGACATCGACCATCTCATATTTTCATTAGAATTTTAATTACTACAATATTAGACGGATAAATAGGTTTGATCTATAAATCGACCTAAATCATGTTAACTCTTAAAGTGAAGAATACAAGGGATTCAGCTAACAAGTTCCCGACTAGAGAGAGTAGTTATGTAATGTGTAGTATCCCTAAGAACTCCAGAAATCATAGCAGAACAAGTGCTCCAAGAAGCTTTTAGTACAGTCGTAAAAGCAAGAACAACTGCAGAAACACAAGCAAAAGATCAAAGAAGGAAACAAAATGGAACTGGTCTAATCAAAACAGTAAGAAAGTACTAACAAGAAGGGAGACAAAATTACCACTTGTCAGTTTTGTCTTGCTCATCTTCAATTGGGGTATAGTTTTTGCTGGAGGTATCCATGGTCTCTACCTGTGGTGGATCCATGTCTATTGTTTCTCAAGACGAATGTTTTGTTTATGATTTTGGATTATTGAAAGGAAATTTGGATTATTGCGCTTTGATGGGGGACGTTTGTTTTTGTTTGGATTAGGGCATATATATAGAAAAGATCAAAATCTTTCAACTTTCTGTATTTACATACATACCTTTATTCTATCATATTTTTTTCTGTTTCAGTGACGTTTTTAGGTGTGCATTGGTCGATTCAATTCAATTTTATGTATTATTAGTTTAATTTATCAGTTTTTTATTTTTAAATATGCTAAATCAATAAAATATTTTTTATCGATTTTTTGTATAATTAATTTTTGATTTATCTAATTAAAAAAACACAGATAAAATAAATATATGATTTTTTTAATAATTTGACACAATAGAGTAAAATTTTATAGTGCCTAAACATAAGCCTAGTTGTTGCAAATTCTGAGGTAATAGTGCAAACGTCAGTAACATGACGTAAGATTCATTTGGAATAAGATTCACTTCTATCTTCTTAAGAACCATTTTCTTACAATTTATTTATTGATAAGATATTCTTCCACAGATTTATTCTTAACCACCAAATAAATGCTTATCGGTCACTTAATTTTTTTTACTCTCTTTGATTCTTTATTTATTCTATAGCACATTTATTGTGCATTTTCCTTTTCCTGCTTTGTTTCTAGAAAATGACGTGGAAACACACAAGAAAAAAAATCTTGAAGCTCTCAATCTTTGTATTCATACTAGTGTGGGTATAAAATATTCAAAAATGAATTTAGAATTTAAATTTATGAAATCTAGCACATTCAAAAATTTAATTTACAAATTGAGCAATTACTGCACATTCTACACTTCTTTATTACAGTTGAATCGTATAAAACTGATACATTGCTCTACACTAACAGACTTCTGTCCATATTCATGATATCAGTATTTTAAACTCAATTTAGATAATTTATGCATAAGCTGGAGTCGTATGACATGTCGATCACTACGAAAAATAACAAGTATATTCTGTACCAGTAATACGAATATTGCTGTCATATGTATACCGATATATACAACATTAATAAGGGGCAAGTAACCAAAGTTATTCAGATTCAGAGAATCTCTTATTTTAGACAACTTGATCCAGGATTTAAAAGTATATGCGTTCTAAGTTTCCTTTATAAGTTATTGGATAATCTGTTGGGTTCTAAATTAATAATCTATAAGTAATTAATGAATTTTAGAAACAAAACATAGAATTTGAATCAAAGGACTGGGGTTGGTCGGATCCGTAACTGATACTGTCTGCACCTGATTGAAACTATACAAGTTCGAATACTACAACAACATATCCAATGAGATTCACAAGTGGAATTTGAAAAATTATACAAGTCCAAATACAACAGAATAATTACAGATTTTGAGTACTCAAATCCTCGACTAACTTTAAGTTAACTGCACTTGGACAAAGCAAAGAATAAATTAAAAAAAGAAAAAGAGCACGAGGTTTTTCAAATAGTGCAATTCGAGTCATCAGATATGAACAATGAATTTGGTCCGTGTAGTGATAATTCAATGAACAGTGTGTGATTAACAAAATTAATCTCCTACTGCAATAATTAATAACAAAATTAATATCCTACTCTAATGGCAATAATTAATTAAATCACAATTGTTGTCTCTTATCTCTTTTTTAGGGGATTAAATTATATTCATATCGTCTTCATTTGCAAGTCAACTACAGTCTGATAGTCCACTGCCAAGCCTAGAAACCACATATATTGCTGCGTATTGGTGCGCCGGCAGATGATTAGACACGTGCTTCTAATTCTTTTCTTTTTTGTTTATTAAAAGTGATGTCCTCTGATTTGGAGCTCAACGATGATGGATGATACTTTAATGAACGTGGTCCGATGATTAAGATTTTTTATTATTAATTTGAATTTTTACATTTAAGGAATTTTTTGAAATGACGATTATTAGATGATTAAATAAAATCGAATATAGAAATCCTTACATAACGTGTATAATTGAAAGCACTATTCTTTCAAGTTGTAAGTCTTCTCAAGAACTCTAGCAGAGCGGAAGCTTCTTTGCAGTGTAATGAAGAAGTTTGTCACAGTTTTTTCAAAAATAAAAATATGATTTTCTGATTAATGAAAAGTATGTACAAAAATGAATTGGGCCCAATCTCATTTTTTTTAAAGGTAAAACTGCACAAAATATACCTAATTTGAAATTATTTACCCTTAATAGACTCAATCTAAATTATTTACTCTTAATGGACCCATTACTCAAACTATTTACCTTTCTACCCACTTATCCCTTTTTATTTCGCGTGCTAACATCATTCAGCATAAATACTATGAAATATACTCTAACGTTATATATATACCATAATGGTATCATATAGAATGAACTCAGTCTTTTATGATACTCTGTGGTATATTGAAACCCAATTGATATATAGGATTTTTTTTAAAGAAACAAATAAAAAAATTATTAAACTCTAAATTAGTAGAAAATATATTCATTATATATTTTGTCGGTATATTTATATCATATCGGTATCATATAGGATTGAGCTTAATCATTTGTGATACCCTGTTGATATATGTATACCATATTAGTATATCATACAAGCATGTGCTGACGTTAACATGATATCAATGCACGAATTATAATATTAGGGAGGCAAAATTTCAATAGTATAAAAATACAAAATATAAAGAGTTATATGAATGTAAATAGTTTGCTTTAAATAGTACAATTAGTTTTTCCCTTTTTTTTAACAGGTATATCAGTCCAAATATTAGGAAGTGAAAAGTGAATTGAGGAGTAGTATTGGAATCAACTTTTGAGTGTTCAAGATACGGATTGGAAATTGGTCCAGAATGGCAGTGGATGCAAAGAGAATTCCTGACCATTCTTGAACTCTCTCGTCTCTCATTTCCCCCTAAATCCATAATTTATCAATCGAGCCCTAGCAACTGAAAATTTTACTACTCTACATTGGGGTTCAACATTTAAAACAATATCTAATACGTACCACAGCCGCATACTAATTAATTGAAAAACAGACAAACAATGAAGAAGACGTCGACCACATTAGAACTTTAATTACAATGTACGACGGATATAAATCGACGTAAATTTAAAGTGAAAGAACACAATGGGTTCATCTAACAAGTCTAAGAACACCAGAAATCATAGCAGCACAAATACTCCAACAAGCAATCAGTACAGTCGTAAAAGCAAGAACAACTGCAGAAACACAACCAAAAGATCAAAGAGGTAAACCAAATGGGTCAGGTCTAATCAGAAATAGTCATACGAACTAGAAAGAGAAAGAGGGCAAACTGGCGACAAGGGAAACAAAATTACCACTGGTCAACAATTTTGTCTTTCTCATCTTCAATTGGAGGATAGTTTTTGCTGGAGATATCCATGGCCTCTACCTGTGGCGGATCCATCCCTATGTCTCTCTGAAGATGAAGGTTTTGTTTATAGAAATTTGGATTATTGAAGGGAGATAGACGGGCAAAAGGAAATTTGGGTTATTGCGCTTTGATTGGGGGTAGTTTGTTTGGTTGGATGAGGGCAAAATATATATATATATATATGGAAACAAGATTAAAAGTCTTTAAACTTTCTGTATTTATTCTAATGCCTATACCCCTTCATGCTTTTATTCTATCATATTTTTTTCGTTTCGTTGACGTTTCTTCCTTTTCTGTTGACCTAACTTTCCAACTCAGCTATAAACAAGGTTCTGGTAAGTGGCACAATAATTTGGGCTAATTTTGTGTCATTTGTCAATATATAGAATGTTCAATTTGTTAGTCAACTTAAACCACTAATTAAGAGTTCGTCAATTCATTTTCTTTATTATTATTAGCTGACAATGTAAAATGTGCGTTACTGTGCGATCAGTCTTCAGATTCATTTTTAAACAATAGAGACCATTATGAAATTTAACATGCTAAGTTAGCAAATACACTAGACATGATCGTCAAAAGCAGAGTAGGAGATTCAGTAACGAATTTTATAATTTGTCAAAGCATTTCATTTTCTTTTGATTGCTGTTGAATCTCCTGCTTTGGAAGCCATTACAGAAAACCTACTTCTAAACTCCAAGGTCTGCAGGAAAAAACTTCCCTGGATGAGTTCCTCTCAAGGTGTTAATATTGACAACAAGCCAGAGCACCTACTGGCTCCAACTCAATTTTCGCCTTCAAGCTATCTACACAGCGCATATATAGAGGTCTCCATTGTATTCACAAGTTCAGCTCTTGTTGAAAGAGAATCCGAGAAAATGACTGCTACTGCCATCCCAAAATCAGTTCAAATTTTGTTATTGCACCCAGTTTTGGCAATGACTTGACATTTGCAATAGTGCTATACACCGAGCAGGGTGGGATTAACTGTGGACAGGGCCATAGGAGTTGAACGAGCGAAATCATGGGGCTCCAATATTAAGTTGAGATTTCAGTGATGCACAGCTGGCCTGTCCCAATTGAACAGAAGATCAAGTGTCCAGGCATGAAGAAATGCCCATCTCATGAATGTATTCGCATAAGCAGTCCATCATTTGGAATCTAATTTTCACTTCATTGACAGTTCTTTTGAGAGCTACCTCTCTAGCGATAAACGCCCTTGGTCAAGATTGTATGTTGTGTGCTCTTTTTGAAAATTCAACTTTTCCTGTAAAAGTTATATTATTGCATTGACGATCACAACTGACAAACCACAAAAGAAAAAAGGAAAAGAAAAAGGAGAGGAGAGGAATTGAAGGTACTTTGACTCGCATCCCACCAACTGGTTTGAGGAAAGAAGGTACATCTGGCTGATGAGAGACTCTCATAAATGGATGTTCTAACAACATGGTCGCCAAGGGCCTCTCCGCTGGGTTCCTACGGAAACAACAGCGCAAGAAATCTTTCCCTTCAGGTGATAATGTTTCTGGTATTGGAGGAGTATCTTTTAGAACCTTGAACATGGCCGCAGCCTGCAAAAATGAATATGGTTAATTGGTGCTGCTCTTTACGGTCAGTCTGACAAGTTGCTTTACAAATTAAGCCTACATCAACGGGATAAACTAATATTCTACTGATTCAAGTGTTGTAAGATTTTATGTCCACGTTTATGAGATAACATTTGTAAGATAACTAAGTGTTGACTTCTGATTAGAGGAAAGACCAGGATGAAAGGAACTCTTGAACTCTCTGCTATAGAGCAACGACAGAAAAGGAGGGGCAAATAGACAAGTTGCTTGATTTTGTTGGTTCTATGAAGAGACAGTAATGTATCTCTGCACTGATGTACTCGCGTGATCACTGCAGTGCCTTTACTGCAGATTTAAATAAATAAACAAAATTACATACTGATCCACCAAAAAATATTTTTTTGCCACCAATGAATAGAGATATTATATGAAGCCATTTACTACAAAACACATCAACTTAAGTGTCATGAAATCAAAAATCCTCTAGACACAGTGCAAGATATAGTAGCATCAGTCTTATTTAGCTTAATTACTACTACACGAAAACCTCCACTTCACTCTAAGAGATAGGGTCGCAAGGAAAATAATTCATAAAAAGGGTCAGACTTCTTGAAGACCCCATGAATCTAAGGGAGCATGGCAGCATGCAAAAGAATTGCATCTCCATCAAGTAAAGTCACATGTGAGCTAAGCATGATGAAAAACAAGATTATGTGTGAGTTAAGCATGAGAAAATCAAAGTCCTTACTGCTTCATATTCACTCCAAGGTGGTCTGCCATTCAGCATTTCAATTACAGTACAACCCAAACTCCATATGTCAGTGGCAAAGGCGAGATCAGTGGTATTTTCCGTCTGCATAACTGAGTGCAAGAGCTACCAAGTAACGAAAAGGTATAAACATGGCTGTATGAGAGGCAAGAGAACATAAGAAAGAGTGAATGTTTCAAAGGAAGTACCTCCGGAGCCATCCAGTAAGGACTTCCCTTTAAGGAGAGATTAGCTGCTTGCCCATTGAGCTGCACAAGAAAGAGTAAAGGCTCAAGATCAAACATAAGCCAAGGAAAAATAGACCTACAACAGATTAAGTATCCCAGTTATGACTGTTAGAGTTGTCATTCTACACATTATTTTTCGTGTTGGGAGTCATTCTTCCTGATAGATAATGCTACATGCACGGGCTTCGACGAAGAGGGAATCTCCTAACCACATGTTTACTTCCGTTATTGCAACAAATATGAGTATACTTCATATTTTGAGTTGAGAACTTACATGCTTAGCCATCCCAAAATCTGCAAGCTTCACGACCCCATAAGCATCAACAAGCAAATTAGCCCCTTTTATGTCCCTATACATGTAAAAATTTGACTTGTTCTTCAGAAGGTTAGGTATAATCCTCCATCATAAGTGAATCTCAGACTTTTACCTGTGAATGGTGTTTTTGCTATGCAAGTAAGCCAATCCACAAAGAATATGGCGAGTAAAATTCCGTACTATGGATTCTGTAATTGTTTCACAATGATCACGGATGAATTTATTGATAGAACCAGGATGAACATATTCCAGATAAATGTA
>JAABOM020000049.1:25810575-25821338 GCA_011800125.2 Solanum clarkiae | reverse complement strand
GGATGAATTTATTGATAGAACCAGGATGAACATATTCCAGATAAATGTAAAATCGTTCACCAACCTGCACAATCAAAGAAGTAAAGAATCTCATTGAGGACAATATGCACGGATGAATCAAGTCAATAACGTAATTGAAGAGTAAAAATTACTTACTATTTCACTGCCGTAATACTGGACAATATTTGGGTGCTTGAGATGACTAAGAACATTAATTTCCTATACCAACATAAAAGTTAAAGACAGTTAGAAGTTGAAACCATTTGACAACAAAGATGTCTTCATGTGCCCATGATGGTAGCTTGGTGGTTGCTAATTTAAGTGTATTCACATTCAACAGTTCATACTCAATGAGCTTGGTACTGCTGCTTTAAATAGTTGATATGATCCAGTTCATCAGTCAAGATGCAAAATTTTAGAATCCTTTTGTCCCAGATTTTGTGGCACATTTCTCCATGTGAGATTCAAATTACGTAAACTTTGACTAATGTTTTAAAATACATTTTTTCACCTTATTGACTTGTGAAAAATTGCAACTTATAGTGTTTTTCATATATTTTTTTACTATCTAAATTTTAGTTTTGAGATATTGATTTTATCTAATTCAACCTAGCTTAAAAAATTAGTCAAATTGGCTCAGGAAGGGAAAAGAGCCACATAAATTGGGAGGGAATAATAAACAAAGCCAAGTGTTAAAGGACTAAAGAAACAAAGAGAATGAAGGAAATATAACCTGCTCTAATTGCCTTATGCTCTCAGCAGATTTTGGGTCATCCGGTAATAATTCAACTTCTTTCATCGCACATAACGCTCCAGTTTCTCTGGTTAAAATAAAACACTGGGCAACATTAGAAACTTATCGGTGTATAGGAGCAGAGAAATATGTTTTGCAATGAGATCTATTTGGAAATTATACCTGTTTGATGCAACATATACACTTCCAAATGTTCCACGCCCAATAAGCTTCCCCTTTTGCCATTGGCCTTTGACCGGTGTCAACTCTGCATTAGGGGGAACTGGTAGAACGGAAGTAGGGTGTGAATGAGTGGTACCTAAAGGAGGAAGTGGTAGTGGGTGGACATTTCCCTGAGTACTACTCTCACGGCGTGCTGTTGAGCTCTCATTTGGTAATAATGGATGCAAGGGTGATGCAGGTCCACTTGAGATCTTTCCACCCCTCTGTGGACTTGCTCTTGGACTGTGATGAGGAGAATTATCAACACTAAATGCATTTTTCTCCGGGAGAACATGGTAAGAGAAACCTGAATACTGAGTGGTGTCCAATGAAGGCATCTCCGGGGCAGAATAAACTTGAAAAGCACCAGGGAATGCCATGTAATTATGACGTAAAAGATCCCCAGCTTTTAGTGGGCTGAGTCCAGGACTTGAATAAGGAGTTGTTGGAGCACTAATGGGTGCGCTGATCCTGATATCAGAAACTCTATCAACAACATGCAGCTTCTGAGGTGTTTTCCTAGACAACCGACTTCCCAAGTGCTCTTTTTTCTTCTTTCGAGCATCTTGGCTTGATAATCTGCTAGAAGAACACCACAAATACAGGTCAGAATAACCAAAATTTACACGAGCTTGCTAGCTGAATGAGAAATACCATAAGAAAAAAAGGGAATATCCCTCCAAAATCCTTTTTTTTCCACTTTTTGCCCAAAAGTGCATGATCAATGATGAACCTCAATCATGCTTTTTATGGCAAACCTACCCATACCAATGAGTCGACAGAAGCTCATTTAGCTGAGGCGAACCACCAATCTCAGCATTAGAGTTCAAGGGTCCTTTCACCTCCAGCACTGGCTTCTTTTCCTTTTATAGGACGAGTTAAGATTTATCCATGAAATTTAACTCTCCTTCAAATGTGTAAAACTATTAACCCAAAAGCACAAAATAATAATACAGTAGAAGAAAAAACGTGGTAGAGCCCAGAATAAAAGGCTAGAACTTACAAGGAAACCCGAAATATTCATGTAGCCTGATTTATTCTTCGCAATTGAAAATAAAATAAATTGGAAATAAACAATTATTCATCTAATCCTATATGAGAATTAGAACAATACTATAAAATAAAATTTAAAAAGTGTTCATAAAAGATTGCGTACCTCCCATGGGAGGTTACATCATTGGAAGAATCCTCTCCAGTTCTATGATGCGCATGCGCGTCTATGGGCGACGGCAATGGTACATTTGATTCATTCGGAACCGCATCAGAGTCGTGGCGGAGGACAAGATGCAATTCCGGCAGAGGCAAAGGTTGCGGAAGTGGACGATCGGTGGAACATTTGGACGGCAAATTGTCGTTGGAACAGTGAGAACGCCAGTCATCACCGTCATTTTCCGTAAGATTTTGGAGTTTTTTCGCGCGATCGTGTCGGCGCTTCCGGGCGAAGAAGAACGCCGATTTGATGCTGAAACGAATGCCTCCACCGGAGGCAATGAGGCTATCGTCGGAGTGTACTTTGGAGGTGGAGGATGACGAACCGGAGGTAGATGAAAAGGCGCTCTGCCACCAACGCATTGCCTGTCGTAGTTATGATTACAAAATGCATGGTACGTTTGAGGCCTGAAAGAGATGATAATACTGTACAAAGCCTAGAGTCAGGAGCATAGCTCTGGGGGGGAACAAAAATCAGAGGAACCTCAAATAATGGGATACTCGCCGGCGTCGGCTTAGTCGGCGTCGGTGGGTTCCCGGAAAATTTTCTGAAAGGATGAATGAATAGAGAATTATAAGGAAAATGATAGGAAGAAAACACTACAAAAATATCTCCATCGTGAGGTCAAAATAAACTCTCTCCCTTTTCCCCTGAAATTCTTCGTCTTCTTCCTCCTTTTATTCTATCAATTCATCTAGTACATTTCTTTTATTCCAACTTTTAATTAAAAAATATTTTTAAATCACTAAATAACAAAAGTACTCCATTATTGTACTCCACCTATTTTCAATTTTCTTTGACGACGAAAGACCGACAAATTGAACCACTCTAATCTCTTTCAGGTTGAACCATTTGCTGGGGTCTTTCCTTTTTCTTTTAGGGGTCGTCCCAAATGGGAGAATTTAGTAATACAACAGTTTAATAAAGTAATGTGGGCACATTATTTTTTTATTCAGTATTTAGTTATTGTGTTAAAAGTTAAGACTTAGATCTATTATGTAGTGTTATGTTTGATTTGAAGTTCTACAAAATAAATTCTTTATAATTATATCCTTATGACACTCATCAAGCATTTTTATTTATTTTGATCTTTAAATCAATTAATTACATATAAAAACGTTAATTTCTAATTTAAAAAAGATAGATTATTTGTGTTTAAAATAAAAAAGTCGATAAACAGTAGTAAAATCAAACAAACTATTTATACTTACATATAAAAATTGCAAGTTGTAACATTAGAATGTATACAATTTTATAAATCGTTCAAAATATAAATAATTAGAAAGTCTCACACACACTTCATATAATAAAATGTAAGCTAATTTATTTAAATAAATTTACTAGTATAAATATAAAACATATATTTAAGAAAACAAAAAAAAAATGATCGAAAGGATCTGAGGAGTATTTTTATCTTTACATATTAATTTTATGGTATTAAATTTTATGTATTACTAATACCATCACAAATGGAAGGTATTAGTTATACACCTTATAATATTAAATAGGGTGTATAACTAATACATGTATCAACTATACATACATGAATCAAAAATTTCTATCAAATTTAGCACTAAATAATACCATACATAATATATGAACTATTTATACTAATGCACTCTGTCGAATAACTTCTTAAAATTTAGACATAATAATATTTTAATATCTGATATTTACATCATAGCCTCGATTAAATCTGAAACATGTAATGTAGGGCTTTTTTGAGTGACGTTCAAAATTTTTTATAAAAAAAAAAATAGTCTCATCATTAGGCATATACCTATGTGGTATTTTATTTAGTTAACCATAATTAGTGGATTCGAAAATAAGTTATTTATACTTATTTATTTTGCTACGCCTGCTTATGTTTGTGGAGATATCAAATTCAAGAATTTTGATTTAAAAAAAAATAAAAACAATGTTTTTACGCTTTATAGATTAACTTCTTTTATAAAAGATATTGAATATTTTCAAACTAGAAAATTTATTTTTATATAAAAATTTTGTTTTGTGACTAATTTAATTGTTTGATCAAAAATTGAAGAAAGAGAACTATTCATTCTAAACTTTTGAAATATATGAGAATTTTCATGTTGTTTATATTTGACAATTGGCATCATTAGTGAGGTCACTATGCCTTTTTATTTTGATATTTTCAATAATTCAAGTTGCAATTATACTTTTCTCATATGAAAATATTACAGATACACTTATACTTTATTTTTTGTTTTTCTTTGTTGCAAGATTTCGAAATTATAATAAGCTTCTATTATTCTCATAAAAAATGGTATTATTGTTCGATGAATTATAATAGGTAAAAGGTCCTATTAAGATTTCAAACAATGCATTAATTATAATAAAACAAAGTAAAATATTTAACATAAATTATCAACTTTTTGATTAAATTCTATTAGGTAAGATTGATGTTATATCGAGAAAGATTAAATTATTTATAAAAATATTATTAACAATGTCATACCTCAAAGCTAAAACATAATATTATAAGAATACATGTGGTGTTTATTGTTAAAAATATTAAAATTTAGTATTAGACGATCAATTTTATTAAACACCACATATGAAAAATGGAAAAAAGAACAACCTGGATGAAGAAATAACGTAACATATCACTTCATAGGAAAAGAACAACCAAGAAGAAGAAATAATGTGTTGCCCATTTTTTTGAAATAACGTGTTTCCCCTTTTTAACGTTAGGGGTGGTTATTGACCAGTTGAATTAAATTTGAGTGAATCATAATAGTTCAAAATAATAAATAAATCAAGATCTATTCTATTTCAAATTTGTTTGGGTCAACATGGATTGAGTAATGAGTTATAGAACGAGTCGAAATCCAATCTAATTCAATTTTTATTAAATTTTACTTATTTTATCTATTCGTTTATAATATTTTAGTACCTAATAAAATTATATATTTTATATTATGACTATATCTAATATATTAAATTAAAAATAAAAACTTTTAAAAATATTTTTATAAAATCTTTCTAAAATTACTTTAAGTTGTGTAATAATTTAATTTTTAATGAATTGAATTGAAATGGTGGAGCTGATAATGATCAATAATCGATAAATTAATAACTGATAAAATAATATTTTAATAATTCTATAACGATTTAATATATTTAAAAATCGATAAACTTTAAAATCCAACTCAACCGACCAAAAATATGCGCAGTATTGCTACAAACATATACTCCCCTTCTTTGTCCAAGAAATATCCAACTCAACCGACCAAAAATTTAAGGGACAGAACAGGTGATGTAACACCTTCTTTGTCCAAGAAATATCATTATTTTCTCTCCCCTTTGTCTGTTGGTCTTTTCTCTATTTTTCTATTTATTTATATATCACAATAATTCATATATTTATATATAACAAAATAATATAATTAAGGAATATCGGAAGTGATCTGATTTATATGCTATATACTAAAATGTTAAGAATATCACTCATTTAACTCTTTTAGTTGTATCAAATATGAAGTGATACGTTAAAAGATTTTTTTCAAAATTTTCTTTAATATAAAAATTAACGATCTTTATTCCACTATCCCCACGACATTGTATGATCATAGCCCCTTAAATAATTAATAGTCATAGTCATGATATTATTTGGTATTCAATATTGTAGTTCTATAAAGAGATACTCTAAATTGTAACTCTCTGGAAATTATTGTATTAACCTTTAAGTTTTTATATTTTCGATACGTACTTATTATATTCATATTATAATTTGAACTGAATAATAAAATACAGGACTAATGAATGGTGATCGATTTGTATGTATGGATGTTGACAAGATCTCGAAAAATTGTGCATTGATTTTGTTATGTTTTATTTTCCTTTTAATTCTCAAGGATAAAGGTCGTAGAAAATTTATCTTTTATCTCATATTTTATATGAATTTTTTTAATCATAGTTTTATAATTAATTTTAGTTAAAAAATTACTTTTAAAAAAATTATTGGCGCTTTTTCATCTATATAACTGTGTGAAGCATGGATAAATTCACTAGTTTATATATTTCGTATATCTTTTTTTTTTGAATTTCATATCTAAACTATCACTCATTTGAGAACCATAAATAATAACCAAAAAAAAATTTAAAATAGTTTTCTTATTCCACTTAATTTTGAAAAAAAATTAGGATGAGCTTTATATAGAGGAAAAAGTTATTTTTAATTTCCTTCATCATTGACCGACTTTCAAAATATTATTTTTTCTAGGAAAACAGAAGCATCTTAAAAGTCAAAAAATAGGGGAATTAAGTTTGGTAAATAATTCAATGTTAGTTGTCATTAGCCAGGTCTTCCAGTGGTTGGTTACATTAATGGAAATTGACTATATACTTAGAAAAGTCATGCTGGATTTATCAAATTTCAACATAGTACAATCCTCTTAAAACAATAAAGATATCCATTCCTGCTTAAAAATACATTGCTTATATGACGCAGCCACAGGAGACCCAAGCTTAGCCTTTGTGTGCATTCCTTAGAACTTGAAACGACTACAGTCGCATTTTCCATTTACTCATTAATGCACAGGTTTATTATTCTAGAACAGTACAGCAAAAGCTTCTAATGTCTTTTGACTGTGTCCTTATACACCACGACGGTCAAATTAGAACAGACAATGTTGAACTAAGGGGCTTCAGATGCATCTGGCAGTTGCAAAATAGCATTGAGCAAAATTAGCTATCAATTGGTGTTGCCTTAATCTTACAAACAGGGATGGCCTCATTCTTGCTTAAGAGCTTCCAAGTTGGATGAACATCAATATCATGCAGGGACACTTTGTCTTCAACATCTAGCTGACTTACGTCGACCTCAATTTTTTGAGGTATATGCTCGGCTGGGCATAAGAACTTAAGGGTAGGTCTGATCTTGTTTAGATAACCACCTGCTTTCAATATAATAAGGAAAAAAAAACATTTTCAATGAATGTTTTTAGACAAATATATGCACGTTGGATATTCTAATGGCAAAATTAATTGCAAAGGAACACAGCACTGTTTCAAAGCATATCAATAAGCAGTATAAGGACGTCAAGGAAACATGAAAATGATACCACCACAAGATTTCTGATAAAGAATTCCCATTAGTTTGAGGTGTCTAGACAACAAGTGGACGGCATTACTTCACATAATTTGAACAGAATTAATGCCATTAAACAAGATAACCCTTCCGTGTGCTGATACCAGCAGGCATTTTTTCTGAAACATATACAAAAGAGCTTTTGTGACCAAGCATGGTTTAAACCAAAATTAGTTTATCATGGGGTTCCACAAGAAGAAGTATCAGGCTTCAAAGCATCCTACTGAACTACTTGAGAAAACTCTTCCAGAAATATTAGTTCCTCTTAATTCTCAGAAAACAAATATTAGTTCCTCTTATTATTTTCTAAGGATACAAAAACAGGAGCTTACCAGTGCTGGAACTGGATCAGAATAGACAAAGAAAGGAATATTAAAATTTTAGAGCATAGACCATCTTCTTATTTCGATATTTAAGTTAATTGTTTCAAGATGATTAATGCAGTTAAATTGAACGATTAAATGAAAGTTTGCATGAACTAATTTGACAAGCAAAAATGGTGGGCTGGAAGCTCAGACAGACAGAGGCCAATATAACAATCCTTTAAATCACCATCCCTTTTCGGGCCTGATATTTTTGAGTTGAGGGTCTTCCGGAAACAAACTCTCTATCTCTATGAGGTAGTGGTAAGGTCTGCGTACATTTTACCCTCCCCATACCTCACTTGGGGATTCCACTGGATATGTTGTTGTTGTAAAATCACCATCCATTCAAAGCACATATATCTAAGAAAGCACAAAGGGACATTAGCCTAGGTTCAAGATGAAATTCTCACTAAAAAGTTCTTGAGATGGAGATCTCCATTGAAAGCTGTATATTATCACTGAAAGGTCCTTGGGTTTAATTTTTCAGATAATGCTAGAGAAGGATTTGCATATTGAGCCGATAAGTTGATATATTCACTGAATCTAAGGATACCAAGACTGTGATTATTTGTTACTGACTCAAAGTACAGGTTAAAATATCTTATTTCTCAGCTTGCAACTAGCTGGAGTTGGCAAATGTATGCTCCTAGAATATTTGTCCTTCCGCAATATAAAGGTGAGTATAATAACTACAGCTACGGCTGGGAAGGGATTCTCTTGAATATTGGATCACATAAAATATTGATATGTTCAATTCTCCTCATTATGCAGCTTCAAACAGTTTCCTGAAAGTAAGATAGTGTTGGAAGATAATCCAGAGAACTGGATAAAAAAAGCAGTACTTCTTTATAGGTGCCATGCAAATATAAAATAAATAACTCTAGGAATTTCAGCAATAAAAAGTGTTCTCCTTGATAACCTTCAAGACAGCATATATACCACGATGTTGCAGAGTAATCAACTTCCAAAGTTTACACGAGTACCCTCAGTACGGTTAGATCACCTCACGAGGATATAGAGAACTTCCTCTCTTTCAAAGATTTTTGTTTGTCAGAAAAGGAAAAAAGGAATTTGAAGTATTGGGACTTTCTGGCATTGCAAGTTCATATCAGCCTATATGGTGTTTCCGACATAGTTCCTGTCAAAGCCATGCATGTCATATTTCTATATTTAATTTCAACCAGAACTAGTTCACAGAAATCACTCAGAAAATTTGTAATTTCACACATTCAAGAGGAAACTCAGCCAGCAATGGAAAAGTCTATAAGTAAAAAAATGCAGAGAATGTTATGTGAGCAGTAAATCTCCCAGGTAGGCCTATGCTGAAGCTATTGTATTTTAATGGTGAGCTACTTCTCCTTTTACGGAAAGACAAAAAGAAGAAGAAAAGCCTTTACCTTTCTTCAGACCAGGGCACTCGTGCTCCCCTTTGAACACAACAGGCACGTTCACCCTTAATTTTGTTCCATCTTCTGCCCATACAAAGACCAAATTCAATATCTTCCCAGTACCTTCATCCCTATGAATCTATACAGATAACAAAAAAGAAAATACTAGTTTAAACTAACTATTTAACACAATTCCAGTGACACTTAATCCAGTTGCAACTGACAAAATGTTGGATAAAATTCTAATTCATACAACTTTCTAATTCGAATTCATTAATCTATTAAAAATTTAGAATGTAAACCTTCAACATACTTTTCTTTTATCAAACTAATTCTTCAACCGTTCTATAATATTTTCGTATCACTAGTAAAACATATAAGTCAGTGTAATATCTTTAGCTCAGGATTAATTTCAAATAGAACAGCGGGAGTAACACTAGAAATGTAACAGAATATACGAGAACAAGTATCACTTGCCTTAATGGGAAGTACTTTTCCAGATTCCAGTAAAGTTGAGGAGCCAGATCCAGCACGTATCTGAAGAGGGAATACTGTAGAATAGAAGAAAGGGAGATCAACCGAATCAATGATCGTTTTAATCTGCTTCCTTTCAGTTGTAAGGAGGAACTTTCTAGAAACAGAATTTGCAGCAATAACGGAAGTTGGATCGTTAGGTTTTGACTGGACGTAGTCCTGCGAGAAGACGACGGCCGGAATTCGACCTTGCGCTCGGTCCCTACTAGAAACTCTGCTTCCGCTGACCTCCCTAGGGATCGCTTGGATTGTAAAATATGATCTTCTACCAGTTTCCTCCGTCAACCTCTGAACTCCGGCGGTGGTTGCCACCGCACGCCACCATTTCGACATGGTCTTCCCTGTGAAAGCGTTGGAGAAATGGTATGTTCCCTGATGGAAATTCGGGTTTAGGGTTCTACCGCATACCATTCGGAGGGTTTAAGCTTTCTGGGCTTTTATGGGCTTATGCTAAGCCCATTGTGTAGTTAGCAATAATGGACCATAGCGTTTACTTGGGCCTACTTGAAATACACAAGGAAACCCACTAAATGAAGCCCAATTAGCTCAGGTTTGTAAATGGGATCATTTTTGCATTTTATCCCTATTTTGTGCTGGTCTTTATTTTATGTCCTTCGCAATAAATCCTTTTCCACGAATCATAAATTTATATTTTCGTATCATAATATCTTATAGTTACCCATTTTATTGTATTGTATTGTTGGTCTAGTTTAAATAAAATATTTTTATTTTGATTGTTATTTAAATTCTATAGTATAGTATTGTTTAAGTCCATTGTTAGATAACAACAAAAAGATCAATTTGCTGTAACGACCTATTATGTTTGGTTACATTGTTACTTTAATATCTTCTTCTTATTTTTGACTTTATTTGTTACTCTTATTTAATAATTATATTTTATTATTTATCTTATCTTTTCATGGTAGTTCTATCACATACCTTGTAATTGTTTGTAGGTTTATCATTCAAATTATTAATATATGTCATCATATTCATTAAAACAATAAAGTACGATATAGTACAATACAATATATTATGAAAACAATATATAACAATCATCCAAAGTGTAAGAAGAAAAACGTGCAAGTTTATATTAAAAAAATATATAAAATGAATTAAGAGTTTCCATCAATCTCGGATGGAGCCAAAGATTTAACTATTTTTTGGCTTTGGAGTATGATGGAATAAAACAAAATGG
>JAABOM020000049.1:25773856-25791581 GCA_011800125.2 Solanum clarkiae | reverse complement strand
CCCAAGGCAGGTATATTGCCAGTACGCTAAGCTCTTGTGAGGCCTCTTCGATGTCTCATCTCTGAGGCCGTAACAATTAGCTGCTTCTTTTTTGGTTTTTTTCTTCTTTTTTATCTAGTGTATAGGTGAATGTGGAAGGCACACGACTTTTCACTTTATTATCTTCTGGAAAATAGTTAGGGAAGCACACGGGGGTTCGTATTCTTTAACTTATATTAGTCAACTAGTTAAAAAAAAATAATACTAAAACTAACAAAAGAATTGCACTCAATTATGTTACGAGAGGTTATTATAGTAAGAAAGTGATGAGTGAAAAGCAAGGACAAGGACTTTAAAATGATTATTAATTGTAATTATGAGTAGTTAAGCTTCTTGCCTTGTTGTAGTAAGTAAACAAATATTCCAAGAAATATGAGTACAAAGCTGACTGTGAACAAAGAATTATTTCCAAATAAGTAGACTTATACATGATAACATGTATGTACATATTGTATATCGATGTGTATAAATATACGTATAGTAGTAAAATTTGTATACTTCGTACATATTTTATGAACTAGTTCTTCTCTTTCTCTAGGTTGTGAATATGCTTAAAGGGATAAGATGGGCTAATATTTTTTGCGGGCAATCTGTTTGAGAAGTTCCCCTTTTGAAAATCATTCTCATTAAAGTTAAATCTTTACTGTTTTCAAATTTCTTAAAGTTAAGTGATTAAACTTTATGTTGGCTGAGGTTGCAAGGTTCTCACTTTTTTTTTCAAAAAAAAAAAATCATTGGTATAAATGGTATTTTGAGTTTAATTCTCAATTAAAGAATTACTTAATTATTTGTAATATTAAGAAAAATTAATAGATAAAATGAAAAAAAAACCATATATGTGTGTGTGATAATGAAAAAGAGGAAAATTATTAATTTTGATTTTTTTATGGGAAGTCTTGTATGTGTAATGTGTGCATCTTTTGATATACTTCAGATATTGGAAAAGGACCTATAATTAACAAACCGTGAATTGAGATAAATTTTGAGAGAGAAAGGACAGAAATGACATTATCTAAACTACATTCAAATAAGATAGCCATGGTGAATAGATTGGTATAATTAAAACTTATTGTTGAAGAGTCCCACCACATTGGATAAAAAAGAAATATATGATTTATCTTGGGCAATTCTTATGTCACGAGTTAATTTTTGGATTGAGTTAGATTTAAGATTTTTTTTTTACATGGTATCAGAGTATGACTCATTCCAATTATTGTTTACGATAGGTGGTGGGCCAAGTTTAATTGTCCATGCATCAAATGTCTTCCTCATTATGAGGTGGGGTGTGAAAGAGTCTCACATCAGATGATATAAAAATGAATAATTTTTTATATGATCTTAGACAATCCTTCCTTCATGAGCTAAAATACCCTATTGCACTCCCTAGAGTCAATTTGATCAAGTTGGATTAAAAGGTGAATTGCTTAATTTTCACTAATAAAATATGAAGAACTAAGCTTAGTACAAGACAAAACTTTTGCTTTTTTTTTTTAAATGAAAGGAATATATAATATGAAGCACATGAAAGATTGAAAGTATGATTTGACCAGCAGACTTATGTGGGTTGAACTTATGACAAGTCATTTGGGCTTAGCCCATCAAAAAGCTTGGGCTAATTTGAGTTGCATCCATATGTAACCCAGTTAGACCCATAAGAAACCTCATCCATCAAAAGTTTTTTTTCCAGTATTTAATTTGTTTATACACAAGTAAGGCTTGATTAATTGGTGGAGCACCTCTGGATCAGTCAGTAGATTAAGAGATTTAATCATGCTGAAGTTTAAGTGAAAACACTATTGATCTTCCTAACGAGGTGGAGTGGGAAATGAGGGTTTTGTTATATAGGAGAAACAAAAGTAAAGCTTTATAAATTTGATCTAGTTATAAATGTATTGTCAAAAGACCAAACAAGCAAATGAAAATGAACTTATGATTGATTCTTCCCGCATTTTCTACCAAGCAAACATTAAGAAGGTTATAATTCAACTTATTTACTGATTGGATCCATTTTAATCGGTCCATATATAATTTAACTTACTCATTTGACACTCTTAACTCGTAAATACAGTGATATGACAAACAAATGAAAATAGATAGTAACACTTATTCACTCTCTAACGGAGCAAACCAATAGCCTCTTGGAGAAAAAATGTTCTACTCTGGACCAAAATCCTCCAATTTGAAATTTTCTCAAATTCTATCAACACTATTTGGTTATGTGGCTGAACTGGTGCTTCACAGAGCACAGGCATAGACAACAACATACCCGATGTAATTTCACAAGTGGGATTAGGTGAAATGGTGCGTCTGCAGCCTTGCCCCTACCATGTGTAGATAGAGAGATTGTTTCTAATAGACCCTCCGCTCAAGTGAAACACATCAAAAACAAGAATCGAAATGAAATACCAACATTTCAAACAGTAAATAGAACTATAATATATTTTGTAAATTGATATTTCCTCTCTAGTTTCACTGGTCTCTACCAGCTGAATTACTATCAGACAATCCAAGTCACAATGGATTGTAAATCAAAGATGTCAAAGTTAATTAAGCCTGATTTCACAAACAAACATGTTAAAATCAGCAGATTCCTATTTCCTTTTTTTTTTTTTTCAGAAAGAACTCATCAACACTTGTCTCAATGAGTTATTTGTTATGCTTTGTCTGTCCTATTTCTGTAGCTGCAAAAATTCTGGCTACTTTGATCTTATACATGAGCTTCAATGCTCTTTGGATGATGTCCATTCCAGTTATAGCTTTCTGATTTATTATCCTCTTCTTCATTGTTAGACACCCCTTTGGCTGAACCTGAACCAGTAAAATGAAGAGGTCCTTCTGGGGAGCCAGATTTTGTACCATCTTTCTTTGAAGACTCCCCAATTTCATCCATGTTAGACCATGAACAACCCGATACAGGGACTCGTCGCACATGAAGTCTATATTTCTGCAAATACAAAAATATCAACATGTAAAGAAAATGGACTCTGGCCTAATGTAAATAAGAGAGAAACAGTCAATATATTGAAGAAAGTCCTATATATCAGATAATTGAGGTAAAAACTACTTTTTATATAGTACACATTTCTTTATTGAAACAGTCAATATAATGTTATAATTTGTAACACAAGTGTCATGGGAACAAAACATGAACCTCTTATTTGTTAAAAGAGGATACCTGTAAATGGCTTTTCACTTCATCATTGGTCAGGCCATCCACTTGCATGATATCTCTGATCTGTTTTGGTGTAGCCACTGCAGGATATTATTTCAAAATTATTGTTGGATTATAAAAAGTATATGGGACATATAAAATAATCCTAGTGTAAGATGAAAGAAATGATGATGAAATAGTAGCATGGTTGTGATGTTATATTGAAGGTTGATAAAAATATTTTATCCATTGGTTGCGGCGACTAATACTAATAAAAATAAGACTTATGTAACGCAAGTAAGCTAGCTCGTCAATAAAGTATTGTCCAAGATCATATACAAAAGTCTTCTCAACCTTAAATAAACAATCAGAAATTAAGATGGGTCTAACTCTTACACCATAAAATAATCTTGAGTCTACTTAATTCCAGAAAAAAATGTCTATGGTAGTGAATTGTTCAAATCATAAGAGAAGACCTTTGCATTCCTAAATAAATGATGTGAGACTCCAACATTAGTACTATTAATTTTTAATCAAATATTTTCAGCAATTCAACTAGACTAAACATTAAAAACTGAATTTTTCAAAAAGCATTTGCTATCATAATAATGACGCTTTAAATGAATAAATTGACAAATAAATCCAAATCTGCCCTTTGTCTAATATCAAGACATTGCTTTCACTTACAAATTACTGTAGTTTGTTTTGATACGTAAATGAGATTAACTATTTTATTTCACCTGTTTGTGTATTTATCTTATTTCATGAACCAATCAATGTCGGTGAAAGATAACATGAATTTGATAAAATAATTAAAATGAAGGCAAATTAATTCAAACACGACAATTACCTTGTGCACCTCCAAGTTGATGAAGAGCATCAACAAACCTGCGATGCAATTCTGGAGACCAACAACGCCTCTGTTTCCTCTGTTGTGATTTGTCCTGTGAAAAAACACTGCACTCATTTGGATTTGATGGGCCTTTGTCTCTTTTCACACTTACATCAATTGCCTTTTGACCCTTTTCTCCTTCAACCATTGTCACTGCCATAGACAGAGAGAAATCCTTCACAGCCAAACCATTTTTTCCTTCCTTCAAACCTTGTCCTTGAAATGGCAAAAATGCCCCTCTTTCACTCTTCAATTTACCTTCCACCCCACTCTGATTAATCAACAATTTAAAGAAAATGTCAAATATTTACATCTCAGATTTTGTTTTATTTTATTTTTAAATAATTCTGAAGAGAGGAAAAAAAAACTTACATGTTTTAGGTTTGTGAAATGTCCCTGCTTTTCAAGATCAGAATTTTCATACTGAACTGGAGTACTCCATAGCTGAGCAGAGCTCATCCAGTTTTTCTTATCATTTAAATCATCTGACCTTTTTACCCTTCCACTTTCATCAGAATCACCCTTCTTCAGTGGGATGAATTCCTCCATTAGTGGCCTTTTATTTTTCTCCTTATACTGCAAACCTTCCACCTTTAATCTCTCAATAGCTGCCACGATCATTAAAACCAAAACATAAATAAACCCCTAAAAAGGGATACAGAAAATTTTTAAAAAAAGAGATAACCCCCCCCCCCCCCCCCTTCCCCAAAAGAAAAAAAAAAGAAACTGACCATCTTTTAGAAGAATAATACAATTAGGCAGTTCACGTTTGAAAGCTTCGATTTTACTGAGTTCTTCTTCTAAAGCAACAACAAACTGATTGAGCTTTGTTAATTTCTTGGAGATGTCATCCATGGCAGAAACCTCAGTTAAAATATCTGAAATTAACTTGGGCACATATACAAAGTTCAAATCTATGTTCATTTCTTTAGAATTTAAACCCATGATCTTTTTAAAATTCTTCTATCAGTTTCTCACATTGGCTAGATAGAGAAAAGATAGAATGAATAAAGAAGAGGTTGAAGAAGTCTTATATTTATAGCAAAATTACACTTTTCAACGAAAACGAGGGCAAAAGTGGAAAGTTCGATTCTAAAAGCATGAAGAGATTCCTGATTGTTTCACATTCGGGTCGTCGCATATTTGAGTTAACTGGGAAACGCGGTTAGTCATGTAACGAAGGAATCTTTGGACTCTTTATAAAGAGAAAATTGAATTAAATTAATTTAACTTTCTTTATAGAATTTTTCTTGAGGAAAACAATTATAATTATAATAATATCTATATAATATAATTTTTTATTAGGATATATCGAATAAAATCTTATAACTGAAAACGAAGGAAATCTTATAATTTTGAGAAATTTTTGCATATAATTACTTAAAAATATCTTAATTATGCTCAATAACTATAGTTTAGATAATTACATCATGTAACTATAGTTATAGCAACATTTATATAATTTTCATAATATTTATATATTTGTGTTTTTTATATAATTCGTTATTAACATTTGTATACAATTTGCTATACAATTCACACGGTGTGTACATTTCGCTGTATAATTCGATTCGCGCACAACTTTATATAATCGTACACAGAGTTTGTATAAATCGCGTGAACTATACACAATCCAAACTGTAATCATAGTAATTTAATTGCTGTAAGTCATAATTAATTCAAACTATAGTTATATTAATTAATTAGCTAGTATCTATTTGCTTATTTACTTAATTTTTTCCATAATTTTTTGAAGATTAAATAACTATTTAACTTTTAAAAATAATTAAATTGAATCTCAAAAGTAGTATACTCCCTCTCTGTTTCAATTTTTTCTATTTAATTTTAATTTATACGAAATTTAAGAAAAAATAAATTTAAAAAAAATTATTTTATTTGTTTATTAAAAATAAATTAAAATAATACAAATAAGTTAAAACAAAAGAGAGTACATAACGTATCCGGGGAAGAGTAAAAAATGTTTATTGATATTTATTCTATTTTTTTACTTTTCAAGATTCTGCGTCTTGTGGCGGTCGGCGACGTTTGTTGACTTAAAATTCCATTTTCTTGAAATAAGAATGGAATAAAATATTGAATTGTTTGGACTAAATTGCCCTTGCTATATGACTTTTTCCAACATATTCATTAAAATAAGATAAATGTGATGTGTTTTCGGAGGTTCACTTTCAACTAATGCCTTAAATGCTAAATCAGTTTCAAAAAAAGGTTCACAAAATATAGCCAAAAACACAACAGTTTTGGATTCTAATTCCACTCCATTAATTTTCGTATTTTGGACTTTAAACATCTATTCTTTCTACGCCATGTTTGGCTTGTGTTTGAATATTAAAATCATTATAATATTTTATTTGCCTTATATTGACGTCTCAATTAAAAATATATTTCTGATATCTCACTTCACACTTCTATTGTACCAAACGGACAAAACAAATTGAATCTTCCCGGATTATTTGGTCCGTATATAAATTTATTTTGAGATTATAATTTTGAGATTAATTTATATCATGTTTTTCTATCTCTATAAGGTCTCAAATCTCATTGTGAGATTTCACTGGGTATATTATTATTATTGAAATTAATTTATATCTTAAAAAACATTAAATTTATCCTAAAATTAATCATATTTTTTAAAAAAATTATAGCTTTGAGATTAAGTTATATACTAGATAACATCAAATTCATTCTAAAATTAATCATATTTTTACATAATTATTATTTTAAGACTAGTTTATATTCTAGATAACGTTAAATTTATCCTATAATTAGTCATAATTTTAACCAAATAAAATATAAATTCAACTTTAAACTTAATTATGTAATATCCTATCTTATCTTGTATATGAAAAAAGTCAAAGTCAAGAAAAATCGTTGAAATTTTCATTTATTACTCGTGAACTTTTTTCTTAATGTGCATGAAGTAATTAATATTTATGTGAAATTATTAACTATTTTTTTATTTTTTTTATTTTTGCATAGATGGAAAAAATGAGGCCAGAAATAATAATTGTATCCACCCTTAAAAAAATGGCATCGATAACGTTGATTAACTCAACCACATAGAACAGTCAAAACTCTTTAGATTTACGGGTCTTTGAGTAATGATGGAAATCCATTTATTTTAGATATTTAAACTGTAGTTTTATATGTTCTTTGGTTCATTTTATATTATGGGCGATAAAGTACAATAGTCATAATTTACTAGTTGAATGAAAAATGTTTAAAAATAACTTGCAAAGATAATATAATTGGATAAAATTATACAAAATGGTAAATATTTAATAATTATATGTATTTAGTTTATAGTTTTGATTAATCATTGAACATGATTTCAATCTAATTAATTTAATTATTTATATGATTTCATTCCTAATTTATAATTGTGTATATATAATTTGTATATACTTACTCTATTTATATATTCATAAGTAAACTATATAAATGAAAATAAAGTTATAAAACCTAATTAGACAATCTACAGAAGCATGATTAAATTATTGTTATTATTTTGCTATTTATATTGTTTTTTATAAAGCTAATAAATGTGAAATGAAGACAAATAATATGATAATAGGTGTATATATATTCTCCACCACAAAAAATTGGTATAGTGTGACAACATGCTCATCTCAGCTTCATATATAAAAGTTTTATAATTAAACAATCAACTTTTTAGATTTATCCGTCCTCATTATGTAATCCATTTTTTCTTAAATAATAGTATTAGCATTATATATACACACATACCTCCTTTATTTCATTTCATATGGTGGGCATAGAGTCATACCATATGCTTCCTCGGTTTGTTTTCAGTTATTACATTGTGGCTTTTAAAAACAAATTTCACTAGCTTTTATAATTAAATTAGATTATATTATTTTAAAATAAAAAGTTTAAATATTAAAAAATATGTGAAAAATACTAAAAATTATAAAAAAGCAATATCAAGATAATGAAAATGCTTGCTAGCATTTCGCTTTCTCATTCATCTCTTGTCTTATTTCTTTGATACACATGATATATTTAATATTTATGAGACCTATTATTATTAGTAATCGTTTAAAAACAATTTGTGAAATGAAAAGATTAGATGAGCCAAACATGGTAGTACGTATTATACACCCTTTAAAAAATTATGCTAGCAGATTAACATTGTATATATTGCAAGTATTGTCGTATTTTGACTCACAATTAGTTTTTTTTCAAAAAAAAAAAACTTTCATTTTCTATGTAAAATTCAATGGCCAATCAAATAAATGAGTAATACGAATATTTTTTATAATTATTTCAAAAACATGATAAATGAAAAAAGGGGTCACAGTGTGTGTGTGTGTTGTTCGACCTTTGTGGGTCTTCAAAATGCAAGAATATCTGACGACAGTTTTAAATTAAGAAAAAAAAAAGGGAGGGCAAATAATTAATGAGCCTATACAGAAGCAATACATTGTGAGGTGGTACGGTCCAATAAGGTTCCACGAGAATAATTTTCTCTGTTTTATTCCGTTACATAAAGGAATCGTCTCTTCCAGAATTTCTGCTCTATTATTCTTTTTACAATAAAGTATACTTCTGCTATTATTATTCTAAACTTCAGGATTATTCGTCTGGGATCACAAATAATATGGTTCTATATTTTTCCTTCTCTCGAAATTTATGTGCTACCGTTTAATTGGACATAACAACAACAACAACAATAACATACCTAGTCGAATTTCACAAGTGGGGTTTAGGGAGGGTGTGATGTACGCAGACCTTACCGCTACCTCGTAGAAATAGAGAGACTGTTTCCCATAAATTAATTTTATTTTAAAATAAAATTTTGATTATTAGGGATAATTACATTGAAGGATGCTTCAGTAAAAATAATTACAAACTATATTGTATAGTCATGTATGAGTTTACTGATTTAGAGCTATTTTTTACTTGAATAAAATATGGGCTACATTTATTATAAATTAATTTTATTTTATTTTTGTATATATTTGAAACTATCTCTATATTTTATTTGGCATGACATTTAAGAAAAAAGGGAGTTTGAAACTTATGATGGAATATAGTTTTTAGATATTTTTGTGTCTAAGAATTATTTTATTAAAAGTAGAAGAAAAATTTTGAAGTTAAATTATTTTTATTAGGAGTAATATAATATTCTTTTTAAAATGAAATAAAGAAAGGAAAAAAAATCTTATGTAAAATGGAATAAAATATTTTCTTTTTAGGCAACTAAAAATATAGTGTGCCAATTTCTTTAGAATAGTAATAAATTTTTGTGGATAATTCCTCTTCTTGATAAAAAAGAATGTTTGTGCTATTATCATTGATTGATTTTGACATGATTATATATTCTTCGCATTCTTGTCCAATGGAGTATTATATTATATAGAAACGATAATTTTTGCATAAGATGTCTGAAAAACAATGCCAAGATAACGTTACAAGCATTAATTTGCTCATAACATTTTAAAATTGTTTGATATTAGGCAGCATGTTGTAGCTAAATGTTCTATTGGCCTTCTCCTTTATACGTGTCAATAAATAAAAGCTGGTAACATATTATTTTGTATTTTGGGTCTAATCCACAATTTGTATTTGGAGATAAGGACGATTCTTTTTCTAATGGACAAATGATTCTGAATTAAATTATACTGCCACCCTAAAATAAAAATAAATAAATATTTCTCCTATGTTTTCTCATTGCTTCTATACTTATCTGTTTTGCTTTTGTTTATTCCTATGTGTGGAAACCATAAGAGTTTTGATTCACTTGATCGGCCTACATCAAATTCAATAGATGAATCTTTCTCCTTTTTCAAAAATTTTTTAAAAAAATAAAAATTAAGGTGACATTTTTTTTTTTACAAAGTGCAAAATGGAAAAGTTCCAACCTACTATAGTTTTGATTCACTTGATCGGCCTACATCAAATTCAATAGATGAATCTTTCTCCTTTTTCAAAAATTTTTTAAAAAAATAAAAATTAAGGTGACATTTTTTTTTTTACAAAGTGCAAAATGGGAAAGTTCCAACCTACTTGTCATGATAAAAATTCAACACCTTTTGAATGTGATACTCCTCCGACCACTTTTACTATTCCCTTACTTCCTTTTTACAAGTTACTTACAAAGTTTAACAATATGATTTTGTTTAATATTTTAAAATATTTTTGTTGTCATTTTGATATATTTTAATTTATACAATATTAAATTAATATAATTTTATATTTACATTAGAAATTAATTAAACTGACTCTCGAAACATGTAACATGATAATTAAAAAAAAACAGAAAGAGTAATTGATTATATTAAACATGGATGTTTATTTAAAAATATTTTATCATTTTTATTATTAATTATAGCTATTTCTAATTTATTTTTTAAAATATCAAAATTTATTATATACAAATATTATAAAATTATAATCTTATTTATTTTTTTAAAAAAGACGTATGAAAAAGTAAAAATAAAATAGGAGAGTATTTATCTACACGTCATACATATTTTAGAATCAACCATGATATTGATGCCAGTGAATGTAGTCTTATCAAAATGGGCATCTAGCTCACATGATTTTGAAAAGACAAAAATAGTAATGACATTTTGGCTAAACATTTAGCAAAAAATATTTTAGAATAATAGTAAAAGAAGTTGTTTTCAACTTGACAATTCTTTGTTAAAGCTTGATCAAATATAAATTGATGTTAGAGTATTGATAAATATATTTTTAAAATTAATTAGTCAAGTATAAATATTTTTCTTTAAAAGTATTTTGCGAACAAATATGCACTTCTAATCAAAAGAAAAAAAAAAAAAACCTTTTCAAATAATAGATATTGAAAGTTTGATCCAACGAGCTAGCTATATTATTTATTCATTTTCTGGTTGATATGTTCTATACATGTGACCATGACTTAAATTTCTTTGGAAATTGTCACACAAACACGCCTCTCTACCTTTTGACTAGTTGGGTAGCAAGTGCAAAGGATCTAAACAATGTCTTTAAAAATTGAAAAGAAGAAAAAAAATGAAATAATTTAGACATTAACTTTCTCTTTGCGTAAGTATGAACAACAATATGTATAATTAGTTTTTCATTATACATATTTGTAGAAAATTTTGTAAGACTTGACTTGATCTACGCAAGACAAAGTGGCACACATGGTTTGAAATTAAGTATGAAACGTTGTTAATAATTTCCTAATTGACAAAGTGCAAAAATGGTGATAAAGTTATTTTTAATGGAGTCAAAGAGACAAAGAATAGTTGAGCTATTATATATATTTTGCACAAGTTTAGGATATACAAGCAAGTCTTAATTATCATATATTAGCCGATTTATAAATATAACTTTTTGGCTTTTTGAAAAGACTAAGTGGACGATTCTATTCCTGGAGTTGTAATGGTTGAATTTGATTCATTAATGTAAAGTATGAGAGTCAAGCTGATTCAGAGCCAACTAGCTATTTATTTTTTTATAGTACATAGTTTTATTCTCCAGAAAATAAAAATGAAGATTAAGAAGAATAGTTCTGATTCTTTATAGTTGTATACTTATGTGATGGTTTTGAGGACTGCCATTTTGATGGAATCTTCAAAGACATTTTATTCAAAAAATGACAGCCGTTGAAAATTGAAGTAGTATTGTATAAGAATAATTACTGAGGTAGATTTAACTCATATTACTATCGTCTTATTTTGTTGATATCATTTGATTTGACATGCTATTTAATAAAAAAATATTTAAAATTTATGATCTAAAATAATCTTAAGTATTTATGTGGTTGTAAATTATTTCATTTAGGATAACAAAGAATTTTTAAAATAAAATTATTTTTAATTATAAAAAAATGACTTTTTCTTGAACCAATTTTTTTTTTAAAAAATCACATAAAATGAGATCAAAAAAATATACATTACAGCTGGGAAAAATTTATAATATCGGAGCATGAATGTCTGATTGTGACATTATCAATTGAACATTCGATGCTACCTTGCTCCGCAATATATGAGCTATGCAACAATAAAATCTCCTTCGATCCTTATTGTATCTGCTTAATAACCCCTACAAAACGCTGAGTTAGGTACTTTTTTTATTATTATTTATTTTCCCAAGTGTGGTCATATAAAAAGTGCTAACACTTTATTTATATTGAAATGGAGAAAGTATTTTAGTTTTACGGTAAGATGTTATTTATTTTGTTTTACAAATGATTAAATTTACATATTATGGGCTGTTATTTTTTTATTATATTTCTAGTAATATGACAAATACATTTTTATTTGTGTATAAAAGTTAACTTCAATGGGAAATGTAATACAGTGTCTAAGGGAAAATTAGGTAGGTAAACTTTAGCTAAGTAAATTAAACTAAAAAAATATCTCAGCAGAATTTTAATATTTCAGATCGAAGAAAAATGATATCCTCATTTTTTACATGATAGCTTTTAAGTGAAATTAAATCAGTATTTTAAAATAAAAATATCTTTTTTTACAGTAAATTTGAAGTTGAGCGTCTACTAAAACTAAAAAGAGAGGGTTTACTGCACAAAAAGAGAGTGGATTGGTTACTCTTTCTTTAATCAGATCCTCAAGTTTAAGTCTGTTAGTATGGAAAAATCCTTATTAGTGAATATTTTTCTTGAATGGAGCCTATGTGATGCAAATTCGGAATAGTCAATATACATATATGTAAAACACTAAATACATATATCTCAGAGAGACGAACGAATGAATCTATATATCTTAGATAAAGCAAATATTTCACTTGAATACAATATATCTAAAATAAATTACACCTAATTTTGATCTCATACATCTAAATATATATATATACATAAATGTATTGATTATATGTATCTGGTCATCAAAATCTGACACGATTAATAATTTTAAAAACTCATAAAAAAAATTAAGTAATTGATGCAAACATCACATCACATTCTTATTTCTTATACTATGGTGTATATCTATTTGTCTTTTTGTGGGGAAAGAAATTGATGGATGAGTTTGCAGATGACACGACACTGAACTTTCATTCTCCCATGATAGTCTTATCTATTCTCTATATCTCAACCAACAATGGCATCCAATCAATGGACGGTCTATAATTTTATTCTACCTCTTTTCTAAGTATTCCCTTTTTTCCCCCTGATATTCGTCCAACTTTTTGTATTAAAAAAGATTGATACATAACAAAGGTCCATTGGGCTACTCGAAATTGTTCAATTATGCTTTTCACTAAACTATCAAATTTTTTTTTTCATTAACATATCTTCTGTTTTGTCTTTTTTATTACTAAAAATTCTAACATGAAATGGAAAACATCACGTGTTTAAAATATTCTTAGAGAATTTGGATCTTATCTCTCAACCTTTATCTGTAGTTTAATTTTTTAGTGAACATAGATTTTATCTCTCAAATTTTTACTGTAATTTAAAATTATCCAATAATCAGAACTTGGAAATTATTGAAAAAGTGAAACATTTTTCTGTTGATGGAGACAATATTTTTTATGGAGGACGGTAACTTCATTACAAATGTAGTGCAATTTTACCCACATTTCATTAAGTAAATCCAACTGCAGTCTCTTTTGGAACCAGAACGACATCTGAAAGGAGGACTCAAAAAATTGATCGCATGCTTTAATATGATATCAAAGCGGAAAAAGATTTTGAGTCCAATTCTCATTATTATTCGAAAAGCAAGAAATATTTTCACATATTTGAATTTAGAAAAATTAAATTCACACCTAAAAGTGCATGTATAAATAAAGCTAAAAACGTCTATGTTTGAATATAAATCTCACACTTGGATGGAATCTGAACTTGTGATGCTAGGTCAAGATCTACAAACTTGGTTTGTCGAAGCGTGGTTTTGACAAATATGACATCCTCGTACCTAAATTTAAACACTACAAAATCACAATTAGTGGGCTTGTCGTACATCCAAATTCCGCATTGTTCATTTTCTATTTAGGAAAAATCAAATGATAGAGCAATCTAAGTTCCTCTATTTACCCAAAATAGTACTCGCTAATATCTTTCGAATTTCAAGGTTCAAGTCAATTTGGCGTATTTCTCTTTTCAAGCCTCAAATAAGTCCCGTATCTATCAGATTTTCTCACTCAGATAAGGTTCATACGTTTGGCAATGATTCTGATTCTTGTTATTTTTATCACAAGGCATCAAACACCCAAATGTGAGGTACTAGAAGAACGGTACCGCCTGAAAAAGCCAAGAAGTAACAACAACCACCATTCACCATTTACCTAAAATCGTTAAAATAAAATGATAATATTCATTCAGGATTTCTTCATACTCACAATTTGTGATTTTATTCTCTGTTTTTTTGTGAACTTTTGGGGCAAATCCCACGTGATTCCCATTATGTATCTTCACTGTGGTTCACTCTTTTTCACACCCTTTTGTCAAAATTGGACACTCCCATAACAGGAATTACGATTCCCATATTCTTGTTTCTTTCTTGTGAACGTTACTTGGTTGTTTTGACAACTTGGCCTTTGTATCATATGCACCATTTTCCAATGACCATCACTGATTAAATGTGTGGAAGATTTGATTCCTACCTTTCCTTTAATGTCTACTTGACTTTCTTCTCAAACACAACTCTATCTTTTACGCTCCCTGCCCCCCTCTTGTAACGTGGACCGTGCACGGAACTCATGTTTTTCTTGTTGCACTCTTACCATTGAACTAAGGCACGGTGAAACTAAATTCTTCATAATAGATTTCTACCTTTTCTCGTAGCCAAATAGTCTATCTTGTCTTAAAACAGAGATGCAAGACTCAAAAGTTGACAATTGTTAATCTGAATCTGAAACACCAATATTTGACTTAGGCAAGGAACAAAAAACACAAGACGCTGAAATTTCAACTAAATACTGCCTTCAGGGGAATATAATAGTCTAGCAATTGGCATTCAATCGTTAAACTTTGCATTTGTTAGCTGCAATTGTACACTGGATAAAGCGCAGCAAAAAATAAATTGTGTCAATTACAATGGATATCGTTCTTAATAGAACATGATAATATACTCCAACATTCATATTCTTGACAGAAAATATACAAGTCCCAGCTTAGCTAAACAGTTGGATCAAAAGGAGCTCACTGCTCATTTTTTGTATGAAGTCACAGTACAAGTCCGGGCATAGACTTTCTCTACAATGTTTAAAGTAACTTTAAACCATATGCAACACGAAGGACAACCAAAGACTAGCTTAGAGCTCAACCCAAAAATTACAAATTCCGTTGAGCTTTGATGCACAACCAATTCATCGTTCTGCTTTTATAAAACGTGTAGTAAGTAGTATTGCTGCTACAAATCCCATGAAACTGTTGTTCTCAACTTCTCATAGCATGTTAGTATTTTCTTCTTATCAGATGGATTCCCTTCAAGGCAAAGAGAAAACAATGAGTCAATCAGAGCAGAACACAAATTCAAAAAATAGGAACTGATGATGCAAACACCTATCACACAACCAAACACAGGAAAGAATTACATGCTTATGTGCCTGATACTCCAGGTGACCAACATAGCTTTTCATAGAATCAACAGCTAATGCAACCCAAGCATTAGTGAAGTGCCTAAGCAGCTTTTGGCTTGGCTACACTGAATGCTACTGCAGGATTATGAAAATGATTTTTTTTTCCCAGTAAATTTGAGGATAACGAGGTAGACATAGGAGGATGATAAGGAACAACTAATGTGGGGGAGTTCATCTGAATCTATAGCGAGAAAAAGGTTAAAGCTGTCGACAAATAATCTGTTTTGAGAAGAAATTCTAGAAACATAACAACAGAGACATAACAGCACTTTACAATTTGAAATGTGAATAACACGTCGCGTACCACAATCAAAATAAAGCAGCAAGAACAAACACTATCATGGACATCTAAAAGATTAAGCAAGTTCTTAGCATTTCGGCAAGATAATAAACAGAAGCAAATACCTGCAACAGACGGCACATTGCCCAAGAATACTGTACATATTGTTCTACCTTATCCTCCTGATTCTGATGCTTTTCCTTTGCTGATCCAGAAGCTGTTATTGTGGAAATCATTCATAGTTAAGTATAATGGACAAGTACAGAAATGCACAGCCTATAGATAACGTCTCGAAGTCAGCAGTTAAGAAGATGTTAATTATTACTTAAAGCATAAGAAGGGAAGTGTTACCAGTACCATCCTCGGAATTTGAAGACAAATATGTTTAGCTAGAGCTTTGTTCACTTAGAACATGGCTATTTCATCCATACCAAAAAGCTCTAATATGTGCAAACTATTACCTGCGATTAAGATTACCAACCATTATGGAAAAACGACAAGACAGATGATCAACCACAATAAAGTTATTTTCTTTCCTTGGCATGAGGAATTAATTGTTTTATTAGTGTAGCTTATAGTCATGAAAGTTTCACTATCATTGAAATTTTAGCATAATTTTTTTTTAAGTGCATATTTAATTTGTGGCTGCAGTTGTGTCTTCCCAAGATATATTCATGAAAAGCAGCTACAAGGAGAGCAGCCATGCTCTCTGCCTCTCTCAGCAACTATCATCCAAGAGTACTATACGATATTTCTCATCTTTTGTCTTCTTTCGTAGAGCAATGATTATTTATATCCCAGTACAAAAGTCATTTACTATGCAAACTTTTCAAGTATCTAGGTACTCAAATTGGATCAGTGATTTTTTATTCTCGTCCGATTAATCAGTTCTTCAAAAAATCTATCAGTCCCGAATAAAAGCTTCCACGGCCGGTTGACCAAAATATGTCTTATACAATCGACACTAGAGGTTTCTTTTTATTTCAGCAAATCCAAATCTTACATTTATAGATCTGCCTCACACAACTTATGCGTGAGACAAATAATAGGAATCTGTTATTTTCAACTTCAAAACTCGGTGGACCACAGTCATAAGCTCTTCCATTTTCCCCTTGAACACTAGCTCTGTACCATTACTTTCTTTTTTTCGTTTTTTTTTTTTGGGTGTTTATGTATAACGTATCTTAACAACTTCGATAACAAAAAATCACAGTTTAGACTTCATTAAGCAATCAATCAAACTACGTCTCAATCCCAAAGGTTTGCAATTAAAGGCTAAAAAAATCAATATAAAATTTTGTTGTCAAATGTATGACTTAACAAATGGGCAATCCCAAAACTATGGCATCCAAATACATGACAAAGTTAGATATACATTAACACAATTTTACTATTTCGGTTAGCAACTGCTCCAAATTCCGCTTCTTCATCATCATCTTCTGCGGCTTCTTTTTCTTTTTTGACTTCCACAGATTGTTCTTTCTTCATCGACTTTTCCCCGTCTTCCTATAATTGCCTCTGAAGGTAAATATCACCTTGTTCACGAAATAACACTTCTTTTCTACAACAAATGAGTTTCTCACTATTGATGGCGGATCCAGAATTTTCATTCAGAGGGTTCAAAAAATAAGGAAGAATTCAAATTTTCATTTAGAGGGTTCGAAAAATAAACATAGAAATATGTGAACTAAAATGCAAAGTAGACACATATGCGATGTACTTACTCTATTTTGTCATATCTAGGTATTTCTGCTTATGGGTTTTGAGCTGAGGGTTTAAGGAA
>JAABOM020000049.1:25754956-25770951 GCA_011800125.2 Solanum clarkiae | reverse complement strand
GCATTGACTAACTGCTACTTCACAATTGAAAGAAGCGCAGACAATTTAAAGAGCCATTTTGCTTTATTCCATCATATTCTAAAGCTAAAAGATAGTAAATCTTTGACTCCATCCAAGATTGATGAAAACGAGCCGTATATATATAAAAATATAAAAAATTTATCGTATAATTTTTTATTGAGAGAATTCGAATGACACCTGGATAGATCCGCCCCTGCTGACCATGCGTTTAGTCCAAACGGGGTAAAAGCTCTTTTGCCATAAAATAATCAAAACTTGCAAAATTTGGTTTATTATTAACAGAAAAACAAATATGATAAAATTTTACATACTTCCGAGATATTTTGATAATTTATTCTTTAATTAATAATGTAGACCGTACCTAGAAGAAAGAAACAAACGTAGGATAAATACACATACCAAAAGATCTATAAGGCTCTTGTCCACACACTTCAAGAAGTGATACCAATATTGTCGAACGTAACAAACTTAGAAAATTCTAAAAGTAATATAAAAATAGTAATGGAGTGACTTAAAAAAAATACACGAACTTCAAAACTTATGACTCACCTTTCACCGTTCTACAGAGATATAGGTGACCTAACCTTTTATAACTCACCATTCATCTTCCTACTTATCAATTTTTCAAATCAGATTTGGAAAATGAAAAATCAATCAAAATAGACTGAAGAGGCTGTTTGGATGGAGTCAAAATAGATTTTTAAGCAACTTTATAATATTTGAATAAAATAAAAAAATACTTATAAACATTTATCCAGGTTATCGAAGATATAATCACAGATTTGAAGGTGTGGAGGACACGTATTAAGATAGAATGTTAATGTATAGTGTAGTGTTATCTTACTTAGGATGGTTGGTATTTAACTTTGTCGCTATACTATTAGTATTATTGTTAATGTTTTTGCTATTTCATTTATTGCATTATTCTTTTTATTTTTACTTGTAATATTTTCGTCGGTACTTGTTATACTTGGATTTGATATATTTAAGTCGATAGTCTTTCAGCAACAACCTATCTACCTCCATGAGGTAGTCGTAAGGTTGCGTACGTTCTATCCTTTCCGAACTCATTTGTGGAATTTCACCAGATATGTTATTAGTACTGTACTTATAAGCATTTATTTTTAAGCCAAAATTACACAAATAAGTCAAAAATCATAAGTTATATTTTTAATTTATCGCTTTTGGCTTATATATCATAAGCTAAAAGTCACTCCAAACAGAATCTAAATCGAGTCATCACTTGAAAAGCTACTTTTAAGTTGTTACGAAATTTATTACACTTTTTAATAAAAAGGAATACAAATTATAGTATCTTGGAAACTAAAAGTTGTTATTTGAAGTCATCCGTGCCAATAAATAAAATGATTTAACTTTCATACGTCAAATTGATAAATTCATAGTGCGCAATAGTATGCAAGAAAAGAAATTCTAATATATTAGCAATTTTATCTCCAAATACAACACCACCACAAAACATCACAATGATTTTTCACTAGATATACAAATTCGAAAATAATTTTATTGAGAAAAAATTTAACATTTTTAATATCCAAATTATTTAGATTCGCGTTAACAAGTTCCACTCGTAATTTACCATAAATTAAAGGCTTGAAGCAGAAATAAAATAATGCCATAATATGCCTTACCTGATCAAAAGAGGGTCACGACTAAATGCACCATATCTGTGTAGCGGTCATATAAAATCACGAAGCATAACGGAATTTGAATTTTTTTATTATGAGATTTAAAAATATAAAAAAATAAGTATAATTACATATATTAATTATAAATAATATACTATAATTTTTTCATGAAGAAAAAAACATCTCAAAGCCTCTAAGCCTAGCTCCATCCTAGTCCCTACTAGACAAAACTGACAACGGAAAGGTCGAAAAAATTAATATATAAATAAATAAAATATAAAAAGAAAAATAAAAAAGTATAAAGAAAGAGACAAAGGCAAAAGTAGGGTAAATACAAGGAACATCTAATCAGTTGCTATCACAACTAGCAAATAAAAGCAATTTTCTAAAGGATAAGGATTTCCTCAGCACGACGCCGTTTCCAGCGTCCACCTTATCAAAACGAGGCCGTCCCATCCTTCTCTTACCAACTTCTCGTCACTTTCTTCTTCCTCAATCCACTTCAACTGTTGCAGAGAGAGAAAGAGATAATAATTAAATAAACAGAAGATATTTTCATTACTTTGCCGACCATACATAAAATATCTTTCCCCAAATAAAACCTTCATGACCGGGAGAAGGTCAAAAAGTACGAAAAAACCACCGCCTTTCTCCTCCATTTATTCACATATACCTTCCTAGCTGAGGCTAAAATCGACTTATCACTTCTCTCGGTTCTCTGTGTTCGTTGGTCAACCCATAATCTTCAGCTCCGGTGACTGGTAGCCATTGGTGAGGAAGCGCTGGGATGTTAATCGAGCTTAGTTTGAGTTGAATCTGAGGTAGCAAACGACATGGATCGAGGTCCAGGTCCGTGTATGGATATGCCGATCATGCACGACAGTGACCGGTATGATTTTGTTAAAGATATCGGGTCGGGTAACTTTGGCGTTGCGAGGTTGATGACAGATAAGCAGACTAAAGAGCTAGTTGCTGTCAAGTATATCGAAAGAGGCGATAAGGTTAGTTCCTTATGTAAATTTGGGTTCATGGATTTATTATTCTGCTTGTTTTAATCTGCTCTCGGTATGAAATTTTATGCAATCGATGTTTCTGGTGTAAATTTGGGTTGTGTTCTTTCTTTGCAAACCTCGCATAGATAATCAGCTGAATGTAAATTTGGTCGGTTGGTATGTATATAGAAAGTCTTAGATTGTACTTCAATTTGCACCAGGTGCAGATGAACAATGGGAAGATTGGTACTCTGCACTTATAATCTTAGATCTGCCTTTGATAAACTGCGAATGTTAAATGAAATGATTCATTGATGGGAGTTTCCGTAACTACTTTTTTAGCATATGTATTTATGGCAGAATAATTGTGGCAAGTTCGTTGGACTCGTAAACAAGATTAAGAACATTGATCATTTATTGCTGTTTTGGGAACTATCAAAATGGTTATCTAAAGGGGGCTGATTTTGCGTCAACTTTGTTATCTGGTAGTTGTAGTAACAAGTACCACTTGGTAATTTTTTGTACGCTGAATGTTAATCAGTTTACTGCGTTAACTGTCTTGGGAAGGTTCTGCTTGGGTAATCTTCTGGTTGGTTTGTCAAGAAAAGTGAAGCTGGACTTAACTCGATTCCAGAAGCAATAGCTCAAGAGGTGAAAATTGTGCAAGATGATGTAAAGAGACTATAACTCATGCCACCAAAATTATTTTAGGTGATTTCTCCCTATTTGACCAAGCCTTAATGGACATAACATGTGCTTGTGTGAGGTAGCAAGTACCTTGTGGAGTTAGTCAATGTGTGCACAAGTTGGTATGAACGTCACAGTTATAGGAAGAAAAAAAGACTACGACTCGTACCCTCAAATTCTCAACAAATGTGAGACTTTATGACACCCATCCCACGCCTAGGACTAGATATTTGGAGCACAAGTTATGTAAATTGCCAGTTCAACATTGAATATCCAACATCATTGATGACTGTGGCTCTGGTGCCCCTGTTAAAAAATTAGACTTAACTTGAAAAGTTAGCTTAAGAGATGAGGATGGAACAAAACAATAGAGAGATTATAATTCACACCCGCAAATGGTTTGGCCTCAAACAAGGAGTGAGCATATTTTTAAATTAGAACCCTCAGAGTCATGTTTATGACTACATCAGACATTCCGATATGTAGGTAATCTGAGGAATGGAGAGTGTTTACAGCAAAATAAGTTACTTCAGGGGGTTTTTAGTCACAAAATGCATCAATTGTAATATGATCTTTAAGGCTGTATGCATGCATTTCTATTTAGGTATTACTGGCAACTGTAATCATGTGCTTACAGCTATGTCTTGCCTTAAGTTACTTGTGCTTTAACATGTTTATATTCTTCTCTTGACATGTAGTTTACTATAATGTGTGTTTCTACAACTAAAAGGATCTATTTGATAATTCTAACCATATATTTTGCTCTTTATCCAAATTAATTGAAATATAATAACAATAATGAAATAAATAAACAAATAAAACCATAAGCTGTGCTCAATATTGATGAAGCTTTGTACTGGACTGTAGTCCCATGCTTAAATGTGACCTGGTCTACTTCTTGCAATTGTAGACCTTTTAATGGAGCCACTCCTAGCCTCTCCCTTTGACACATTAGATGAAAGGATCAATTCAACAGTATGATGACAAGTTCGTTGTGTGACTTATATCCGCTCCATATGACACTGCTCATTTCTTCTCCCGTCTTCTGGCTTGCAGATAGATGAAAATGTTCAGCGGGAGATAATCAATCACAGGTCCCTGAGGCATCCTAACATAATTAGATTCAAAGAGGTTTGGCATTGACTACCCCTTTAGATCCTAGATAGTTTTTTATACATGTATGACTGGTTTGCTTGAAATTTTACACTAGGTGATTCTGACGCCAACTCATCTCGCTATTGTGATGGAATATGCATCTGGTGGGGAGCTTTTTGAGAGAATTTCTAATGCAGGGCGCTTCAATGAGGATGAGGTATCTAATCTGCTAATTATAAATCCGTCCGGTTATAGCTGTGCGAGATTTATAAGGTTACGTAATCTCTTCTTGCACAGGCTCGCTTCTTCTTCCAGCAACTTATATCTGGCGTCAGCTACTGTCACTCCATGGTAAGGGCTTCCCTGAAATATTTTCTCAGTTTCCTTCAGTTCACTAAATGTGGAGATCTTGGAAATTTATTCAGCCTTTTTGTGTTCTATTTCTTCTTGCAGCAAGTATGTCATCGGGACTTGAAGCTGGAAAATACATTGCTTGATGGAAGCCTTGCTCCTCGGCTAAAAATTTGTGACTTTGGGTATTCCAAGGTAGTAAGTCTGCCTTATCATACAAGGATACATATACAGCTGTATAAGTTCCCCTGTTTATTTATCATGGCTTGCACTTTTTGTAGTCTGCGCTGCTGCACTCTCAGCCAAAATCAACCGTTGGAACTCCTGCTTATATTGCACCAGAAGTTTTGTTGAGGAAAGAATATGATGGAAAGGTAATTGGTTTAATGCAACAGTATTGGTACTTGTAAAAAAAAAAAAAGTAATAACAGCTAATACTAACAGCTAATACCAATTATTTTTATTGTGGATTTCTTTTTTGTTATGCATATGAACCCTTCCTGCACTTCTGAATTAGGCTTTTCTTTGACTGACATTTACTACTTATTGTCTGGAATGCCCAGCTGAACATGCTTCTTGTACACCAAAAGAGGGAAAAGTGGGCAGATAGTTTTCTTGATGAACAGAAGCATAAGTGGATTCAGTAGATCTACTTTACTTGAACCCCCTTCAATTGGTGTGCTCCATAAAGGAGCAAATAGGATAGGAGTGCACAGGTTCTTGACTGGACTCTTGCCGAACAACAACAATAAAGAATAAGAAGAATCTGAAATTTAACCCATCTTAAAGGTGCTTAAGGGAGCTTATAAAACCACATCTGGGTGACTGAAATGTAAACTAATTAAAGGAGCTTTTGTGGCCCATGTCGCTTGAGGCCACATTATGTTGGGGTAAGCAATCTTGTATGTCCATATTTCTAGGTTCATATTCTTTATGGGGTTTTGACTTCACCTCCACACAATAGCCAGTCTAGTCCTGTTGTTGTAGTTATGCTGTATGCGTAATAGCGAGGTTCAAGAAGTTGGGAAATTTTGCTCAGAAAAACGAATCACAGTTACAAATTCAGAAACAAAACCTTGCTATTTCTGAACCTAAGTTCGTAGGGACTAGATTCTGTTAGCGCTGTCCATTTGGACTACCTATAATGTTGGTTCCTGTTTACCTTCTATTTGTTTATATGGTGAAGGGATGCTGGGTTTCTGATGGAGGAGAACGCATCTACTGCCGAGGAGTCACAAAACAAAAATATTGTAACTAGAATATACCTCAAACTTTCTCTGTTACTGGCTTATGTAGGTTTGCAATGGTTTAAATGGTAAATGATATTTCTGTTGGCAGACTCAAGGTATCCGGGGGGTTTTACTTTCAAGAAAGTTACACGAGAAGTTGTGGATATCCTGGTTATAAAATTTTGTTGTGTAACTTGTCTGTGAAAGATTAGTTTGGTTACAATCCATGAATCTTACCCTAAACCATGGCCTTGTAACATATGTTCTGGTCCTTTTTACTTTCCAGGATGTGTAACACCTCATTCTAAGTACATGTTTAATTTGTATTTTGATTTGCTTAGTACTTGCTGTTGATCAATTATGGTCGCTTACTTTTGTACTTCATGTTATTTTAACATGACCTTCAATCAACAGGAGAATATCACAGATTGTTTTATTTCAGATTGCAGATGTGTGGTCATGTGGGGTGACATTGTATGTCATGTTAGTGGGTGCTTACCCTTTTGAGGATCCTGATGAACCAAAAGATTTTCGGAAGACGATCAACGTACATCTTAGTCATTGTCATGATTTTGTTCCAATTTCTTTTGAATTTCTTATAACAAAAAAAATTTGACCTGGCTTTTTGCTACACAGAGAATCCTGAGCGTGCAGTATTCTATGCCTGAGAACATTCAGATATCTGAGGAATGCCGCCACTTAATCTCAAGGATCTTTGTTGGAGATCCGGCACAGGTTAGTGTGGTTATAGAGTAATCGGTACACAGAAGTGGGGTAGATGGAGTTGGCATGTTTCTGTTGTGATTGGATTGGGACATCAATTGTGATCTGATCCAAGCTTGCCTATTGTAATAGTTCTGACCACCATCTAATTTCATTGTATTCAAGGCATCTCGTTAAATACTGTCCTGAAGTTCCTTCTTATATAGACCTGTTCGACTAGCATGAAGTTGGAAGAATATAATTTACTAGCATATTATACTTGCAATATTAGGATTTACAGACACTAATTATAGGAATTTAAACTGGATGAAGAGAGTAGATAACGAGATTGTTGTTGTTACTTTTATGTGTGGACAACATTTTGAGATAATTGCAAAAAGAGTGTTACATACTAGTCTTGAAGACAATATAGATTGTAGTTGGCACTCATGCTCAAGTCATCTTTGCACATGGCACAGAGGATCACAATGCCTGAAATCAGAAATCATGTATGGTTTTTGAAGAATCTTCCAGCAGATTTGATGGACGATAAGATGATCAGTGACCAGTTTGAAGAGCCCGATCAGCCAATGCAGAGCATAGATACGATCATGCAAATAATCTCAGAGGCAACAGTACCACCAATTGGCGTGTATAACTTGGAAATGATGGATGATGACATGGATGACTTGGATTCAGAGCCTGATCTTGATATTGATAGTAGCGGGGAAATCATATATGCAATGTGAATACATGCCATGCTTGTGAAGAAGTTCTATCTGCAATCTTATGAGAACATTTCTGGACTTCTTGGTGTGCAAGGCTTAGAGATTGTTGAATGCTCAGCAACAAGATCATAGGGGTATTTACAATGTTAGTAATTAGCTAAGTTCTTATCCAGGAAGGGGCTTCTAGTCTGCCCATGAATTATTTCTTCTTTCACATAGGAGAAATTGGCTGAAAAAGTAATGGAGTTTCCGTACTTGAGTTCATAATCTCTCTATAATGTCACACTGTGAAGTTCTTTTGCAACTGTTGTACTTGCTTATATGCATTTGTGTCAAACAAACCATGTCCTGCTCTTTCTGGTTTTGTAAAGTTGAGATGCTTGAAGTCTTGGGGCTTGTGTATGACTCTTGTTTGCGCAGAATCTCCGCTGTATAATTTATATAACTAGTACTTATGGTTGATGTTATGTATTCCTTAGTAGTAAAGTGTGTTTGTCCTATACTAGTCCAGTGACATCCAAGTTTTAAGACGGACTTCTGTCCTAGGCTGTGTTGGTGCAAGAAATTACAGGAGGTAATGATCACAACAAAGAAAAAAAAAGAAAATTAATTATATAAATTATCACAGTCCATGATGCTTCATTTAAGTCGGGTCTCGGTTCAATATTATGTTAGATTACAAATTTTTTTGTGAAACGATCCATAACTTCACAATCAAGTACAGTGTGTAATCAGCCCCATAGACAGTTCTATGCTAGTGAATTGTCTTTTAACAAAGAAGCATCCATTTACATGGATAATTGTACATATAGGGTCCAAAGACCTATCCAAATTAAATAAACATCAACATATTGAAATTCCTTTTGAGCCAAGGTTCAAAATTACATCAGTCCGCTGTGCTACTAACTTTTCTGCATCAACTGAAGCTTCCATCGCTCGTCACTGTTGCTCACCCATATTCAAATTCCACCAAGGGCGTGCACCAGCAGCATCTCACTTAGATAAATGATGATTTGTGCAGCAAATTCAAATTGATAACTTCCTTCATCACAGTGATTCTCAGATTCCTCAGATGTTCCCTGACGGATTCCCATAAAGAGGCTGTTTCTTCATCACATATCACCTCTTCCAACCTAACTAGTTTTCGCAGAGAATCGGGCAGCTCAAAGAACCCCAGGCGACTTCCCATGCAGAGAGTCTGTAATGAACAGAGTTGATCCATTTCCATAGGCAAGACATCCATATCCACACAATCATATACATCCAGAAATACCAGTTTACTCAGTTTAACTATCGACTTCGGCAACTCAGCCAATTTTGTGCAAGAATGAAGCCTTAGTACCTCCAAATTTGTCAACCTCCCAAGCTCTTCCGGAAGGGCAACCAGTTCGTGACAGTAACAGATGCTGAGCCTTTTAAGATCAACAAGATCACATATTTCAGCTGGAACTTCTACTAAATCGTTGCAGTGCTCGATATTCATCTCTACGAGTTTTGGCCACATGTAAGGCATCTTGGCAGCAGAATTCTCAAATGCCTCCCCAATTTCACACATGATCAGGGAGATCTTGCGCAAATTTGGTAGCTGCAGATTGGCTGACAAAATGGATGTAACAGAGATGCGTTCCAAGTTGATTCTCTTAAGATTGACCAGAGAACAAAGCTGAAAGTTATTCAATTTGGCTGGGAAGAAACCATTGTTTGTCAAAACCAGCGTCTTCAATTGGCTCATATACTCTATAAAAGGGGGTAAGTTGAAGGTCCTTGTTTCAAAGTTCAACACAAGCACTTCAACTTTAGGAAATTGCACGCTATGCCAGTTAGAGGAGAAATCCTCATCTGCAATTCAGATTCATGATGTGGTAACTAAAATAGCAGAGACATGATGAAGGAAATTTACAGAAAACTTCTCAAATTCCGAACAAAAAGGAGACGGGATGGATAACAAACCGGTGACAATAGACAAAACCTCCGCTTGAAGTGGTTGAAGTCTTTGTTCAAGCCACCACCTAGGAAAGTCATTCCCCTTGATGTTGATATATATTCTCATTCTATCTTCTACCGGCTTCTCATCACACTGGTGGATGACCAGTTCTCTAAGCATATCATGCTGCTGTATGTAATGCAAGTTATGTAAGCCAAGAACTGCTGGTGCATCCTGTCTGTGAATCAGCATGAACTAATTTAATCAGATATTTCGAGCTAGCTTGATAAATTCAATGTCCGAGGCACAGAAGAAGTTGAGAGCTGAGAGCAACACCAAAAAGGTGGAACCAGGATAAATGAAGCCAGCCACTAGAATGTTCTATTGGCGGGACTCTTACGAGTTACAATGTTCTTATCTCGTAAAATTTGATATCTTTCTCCAAAATCATATAGAAGGTAAAAAAGATTTTTCATAGCTACAGCACATTAAACATTTGTGCACACATACAGAGAGTCAGCAAGCATGTACATGTGACCATCTAACTCTATTGCTTCTTTCTTTCTCCTGGCCTCAACACTTTTCTAGTTTTAAATATTGACGCACACAAACAGATAGTTGGCAAGTGTGTACATGTAACCATCTAACTCTCCATCTAACTCTATTCCTTCTTTCTTTCTCCTGGCCTCAACATTTTTCTAGTTTGGTTCCACATAGTGATTACATGTATGAAATAGCAAACACAATACAGTGATTACATGTATGAAATAGCAAACACAATACAGTTTCAAGACAAAATTGAAGCCAGTTATACCTTGCAAGGGCGAGATTAACCAGGTTCTGTGAAGAAAGTTCATAGAAGATGGCCATTGCAGTCAAGCCATCTTCATCTAGATTGTATCGTTCCACCCAAATATCCAAAAGAGCAGCAGGATGAATTCTTTGATCTTCAGGAAATGATCCTATATCCAGGTAGCAGTCTCTTAATGTAGTTGTATCTCTGCTGTAAAGAATTTTTTCATCCAAGGCATCGATGCTGGCTTGCAAAGAACGAAGCAGATCATTCTCAGTAGGGAATAGAATTTGTCTTTTAGACTGCATCATTACTCTGTTAAACCAGATCACCTCAGGCTGGCCACACAATGAACTGCCAACTACTCTAAGAGCCAGCGGAAATCCGCCACAACTTCTCACCACCTGTCATTGCATGCTGTCATTTAGATCCACAAAGCAGAGAACTTTTTAAAGTTATATGAATTTGGGAACAGTATTATTTAGCACGGATGCATTTTCACTCTCTAAACGTTTCGAGCACATGCACAATCAACATTTTACACACACTTCGCATGTATGCACAACTAAATTAGTCAAAAGAACTTTGTAACAAAGATAGCCTTTTACCTTATGAACAAGATCAAGTCTCACATTAGGGTTGCCATCTTTAAAAGCTGAAGCGCAGAAGAGATTCATTGCATCCTTTTCGCTCAAAAGCTTTAATTTATATGTATCAAATTTTGGAAACACAAATCTCGAAGTTACCAAAATCTTAAATCTAGGTATCTGTAACATCAGATGCTCGATGACGAACTCTGATTCGGACCAAACATCATCCAACACCAGTAATATAGGTTGAGATGTACTTCTCATAAGGAGGTTATTGAGTTGGCAGATTGCATCATGATCAGTAGCAAATTCTGGGGCTCTGTGGTCTTTCTTCTCAAAAATTTCCCCAACGATGCGTCTGATGTTTGGTGTTTTGGTAACAGTGACAAAAAAGATGTCCCTGTATTTTTCTATTAAGAGACGATTAGATCACATATACTGAAAAACAGCAAGAAGCTTAATATAACATACGGACATGATGCAACACTAATATAGACTAGTTTAACCATAATTTCAACAATCTGCCTAACAAGAAGGCAGAAACTCAACCTTATGCTCGTGTGAAGTATTTGTGGTTCCTACGCAAATCATAAAACGAAAACGCATAAATAAAAAATTCAACTGATAAACTACCATAGTAAGTACGATAAAGTCGAAAAGAAATTGATCCAAACAGCCTTTAAGTTCATGTGATTCGAAGACAAACCAGAGAATTAGCCAACTCAAGTTACAAAGGCATGCATCTTACAAACTAGAAAGGACAAATTTAACAGCAATAACAGTGTAAGATACTAAAAATTACATGAAAAACAATAAATAAGCAATACCTTTGATATCATCCTCTAGACAAAGCTTTGCTGCCAAAGTAGTCTTTCCACATCCAGGAGGAGCAGAAAGAACCAGCACTTGATCTTTCTCCTGAAGCAGCTTCAGTTTCAATTTCAATTCTTCAAGTGGCACTTCAAAGCCAACCATAGAATCAGGAACTTGGGGGACATCAGACCACCCTGAAAATCCATTTGAGCTGCCAAAACTAGAACCAGTCATCCGCCCTGAATACGCACTAGAATTTGTAAATCCAATACTACTCGATCCCCCCAATGATACATTCCTCATCATCGAGTGAATCTCCTCCAATTTTTTACCATTTTCACTAACCTTGACCAGAATCAATTTACTATCCCTAACCACCTGAATTAAACCGTGTATCTGGCAAAACTTCAGTAGTGAATTTTCCAGTTTGGTCAATTTCCTGGAGTAATTCCACTTCTTCAGAGCGTCGTAGCATTTAGTCTTGGAACACTTGCGAACTAGCTCTTCCCCTTCCCTCAGCCGCTTCTTGAACATCTCTATTTCTTCCTCTCGTCCTTCTAGGACGACGTTCAGCCTCTCAATATCCGCGAATACTGGTTGGATTTCAACTAAGGTCTGCTTCAAGCTGAGGAATTTGGAACGGAAAGTGGCGATGTTTACGCCAACATTAAGAACTGCTTTGAGGAGTAGGTCGAAGACTGGACCCAAAGCAGCTCCGCCGACCAAACTTGCGGCCATTGCTCAATAACTTGGGCAAAGTCTTAAGTGAAGCGAGTGGAGTATAGAAGAGGATCGTCTTCGGAAAAGAGATGGCAAATGGTCCGAAGTTTCGTCCTCAATGACTTTTTATGCCATCTAATAAAAGATCTTTTTTCTTTTCTCATTTAAAAGTAATTAGTCAACGTGCCTCGCACATGTTCCGCATACCTTCTGCCCCGCACATGTGCATACCTATAGTTCTAAACTCGCTTCATAACCGCCCCGCCCGCCCCGTTCCCTATCCACATTCATTGTCCCTTCCTTTCAATTTAGCTATTTTAGTTAAATTTTTTAACTACCTAAAGCATACAAGGGCCCAAGAGCAATTTGAACAATTAAACAAAAATAGAAAGTAATATGAAGGATCATGTAATAAGTAAATGAGGACCTATTTAGCAAGCTAGACAAATTGTCAAATATTCCATATATATTATACTGGTGTAGTATCAAATTTACAAGTGAAAATCGAGTTACAAGAGTAAACCGACGAGTTCTCCCTCCTATTTAATTTATTGGTGCATTTGTAAAAAAAACCTTGAAATCAATTTATTACTATGTAAAAAACAAACTTAAAAAAATATACCGACTACTCGACTTTTTTCTTTTTCTTCTCCAGCAACTTGTTCTTCATTTTCTTCACTCTCTCCGTCACCACGCTGTAATATGTGCGACATTTCTCCGTCACTGCGCTGTAATACGTGTGGCCTCTTGCCCTTACTCGCTGCCCCACATCCTTAATCCTGTCTTCATATTTCACATAGACCACTGGTACAGTCAGCCCCATCACAACCCCTGCATTAAACACGCAATAAATATGCCAGAACATAAGAGAAAATTAGTGTAGGTCTCATTAATTTTATATGTATATAAAAGTACGTACTACTTAGTAGTATAATTACCCGTGTAGAGAAGCGTAAGTAGATCAAAATGGCTAGCAACAACCGAAAGCAACCCCAAAGAAGCTAGAGTCCCCGCAAAGATGAACCACTCTTTCTCTGTACTCACGCTAAACAGAAACCTTAGGCTTTTCTCAACCGAGTCGCGAAATTTGGAGCCTGCTTCTACAACTGATTCATCGCTTATGTGCATCCATGACAGGTCCGGAGGCTCTCTGCAAGAATGTATTATTGCACTACTAGTACTGCTTCTGAGTTATGGTGTTCAAAAACACTGACGTCCATCAAACAATTAACGTAAATCAGAGCCTAATGCCCTCTGGCATTTCGCAGTGACCCATATTAACTGAAAGCAATCTTATCTTTTGTCATTCCAACTGGACTTTACGCCAACCAAATGACATAAAGCCATATTTCCACAGTAATTATTGTGGTCTCGACTTCAATTTTGTCACAGAATCATGTTATGGTTAATAACATTGGATAAAGTTCAATAATTTTGATGTGGTAAAAAAAATAGATTTGTAGTGAAGATGTTAAGGAGTGTTTTTATTACTAACTCTAACCTAGCATAAAATGAAAAGCTTAGGAGTTAGCTTACTTTCCCAAGAGCATATGTATGTTACTCCATAAAAACATGAAAGCAATCACAAACATGGCGATCCATGAAAACAGTGTTATAAAGGTCAATCCATAGACATCAAGCGCCATCCATATCGCTGTAGCTGCTAATAGTACAACAACACAGCACCTCTTCTTCCTCCATAAAATTATATCTCTTACTATATCTGAAAAAAATGGTTATCAAACATTTGCATTAGCAACTTAACTTTACAACAGCCAAGCGATTTACTAGTGTAAAGATGATTCAAGTGTAAGTCATCAATTTGATCACGCTATGCATTGATTAAAGCTTAACACGGAGAGTAGATTTAATTTACTTGAAATCACATTAATTATAATAAATTAATTTTACACCTGAATAATTTTGTGCACAAAACATGAAGTCATGGATTAAACCTGTATTGTTGCCAAGATGAGGAGCTGGTGTAGGTATTGGAGAGTCTGTTGAGGTCTGCAGGTTGGATGCTGCAAATAAAACAAAAAATTATACTACCGCAGAGACAAAAAGGAGAGGGAATATATATTTCATTTGGGGAGCGGAGCGGCATGTGAAAGAGAATTAAACCTGAACTGTTGCCAAGTTCACCGGTTGGTGAAGGTGGCGGAGAATCTGTCCAAGTATTCTGCATATTAATTGAAGGCTGCAAACAAAGGGGAACCAATTTATACTTCGAAAGAGGAATTCGAGATAAGGATTATGTTCAAAGAAATGTGAAGGAAAGGCATACTGAAAAGTTACTTGAGATAAACACATGGCGGTATAGTGAGCATAACGTGGAGGTCATGCAGGAGTCGCGCCACCAAGCAATTGATTCTTATCTCAATGGCTTCTTTGTAATCGAAACTCATCGCCCATGCACAAATCAAAAAAGGCTGTTTTAAGCGGTAATTTTATTGTGATTTTTGTTATTTAAATAATAGTTTATGTTAGTTTTAATTTATATTGCACATAAAATTATTTAATTATTTTGAGAGTCAAACAAAATTTTATATATATTTTAAATATTTTAGATTATTAATTATTCGACTCAATTAAAAAAAATATTTTAGATTATCAATTATTTGATGTAATTATCGGAGTGCACTCTATCACTGAACTAATAGTTCATCATGCGAGCCTTCCAATGGGACCGCTATGTCAAAAGCAAGAGAAATTCATCCTTTTCTTTTTTTTTCTGCCTCATGTTGCCATATGGAGGAAACATAGAGACGCAAAAAAAGAAGGTCCTATCAACTTGTTCCGACCTAGGATAATAAGTTCATGAGCTTGGTCTTAATTCATTGTCAAGAAATGAAAGAAGACTTTCATCTCCAAGTTTTATTCAGACGTAGCTTCTGTTTTTTTTTTTTTTGAGGGAGTGGTGTGGGGGGGGGGGGGGGGGAGAGCTATGTGAAGGAGTGTCAAATCAAAATACCCAACATGTATTAGTTCTCAAGGAAGTGATCCAGCCGCATATGTAATTTATAATATGTTTTACGTTAATTTTAAATAATGTATGTTATTCTCTCTGTTCCAATTTATGCAACACCGATAAAATTTAAAGAATTAAAATTTTAAATTCATATGTTACCTATAATACTTTTTACATCATTTCAAGTAATACACATTTTGGTTTATTTATATTATAATTTTTTAAAGTACTTTCTTTTTTACATAAATATAGTCATTGAAAAATATTAAAATAGTTATTTAGTTTTATTTGTCCAATTTAAAATGAAAGACTCAATTTATCATTTTGTGTTTATTTTATCTTAATTTTAATATTTACATGATTTAATAATTGATTAGGGTGATATAGTAAAATCACGATTGTATATATATACAGAGAAAGAGATACATAGATAGATAGATAGATAGATATATGTGTAAAGGTATGTATGTAAGTGTAGATAGATAAATATGTATGTGTAAAAGTATGTATGTAAGTGTATTTGACTTGAAATTCAATATGAAATTATTAATTAGTGTTACATCCCGAAGGCGCAACGTCGCGGCAACTCGATGAAAATTAATAAAATAAATGGCGTTTGAATAATGGGAAAAATGATTTGATTTTGGAAAAAATAGTTTGATTTTTAGGAGTCGCCACCTAATTTTAAGGATAATTAGGAAACCAATTATTTATTTACAAAAGGCAGTCTGCG
>JAABOM020000049.1:25737600-25750869 GCA_011800125.2 Solanum clarkiae | reverse complement strand
TAGATGTAAAAGCTTATACCATGAAAATTATATGTAATACTTTCAAAATAATAAACTTATACCATGAATATGTATTCGATAAAATCATTCCATAAATAAGTATTTCATAAACTTATACTATGAATATGTATTCTATAAAATTACATCATGAATAAATATTCCACAAACTTATACCATAAATATGTATTTCATATATAATAATAATTGACTTTGAAAATAAAGAGTGATATTAAAATAATATTATTAATATTGATTGTAGTAGAGATAAAACATTTGGTTAGAATATTTTGTATTATATAGACGGGAGAGAGAAAAATATTTGGTATTCTTCTTATAATATTTTATTAAGATTAAAAAGAATTCCTTAATTTAAGGTAAGCAGATAATATGTTATAGCATTAAATTAGAGATTATAATTATCTTTTCTAATTATTCAAAACTGCTATATACCTAAAATAAACTTTTGTATTTATAATATTTAAAAAATCCTATTATTCATGTAATTAAGTCTTTCCAACTAATATTATAGGCTATTTTGGGCCCGACATCATTTGATAACAGAAAGCCCAGGTAGCTAGAATAATGGTTTTTTTAAACTCCAAAAAGGCCTGTACAATGCTTATTAGATCCCAAAGCTGCATCAAGGTGATTTGAAGGTAGAATTGTGTATATTAGCCGTTAGAATTGTCCCAAGAAAGGTAGGTTCCTTCTTGTTTGGCTGTTCTATGAACGGGAACAAAAGCACAATTTTGGATGTCTCAATTTACACAATTTTAAGCAGCAATTTTATTCAACCCAAACGTCGACTTGATTGACAAGTATGTCGATCATGAGGGGTGTAGTTATTCTTACTTATATGCTAGTAGTAGACTAGTAAAGAAAGAAAAAATATAAAGATGACTTTGTCATCATCAACGATAACATATTAGTCAAGTGGTAAGGTATTTTGTAGATCTTATCTCTATCTCTTGGAGGTGACAAAAAGGTTATTGTCAAGTAAAACAAATCAAAATAATAGTAAAGAGCAAAAATAATACTATATTAAATAAATATGACAGCTAATAGAAAAAAAATTACAACACGAGCAAGAAAGTAATGAATAAGACTTATAATATACTACGATAGACATGATACTGAAAACCTTCATGATTTTGTTTTCTTCCTAAAAATTTGTAGTACGCCCACTAGGCACATGAGACCTTTCCAATTGCGACAAAACAATATCCGGTTGCTAATACAATGTATGGGAAATTTTAAATTTCTTTGAAGCATAAAGGAGAAAAGGAAAAACAGACGTCACACCCTCAAAGTTACAAAAATGCATACATGTACGTTTCAGTTTTAGGAATAACTACCACAGCTGTATAAGTATTCACATTTTGTGCCATATTGCATAGTAAATTATTTATATTTCCTATTCTCAAAGTTCAATTTTTCACTCATTTTCTTGAAGTCCAGAGTTAAAAAGAGTTACTTTTTTTCTAAAAACTGCATAAAAAAACATTGAACTTTGGATATAATCAAAATGAACATATCGCTCCACTTAGTGAGATTTGTCCTCATTTAACTGCCGTTTAGCGGCATCTTTGGAGTTGTTTTTCACTGCAACATTAGAGATTTACTCTTTTTTTTTTTTTTAACTGTTTACCTCTAGATCGATTTTCACTTTTTTCTTAAAAAAGAAAAAGAAAGAACTTTTTGCTCCTTGTGAGCACTTTGCTTATTTATTTATTTTTTTTAAAAAAAATTCCCTCCTCTGTGAGCAATTTGCTTATTTCTCTCTTTTTCTTTTCAAAACTTTGCTCCTCTGTGATTCTGTGAACGATTTGCATATATATCCTTAAAAAAAAAAAAAAAAAAAACCTCCTTTGTGAGCAATTTGCATTTTTTTCTTTTATATTTTCGCTCCTATGTTCCAAGCTCAATGTTGACTCCTCAATTATCAGATCCAAACCACTGGGTAAGGAAATCTATGAAAAAAAAGACGTGAAGTGCACTTCATGCTGTACAAATAATTGTTTATACCAAGTGTTAATCCAATGCTTTCTCGGTCACACTTTTTTGAAAGTCAATTTAATTAATATTTAAAATTAAATAGATAGAATTAATTTAATATTTTAAAATAAAAATTTAGACATTCAAAAGCTATAAGAAAAATATTATTAATTATAATTTTTTTCATATAATATGATTAAAAAGTATATCTTGAAATATTGATTAAAGTTTATATAGTTTGATTCTAAATATTCGAAATTATGACATGGTGAGTAACAATTTAGTAAATGACATTTCCACGATTTGCCAACCTCCACAATAGATCAGAACTAATTCTAGACCAAACTAAAAGGCAATTCGCAGTAAAATAAGTAGATGTTAAGCGTGCATGTTGTCTGACACAGTGTATTCTTTGTTTTTAAGCAGGCTAATCTAAGAACCAGGCAAACTGGGAGAACACCATTTTGGGAAGTTGAACTCAAATTCCTGGCAGTTGAATTGTAGCTGGAGATAGTATATTAGGATCCAAGTATATTGTATATGACAAATCCGAAGAAAGTCTAAAAGATAATGTATCTGACTACGTTACGTACATCTTTTGGGAAGCTCACCCAAATACATGGCAATTAAAATGTACCCCTGCAGATTGTATATTAGGATCCAATTATATATAATATGAAAATTGCAAAGAAACTGTCTCGACACTGTATCCGACTATGTTAGGTACATCATACACATTTCTAGAATATCTGAAGTAAGATAAGGCATACAATATTAACATGGTACAATCTACATGACATTGGTATTCGACTCAAATAATTTCTTTACTATTTCCAAGACGTTAGAGATGACTCAACGGGACTGCGGCAATAAGCTACATATTCAAAGCAAAGTGCCAAGACAAATAAATCACCATTAGGCCCATGCTAAGCTTCTAGTATTATTTGAAAACACATAAATTGAAGTCACTTAGTTACACATACAATTGATGTATTCACATAAATATATACATGCATATATATATATATATATAGCCTCTGTTTTTAAAATATGTATTGACACATACAATTGACCACACATATATCTACTCATACGATTTCTGCAAACTTATTCTCAATACAAAAAATTTTTCATCGCATAAATAAAAAACGATAGAAAATTTTAATAATTACATTTTTTTGATCTCTAAACATACCATCTTTTTCTTACGTGAATGAAGTTTACTTAATAATCCACTAATTAACCAGCCTTTGTTCTTTGGGGGACTGGAATGATGACTAGTAACCTTGACGTCATATTTTCTACGCTAAACTATTCGTCACTCGATATTTCGATGCCAAACGAAGTGGGTGTGTGATATCCAAAAAGTATATATTAATTTATCGATATTAAATAATTAGGGTAATGATATTTAAAATTTTTTATAGGTTGTCAATTTGATTTTATATATACTATTTTGATTAATGTTTAAATAGTTAAACTACCATTTTACTTCAAATTATATGACAATGATTTTACATTTTAGCAATCTTAGTCTTACTTTCGATAGGAAGTAATACAAACTAGCCTCTTTACCTTTTTATTGTGATAATTTCTCTCTTCTCGACACAAATTAGTATTATTTATTTTTTCTCAATTTTAGATTTGATTATAACAAAGACATAATTCATATTGTTTCTGCAATTTATTGTATGAGTCTTTAGAAATAATTCATATAATTTCATCTTAAAAAAGACGATCAACATGAAAAAATTTGTGTTGCACTTTTATTTTTGCCACAATTTCTATTTTATAAACATCATATATACATGGCCATATAAATATTTTCTTATCTGTTAGATTAAAGTTTGAATTGTTAAAAACTAAAAAATGATAATAAATATTTTAATAATTTAGTATAAAGATAGTTTTAGAGACCTTCACTTAGATTTAGCCTCGTAATAGTGACCTCCCTTGTGATACGTTTACTTCACTTGTTTTGATTCTTTTAAACAAAACTTTAATCTATTTATTATTATAATTAATATAAAAGGTTGTTATCTGACTAATTTATCCTTTCTAATGTAACTAAGGATTCTTGTGGTTCCGGAGGATCCAACTACAGGAGAACCAGGAACGGAGGGCTTTCCCCCCATTTTTTATTATTCTCAAAGGATAAGATTATTCTCTTTACCAAACATATGCGGATCCAATCACGATCCGAACCGAGGAATCCCTTAGATATGATGCAAAAGGGCAGATATGAATCTATCTGATTCAGAAGGGAAGATGGCTTTGGGCCTTTCCTGCGCAGCTTAGGTGGAAGGCGAAGAAGGCCATTCAATTTGAATTGGTTTTTTCTCCATCACAATTATTGTGCAGAGACATCTATTATAGCTTTCATACCTGTTTATTTCTTTTTATTTCCTTTTTTTTATCATCTTCCAGATAAAGAACGAACAAGAATAAAAACGATTATGTGGCGTTTTTATAAGATATCCACGATTCATAACTACTCCTCTTACTACAGGACGCTTACCTAGCCAACGCTTAGATCCGGCTCAATCGGTCAATAATATCAGAATCTCGGTCCGTGACCCCTGGATGCCGAAGGCGTCCTTGGGGTGATCTCGTAGTTCCTACGGGGTGGAGATGATGGGGTCGGTCCATGGATTTGTCCGCATTCGAGAATTCCCCCCTTCTTCCACTCCGCCAACTTTAGTGGATCGACCCTATTACATAAGTTAATTCCTGAGAATTTACCTTAAGTAATTAAGTAATTGAGCGTGAGAGCCAAATGATCAAAATCTTATTATTAATTTTATAAATCAGGATATCAAAGTTAAAATCTAAATCGCTAGAATTATGAACACTCTCAATTTCTTCACTAAACTAGATGAAAAATAATTATATGGTAAAATATTTTAATTATCCATTGATACTCGATGCAGAGACTTCAAGAAAATTTAACCCCCCCAAAAAATAACTTCCAAAAAGACGTAACGATAATGCTCATCGACGAATTTATTACTCGTATTCATATATCAATCATCAAATTACATCCTAAATTAATGCTAGGGACCTAAAATGCTCAAATTTTGGAAATGCTTTTTATTTGTAAGAAAATCAATGACATGAGCCATAATTTTTAATGCATTTAGATGTCATTATATTTTTTAGGAACGAATGGAAAGTGATAATTGAGAACTCATAGCAGTAGCAAATTTAGAACAAACAGTGTGTAATTGTTATTTTTGTGGGTATGACAGAAATGCTATCAATTTTTCTCTGTTTTTTGTCCGTCAACAGAGGCTACTTAAATCAGTTGAGAATTATCTCTGATTTTAATATCCTTATTTATAAAAACTTTTTCATTAATAATAAATAGAATAAAAATTTTGTTACAATAAACAAGAAAAGTAAATGTACTATCACAAATCACAAGAAAAGTCAATATTATAAAGTCAAATTTGAAATTGTGTCCCTTTAAAAATTAAAAATATAAAATATAAATAGATGAATCTATGGATATTATATGCCCAACTTTCCTGCCCTAATTATTTTTTGTGGGAAAAAGGAAACTGGGGTGCCCCCTATATTGGAGGCATGGCGGTGGCTCACTACCCCACTCACATGGCTCCCCATCATTCACTGCCAAATATTCCAATTGACTATTCAATTACGAATAATATTCATTTTAATGCTATCTCGGAAACAGCCTCTCTATTTCTATGAAGTAGCGGCAAGGTCTGTGTACAATCTATCCTCTCCAGACTTCACCTGTGAGATTTCACTTGTTGTTGTTGTATTCATTTTAATGCTATATTCCCTTCCTCTCATTTTAATTAATATAATTTTATTTAAATAGATAATACTTATTAAAAGTTATAGTAATAAAAATTTTAATTACTAAACGTAGAATTTTTAATTCAACTAATTTTAATCGATTATTTTTATTTTATATTTAACAACTAAAACGAAACGAAGAAAGTACTAATTAATCATGATTTTTGACCAACCACTACAGTTATTTAATTCCTTTATCTAATTCCTTATTATGCAAGTTTCCACGAACTCGATAGTTATTTAGGCCCACTTTATTATTGTAAATGATTGCTATTTGCCAGTAATTATATCGAGTTGAAACAAAAAGTCAAAAGCATAAGAGGTGATTGAAGCTCCAATTTAGGCATTCTCCGGCTTCAAAGGGATGCATAAATAAATAGTGAGAGACGCAGATACGATTTTCAAAATATGAGTGTTGTAATTTAAAAAAAGGGTAAGAAAGAAAAACATACATAAGCAAAAATTGATCTTTGATTTTTTATTATAAATAAATAATTAATATTCAATCAAGTGTATAATTATAAATTATCAAATAATATTATATCGGTAAATGTTTAATTTTACATACAAATTACAAATTAAAGTGATCTTCTTTTAGTACATAAATTGGCCAATTGATTGATTAAAATTGACACGACACCACGGAAATTTATTTCTAGAATGACTTTGACTTTAATTTATGTCTAAATATGGAAAAAAAATTAAAGGGAACTCATTTTGTTTTTTGTTAGTGTCAGTGTTAGTATATGTGATACAAGAGTGGAAAGATGCGACGAAATTAGATCATAAAATATGATTCATTTAATTTGTTCAAGTGTAAAGTTATTATTAATTTATTAGTAGAAAATTAATATAATAATTAAAATTTAGCAATAATTGATCGAGTTGAATTTTAATTCATTTCAAAGTTTATTTCGATTCAACTTATCATTTCATACCAAATAATTTTTGGACGGATGATAATTTATTTATTAATTCAATCTATTTTAATCTGCTCAAATTCTGCTTCACCCATCCTGACACTTATATACATTTCTAAACCCTGATCCCAAATTAGGCTCGCTATTTAAAAATTAAAATAATGCTTCTTGTGTTTTTAAATGGAAACGGGTTCAATTAATTATGCATTTATTTAAAGAAGTTGACAATGGGTTTTTGTTCAAATAAAAATGGAACCTATATATACTTATTTAGTTAGACTCCATAATCCATAATGAAATAATGAAACTAGTTTGGTGAGGCTAGATTATTTTTTTACGATTTTAAGTGGACATTTTTAAATACAAAATGAGAAAGTACTACTAGGATACTCAACAACAGATAGAAGTTGTTATGTTACTTGCATCATAATCCTCAGCCAGTTCATTTTATTACTAGTAAAATATGGGAGGACATTAATTGCTTTGACAATTTCAAGAATTATTATAGATTCGACATTATTGTATTACTTATATATTTTAGTAATAATTTTTTAGCCAACTATATCTGTGAAATGGCAAATGTTTATTATATATATTTTTTCTGCAAGTAGTGAACCTAAATGAGAATTTACAAACTGTACGATGCATGTTGGCAGATTTTAAAATTTTGGAGTAAACTTAGAGAAGAAAAAGTTTATTAGAAGAAAAATTATGGAAAAAGAGAAAAAAAAAAAGAAAAAAAAATAGATAGTTGAAGCTATACACTTTGGATTCTGAATTCTGATTTCTGACCATGTAATATACATGTGAAAGCTGACATCGATGCTCTTGGAAATAATAATTGACTATACATATTTTAAAAATTTTAATGTTCAGACGCACGAAATGAGGAGAGAAAAAAAAAAGAAGAAAATTATCATTTTTTTCTTAAAAAGGGAGGGCTATCATTATTTTTTTAATGTTTCTTTGGTATTAATACAAACCACCAAAGCATGTAATGTCGCGGATGGATTATTTCTATCTTAATTGAAAATCTCGAGTTTGAGTCTTGAGTATGAAAAAAAATTTTTGGCAGGGAGTATTTTTTCGAATGGGTCCTATGCAGCACAAGTTTAAAATAATCGAGCTCTTATGTGGATACCAAATACAAGATTGACAATAAAAAAAAAAAATTATACAAGTTTGTGAAGAAGCGGGAACTAGCAAGTGGTTATGTCGCGGCTAGAAATTAAGGCAATAGCATGCTGGATTGGTTTTAAATATTTTCAGAAGGCTCACGTTCTTGTATTCAAATCTCACAATAAACAACACATCCAAACTCAACCCCTAGCTACTATACTTCACATATTAAATGCAATTAAAATAAGTAGATGCATTTATATCGAAATTATAAATATACATGATGCAAAAAAATTAATGCATATTTCTAGGATAAACATTAATTGGTAAAAATGATACTAACAGTCACCTAAATCTTAATTAGTAAAAGTGTACTCCTAATTACTAGCCAGTATCACCTAGTCAAATGTCAAAAAGTAAAAATAACCAACAAAAGTAGTTTAAATCAAACTAATTTATGTATATGATACTGTTAAAACATTTTCACATTAAATCCTTGAAAAAGAAAGTGTAATATTTGACGGGATGGACGGCGAGATTTATGGCGGTTTAAGTTTCAACCTCTTTTTTTTTTTTGGACATTTTTTCTTCTTTACAACTGGCAAAAAAAAAAAAAGTGAATCCGAAGTAAAAGAAATCGGGTAATTTCCAATAATAACGCGTAATCGCGTGAAGTACGCCGAATATGAAAGTTGTCACTAACTATATTAGACCTATCTAGTGGAGCTTATTTTTTGGCAACTTATTTATGTGCAATCTTCACTGGATCTAGACACTCAAATACATTTCTTCATTCTTTCTATTTTTACAACTATTCTTTAAGCATTGCTGCAATGGGGAAAGTTGCACTTTTTCATTTGATTTGTGGAATCTTGATTTTTTGGAGTGTCTCTGTAGTGGAAGCAGAGGATGCTTATAAATATTTTACATGGACTGTTACTTATGGAACTCTTTCTCCTCTTGGTGTTCCTCAACAGGTTTGTGTTTTCTAAGTGCTAGCTGGTATGATTAATCAAGAACTTGAATTTGTGATGACTTTTTCTTTTTAATGTTTGAACTTATTATAGGTGATTCTCATTAATGGTCAATTTCCTGGTCCAAGACTCGACCTTGTCACAAATGACAATGTGATCCTCAACCTTATTAATAAGCTGGATGAGCCTCTTCTGTTGACATGGTGAGTCTCTTTTTTATGTATTGCAGTAGAGCGGGGCTACATTCACCTTGTATTCATTGGTGAAACCTTGATACAAAAATCTCCCACTTATGTTCTAAAAGTATGAACACAGTTGACGAAACTGCTGGCTTTGCCACTGTGATAGATATATTGTTTTTTCCCATCTCATTACAATGTGGGAAACAACATGGGGCTGATCAAACAATCGGATTAAGAAGTGGATTTCTCTTGATTTTTCTGTTGCTTTTTTCGTTATAGAATGTTGGAACTGTAGTCTTACATGTTTGTCCTGATTAGGAATGGAATCAAACAGAGGAAGAATTCTTGGCAAGATGGAGTTTTGGGAACTAATTGTCCCATTCCACCAAATTCAAATTACACTTACAAGTTCCAAACAAAGGACCAGATTGGAAGCTACACATACTTCCCTTCAACTCAATTGCATAGAGCTGTTGGAGGTTTCGGAGCACTTAACGTGTATGCAAGATCCGTAATCTCAGTTCCGTATGCTAAGCCAGCTGGAGACTTCAGTTTACTTATTGGTGATTGGTACAAGAGCAGCCATAAGGTGAGCCTCTTGCCTGACTGTTATAATGTAGAAAAGTTTATTGTTGAATTTTGTGATGTTCTCAATATTCTGTTTGGAACTTGCAGGTGTTGAGGCAAATATTGGACTCAGGGAAGTCACTTCCTCATCCAAATGGCCTCCTAATAAATGGACAGAAGCAGTCTACCTTCAGTGGTGATCAAGGTCATTCTTGAGCATTTATCGAAATTACTCTGCTATGGTCTTTGATTTACTGAATTGAAACTAATCCTTAAACAGAACAACTCATTAACACCACCTATATTTTCATCTTCAGGAAAGACATATATGTTCAGGATTTCAAATGTAGGCTTGAAAAATTCAATCAACTTCAGAATCCAGGGACACCAGATGAGGGTTGTCGAGGTTGAAGGATCTCACGTCTTGCAGAACTGCTATGATTCTCTTGATCTCCATGTTGGTCAATCTATGTCTGTCCTTGTCACATTGGATCAGCCCCCAAAGGACTACTACGTTGTTGCTTCTACAAGGTTCTCCAGGATAAGTTTTACTGCCACTTCAGTTCTTCACTACACTAACTCTCATACGCCCGTTTCTGGACCCGTGCCACCTGCTCCAGCTCGCCAAATGCATTGGTCTATGTTGCAAGCCAGAACATTTAGGTACTTTTTATCTTTTTGACACTTGATATCTAGGATTGATTTTACTTCAACCTGGCCTAATTATCTTTTTGTCTTAATTGAAGGTGGAATCTGACATCAAATGCAGCTAGGCCAAATCCTCAGGGTTCTTTCCATTATGGAAAAATTACATTATCAAGGACTTTTGTCCTGGCTAATTCAGCACCTATTATCAATGGAAAGCTGAGATATGCTGTCAATAGCGTCTCTTATGTTAATCCCGATACTCCATTAAAGCTTGCTGATCACTTCAACATCCCCGGAGTGTTCAGCTTGAACTCCATTCTAAATTATCCCTCTGGTGGTTCTCCTTACTTAGCCACAGCTGTATTTCCAGCTTCTCACCATGATTTCATCGAAATTGTGTTCCAAAACGATGAGGCCGCCATGCAGTCCTGGCATCTTGATGGCTATGATTTCTGGGTTGTAGGGTATGATCATAACACTTCAAAGTTTTCCGTTTCTCCTTTGTGATAACAGGGGAAAATTTTTCTAATCCTTAGCTATTGCTTATAATCTGCAGTTTCGGAGCTGGCAAATGGACACAAACTAGTAGAAATAAGTACAATCTTGTTGATGCTCTCACTAGACATACTACGCAGGTAAATGCAACAGTTTCATGAATTCGAATAGAATTTATGTTCTATGCACCAACTGTGTTAAAAAATATTTGCATAATCGTGTCACGTATAATGGACCTACCCTAACTGGTTAAACTACACTGAACACGTAGAAATATGTATATTACTTAAAAAGGATAATTCTAAGCATGATATGAAATGGTTGTTGCAGGTATATCCGAAATCTTGGACTGCCATATTGGTGTCGTTGGACAACCAAGGAATGTGGAATTTGAGATCAGCTATGTGGGATAGGCAATATCTCGGACAACAAGTGTACCTGAGGGTGTATGACCCAACCCCAAGTCTAGCCAATGAATATGACATACCAACTAATGCTCTTCTTTGTGGCAAAGCTGCTGGTAGACATCCTTAATTTGATGAGTCTTATACATAGGCTTTTGTTTTACTGGTCATGACAGGTTGACTAGGAGAGATTGCGGCAAAACATAAAACTTGGCTGCTTATGTTGTAATCACTAATCACATACCATTGTATTTCTTTTAGTTGTTGGCTACACTAGTTTATGAAATGCAGCTAATACAAAGTTCATTGTTTGATAAATTCCTATGCAACTTCTAACGAGCAAATGATTTTCCTTACATTATCACTATCCACTTTTCTGCCTATTATAAATAAAGGTCACATGATGTGTAGAAGTGCCATAGGTTGATTCATTTCAAAATTGAGATTATAATTTGAGCAAAATTCATAAATGACAAATATATAAAACCTAATTATACTCCATAGATATAGTTTGGGCAATTGCATTTCCTAACTATAGTTATAGTCACCGAATATTTATATAATTCGTTATATAATTCACAGTTTTTGTATAACATTTGTATATTTTGCTATATAATATGCACAATGTATAATCGCGCAGAGCGTATACAAAATTCAAATCGTAATTACAGTTAGATGTTTGCTGTGAGCCGTAATAAATTCAAATTATAGCTATATTTTCTTATAATTTTCGCAACTGGGCCTACTAGCCTAGTGTGATTCGATTTGAGCAACAAATTCTGACGTGATACATCCTCATAGTGAAAATTGAACAAAAACATGAGTGAATCCATAATAAATATTGATTCAAGTTCTATTAAAAAACACCGCCAACTCCTATCCCGAAGATAAAATTGGTAAATGGGCCAACTGTTTTTACTTAGTGAGAGGAATCAGGATCCTAATTTCCTTCTCAAGTGCTCAATATTTTCGTGTTAATTAATTATCTAATCCTCAATATTAGAGGAAATAGCAAAGAGAAATGTGTTTTTCCGACGGATGGGTCACGAAACTCCATAAATTTCAGTATTTAGCACTAGTATTAAATATTAATATAGCAGATGTTTAAATCTTAAGCCAGGGCCTTGCATCCTTAATTACTAATCGATGCTAGTAATTCAAGCAACTATTTACGCCCAAATTAATCTAGCAAGTACTCACACTTTTTCTTTTCCGGTCAAAAGATAATTTATCACTTATTTTTAATTTATTCTTATTATTGATTAGAGTTAATTTCTTAAAATATGAAATTTCTTATGTTCAAAGGTTAATACAATAAAATTATTTCCATGAATTATTAAGTAACATATCAAGTCAATATCAAATAAATAAAAATAAACGAGAAAGGGAAATATGTTTATAACATTAAGTATTACTTTTTTTATTAGATATATTAAACTTCAAACATATTTTAAATAGATAGAAGAAGCAAGTCTATAATGCCAAACTCCTGAATCACATTTAAATCAAGAAAAAGAAAATTTCTCTTTTACTTATTTAAGGCCCAATAATGCACTAATAATGCATTCAACATTTCAATTGTATCAAAAGATAAGAGGGAGTACTGCAACAAAGATTAACATCGGTTGTGATGTAATAAAAAAAATGTTTGTTCTTACTTAAAAAATTTAAGTTCAATCTTTGAATATGAAATATTTTTTATTCAAAAGAATATTTATCGTTTTTTAGCAAATTATCGTTTCATTATAAACTTTTAAATACTTTTTAGCAAATTATTTTTGTGGTGTAGGTTTCACCCATTTTTCTTTGCTGCATAGAGTGCATTATTGGTGAACAAAACGTGCGATGACAAAAGGTTGTCTACTAGGATTCTTTTATTTCTATCAATCAATTAATCATAACAAGTCTTTTACAATTTCTATATTTCACCGGCTTTAAAATTTATTTTATTATAAAAATAATTCTAAATTTAAATTATTTTGAATTATAGTATGACAATAGTTTTTTCAAAATGGATTTAAAAGAAGTGTACTATATGAAATGAACCAGGGGGAGCAAGTAATAGTAACCGTTGAAAGACTTTTAAAAATATACTTTATATATGTATATTTTAGAGCAAGAAAAATTCAAAAATAATAGT
>JAABOM020000049.1:25684776-25728068 GCA_011800125.2 Solanum clarkiae | reverse complement strand
CTTTCAATTGTGAAGTAGCAGTTAGTCAATGCAACTTTCGACGTTCATCATGGGTCATCCGAAAACAGTCGCACTATGTTTTTAAACATAGAGGTCAGGCTGCGTACATCCGACCTCCCCTTACCCCGCAATGGGCGGAAGCCTTTGAGGCATTGGAATAATGTTATTGTTGTTGTATAGATAATACATGGAGACTTGTCTGTTGCTAAATAAATTACAATACAAGTCAATACAATATTTGAAATGTAAGTTGCTTAATATTTATTAATTGAAAAGCAAATATATAATTACATGACGCTTATGATCTTAATTGAATGTATTATTTGGTAATAAAGATGTGATTTTCTAATTATTTGTATTTTGTACATAATTAATAAAATTGGATATGTATTAAAACAAGATTGACAATATTTATGTGTGAACATAGATGGTCTATTTAATTTTACTCTTGTTTATATATTTTCGATCATAAAAGTAATGATCTATCTTTCGTGAATTGAAAATCAACATTTCGTTTTACCCTCAAATAATTCAAGTAAAAATGTCAAAATGAATAAATAATTATCGCATAGATGGATAGGTCTCCACAAGGGCATAATTATAAAGATTTTTTTAATATAGAATTTAAGATCAAACACAATACATACAACACGTGTTTTTTGAATGTCAATTGCCATGGAGTCCAAGGCTTCAATTTGTTAAGAAGAAAAGAAATAGAAGGAGAAATCTTTCTCGTTTGCTCATAATCGAAAATCTTCGCTCGCTAGGCAATTATCCCCACAAATCACTCACCAAACTTGCCAATTTTCATGGTTCAGTTACCATTTTAGTTCGAATTTTTAATTAAAGTAAGTCATTATATAAAATCGTTAATCAAAATTATATCTTTATTTTATTTTGAAAAATTTTACAAAACTAGTGTAAATGTTTGTAACATTTTAGGTTATATTTTATTTAAATAAATCCAGTCATGTGCTGACGATGTTAGCTTAAGAAACATTACTGTGAATAATGTTTTTAGCTGGGTTTTTGAGACAAGGGTTCCCAGAAAACATCTCTACCTTTACGAAGTAGTGGTAAGGTTTGCGTACATTCTATCCTACCCAGATTCCACATGTGGGATTCCACTGGGTATGTTATTATTGTTGTTATGTTACTCTGAGACATATTTTATATCTAAACTATTATCCACAGTAACTTTTCTTAAGAATTCAAACACAATAATACTTTATAAGTAACTTTTAAAAAAGTGCACAAACAAATAATAAATATTAGTAGTTAATTTTGTTTTAAAATTTCATTACCTTTTATAAAATTCAAGAATGGGATAAATGCTACAATTGAATACCTAAAAGAAGTTGCTTACATTAAGCAAGCTTTTATTGTATTGTTAAATAAAATAAAATAATGTGACATGACATCTCATTAGAAGAGAAGAGTATATTTTATGAAAAGAGGAATAGTTAGATAATTTTGTGGTTCAAAAAAAAAATCTTATAGAGCAAATTCCCAAATATGGGTGACGATCTAAGAAATTTATGTGGTATTATGGTTTTTAATATGTCTATATTTTTTTGACATTTGACATGATATATGATGTTAAAAAAAAAATATATCAAATATTGTATCGAAGTAAATAATTACATGTACAATTAATATATATACTGGCAAATATATAAAATAGTGTAAATAGAAATCTAATTATTTAGATGATTGAATTTTGATTGAGATATTTTGATACAATCACATGTATAATTAATATATATACTGGTAAATATATAAAACAGTGTAAGTAGAAACCTAATTATTTAGATATCTGAATTTTGATTGAGATATTATTTTTGTGTAATTGGTTGATGCAGGAAACGTTTAAATTATAATTTTTAAAATATTTATACATGCATAAAATATTACTCTACAATGATGTATTTGAGATTTTTCTTAAAAAATTGAATATATAGGCAATTTTTATGGTAAATATTGTACCATATCCAACCCTACGAATATGAGCCTACTTCCCCACTTCAACAGTTAGCGACGCGTGTTACTCGTTTAGTCGATCGGTAATAAATAGTATATTCTTTATCTTATTTGATGTGTCATTTTTTTTTGTCTGTTTTGAAAAGAATATCATCTTACACTAATTAAAAATAATTTATCTTTAAAATTTTCTTTTTACGCTCAATGAAATAATTTTTAGCGACAAAAATATTTAAAAATGATTTTAGATCACAAGTTTTAAAAATCTTTCTTTTTTTCTTAAACATCATGTCAAGTCAAAAGGTGTCACATAAAATGGGACCGAGGGAGTAATTGGTTAGATAAGCATGTTTTAATATTTCGACATTCCTACCGTATGTACTACTATAAATATATGTCTTAGCATAAATTAGTTAAACGCAAATTTTTGAACGTTAATTAGTATGGATTATTATTATTATTATACCATTCTTGTAGCTCTCTTGCTTGCCTGGACTTTGGTCCAAGGCTTGAATTTGTTAACAAGAAATAGAAGGAGAAAGCTTCCTCCAGGACCCTTCCCATTACCCATAATCGGAAATCTTCACTTGCTGGGCAATCTGCCACACAAATCACTTGCCAAACTTGCCAAATTTCATGGCCCAATTATGCGTCTAAAGTTGGGGCAAATAACAACTGTGGTGATTTCTTCTTCAGAAATGGCCAAACAAGTGCTCCAAAAGCAAGACTCAGCCTTTTCTAGCAGATCAATTCCTGATATAGTCCAAGAGGACAACTTTCACATGTTCTCTGTTGGTTGGCTTCCTGCTTCTCATCCTCAATGGAGAAGTATCCGCAAAATGCTGAATTCCCATATGTTCTCTAATAACAAGCTTGATGCCAGCCAGCACCTCAGGTACCTAGTTATTCTGTGACCATGTCAATTTTTATATAATCTTACCAAATGAGTAAAATAATTTATAAACAAAATGATGTAACATCTTAACACATTACATTGACAAATTGTCTCTTTATATTTCTTTTATAAATAAATATAGTGATTATAAACTTCCAAATACATAGAATTTTAGAAATATACACTCCCTTCACTAGTCAATAATAGTACTCCCTCTGTCGTGGCATTATTTTTTTTTATCCGTCCCAAAAAATGTCATCTTGCTATAATTAGAAACATTTTAATTTTAAAATTCTTCTTTTATCATATTATTTACAACAACACATATATCTAATGATTGTTTTAAACTACAAATTCCAAAAATCTTTTTTTTTTAAATACCGTCCTAAGTCAAACAGTGCAGTATAATGTAGGGGGTACTTGCTACTAACTAGTTATATCATTCAATATAATTCTTTTGCATTGTACATACAATTTCTTCAAGTTGAACTTAAGTTTTTCTTTTCAAAACTTAAAATGATAAATCTTTTTAACACGGAGAATGACTTTGAAATTCCAAATCACATTTTATAACTTTTCGGGAAATTAGGTTTTAATCCATATGTTCAAATGCTTATTTTAACTAATGATTTCACATTATATACATATCCAAAAGCAAGCATGAACTGCCAGATGAGTTTTACTTGTATAGTGAATCATGTTTTTCAATAAGGTACAAGAAGATCCAGGAACTTGTTGTTCACTGTCGAAGGAGTAGCGAAATCGGTGAGGCAGTAGATATTGGTGGAGCAGTTTTCAGGACGATGTTGAATTTACTTTCCAACACACTCTTCCGAAGAGACTTGGCAGATCCATATGAAGATTCCGGTAAAGAATTTAAGGAATTGATGGAGGGCATGATGATGGACATGGGTAAACCAAACTTGGTGGATTACTTTCCAGTGCTGAAAATAGCAGATCCGCAAGGTCTAAGGCGATATAATTCTCGTTTGAGGAAACTACTAAACCTATTTAATGGGTTCATAAATGAGAGGCTGGAGCTAAGGAAATCCAAAAATTATCAAGACACTGATGTTTTAGATGCCTTAATCACCGCAAGTGAACATTATCCCCAAGAGATTAATCACAAACATGTAGTAGTAATATGCTTGGTGAGATCTTTAATCATCCTTCTATTTTATTTTTTATTGATTGGGCATAGTAAATCGGAATCTCATGACCCACAAAGTGAAACTAAAATTTTAACAAAATATGAGAAGATGCTGAATCAGAATCTCGTCATCCACAAAGTGAAACTAAAATTTTAACAAAATATGAGAAGATGATGAATCAGAATCTCGTCATCCACAAAGTGAAACTAAAATTTAACAAAATATGAGAAGATGATCTTTTATGATCACTTATAAATTGAATAGAAAAATATTTTCAGATCTCTCAGGTGTAAAAATAAAGATTTCTTATAAAAAAAAAGGAGAGAGAACTAAAAAAAACAAGTTTGAAAAGGGCTACAAAAGCAAATCTCCCTACCTATGTTTCCTATTGAAAATACTTACTTTAATTAGCACCATTAAATTTGCATGCACTATATTTGGTGAAATATCCGTACATCATTTGCATGATTGATTTGTAGAGTAATTTTCACCTCAAAGTTGTCGGTGTATCTCAGGATCTATTTGATGCTGGAACTGACACAAGTTCGAATACAGTGGAGTGGGCTATGGCTGAGCTTCTTAAAGCTCCGGAGATTATGAAGAGAGTCCAAGACGAGCTTGTAAAAGTCCTCGGAAAGGGCAATGCGATGGAGGAAGCTGACATTGCCCGACTCCCTTACTTGCAATGCATTATTAAAGAAACTTTCCGAATGCACCCTCCAGCTCCTTTTTTGGTTCCTCGAAAAGTAGAGCAGGATGTTGAGGTGTGTGGCTACACTATCCCTAATGGTTCAAAAGTGTTGATTAATGTGTGGGCAATTAGTCGGGACTCAACTTTTTGGGAAGACCCTTCGGTGTTTAATCCTGATAGGTTTAAAGATTCAAAATTGGATGTGCGAGGTCAAGATTTTGAGTTAATTCCATTTGGTGCTGGTCGAAGAATTTGTCCTGGTCTACCATTGGCAATAAGAATGGTCCCGGTCATGCTTGGCACACTGTTGAATACATTTAAATGGAAACTTGAGGGTGACATTGCACCAAAAGACTTGGACATGCACGAGAAATTTGGCCTCACCTTGGCAAAACTTCGTCCTTTACGAGCTGTCCCGCTTCCCCGGTGATTTCCATAATTAGAATTAAGATGGCTTCCTAGAAAAGGAGATGGATGATGAACATTGTAACTAATATTTGAGATGTAATTCTTATCCTTTCATTATACTGCACCAAAAAGGTCATTTATGGAGCAGAAGTTCAGGAGCAGACCCGGAGCATATCAGCAAGGCTCTTCCAGAGAAGTTAATAAAACGCATTAAAGATACACAACATCAAACAATAACGAAACACAAGCAATGACCTAAAGGCAGAGGAGCCCAGGGCTCCTGAGCAATTCCATCCCAAAAACAGAATCTGATGAACTAAAAGAAAGCAATACATAACATAGCTAGATCAATACCATCTTTAAATTTCTTTAGAAAGAAAGGTTTGCATTTATGTATCTGCTTCAATTGAACTCGACTTTCCGCTAGTTTGTCACCATTACACAAACTGCATCTAGCATCCAAAAGTACTCTTGATTTCCCATTAGTAGCTTAAATCAGTGCCTTGATATGATGTCATATTGTTACTGTATTATTGACTAAGATGACCTTCTAGTTTATATTTTACACCAATAATATTATCGAGGAATAAGAATAATAAGACTTCTTGATTATTATAATTGAGGACGTTGATAGGAGATTATACACGCCACAATTTCATGAACTATATAAAGTATCTCTGAAATTGTGTCAACATAAAGTTAAGGAAATGGAACCGTAGCAAGTATTATAGCTATGATCTGAAACTCACATGCTTTGTATCCAACGAGAGATGCACGGTTCAGGCCTTAAGATGTATAGGAAAATGAACAAAATGTAGCACAGTCGCATATCTTAAGATGTATAGATATGAACATATGCAAAACATAACATAACATCCTAATAAAAGAAGGTAAATTGAACACCCAGAAATGGTCATGCAATTTACCTTAACGAAAAACTTCCTCAAATAAGAAATGACATGATATATATTCAAAGTAAAACAATGAGAAGGGGGAAAAGGAGATTACACAGAATGGAGAGAGATAATATCAACCAAGCAGATTCATTTTATTTTCCATAATAAGGGAGAACTGATATTGAACATATAAATTATTTTATTCTTGTGAAAAACTATCTTAATTAAAGGATTGCTAGACTTTCGGATAAAAGATCAAGGATTTTCAAAATAAGCTAATAACCCTCCTTATACCTAAAAAAAAATTAAAGATACTAATAAGAAAAAAAAAAATAGACATAAGGAAACAGAGACAACACAGCAGTGAACTGAACAAGTGACAGCTTATGTATAGCTTGCACAGACATCCTTGCTAAATCATTTTTACTGACCTGAATAACTACCAAAAGTTTATAACATATGGGTAACTTAGCCAAAGGAGGAAAATTACCTTGTGATGGTGATCTCAAAGGGAAATGAAGCACCTTCAAGATTTTCTATCAGGGGAAAATGGCCCGTTTTCTTATTTTCAAATTTGAATATCTGAAACAAAGCTTCACGAAGAGATGCTTCCAGTCCTTAGCTGCACTCTCTGTGATAATTGATAGACAAAACGGAATATCTCTCTTGAAAAATGTAGAACTGGAGCATTTGTAAACGCAGAAGCAAAGAATAAAGACACGTTAGTACCTCCTGGGTTAACAACTTTGGAGTGATGAGACTTGCCAGAATCTTCTTTAGGATAAGCCACACCCAAATTTACGTACCAGTGTTCCCAATAGTGATGTTCAACTTTGTTTGTGAACCATGAGGCCTGTTTGTTTTCGGCTTCTTAGTAGGATTACACAGATCTGTATCATTTTGAGGTTCCAATAGAAAGTTTCATTAGCCGCTACTAAATCCAATAGTTAGTTGCAAAATAGTTTCTGAGTAAGAAGGTATTAACAGAGATCATTTCCTAAGTAATACGCAGCCTGTTTTGAAAGTAAAGGGTATGGAATAGAAGACTCCAAGATATCATGAGAATGTGCACATGTAAAGAAAAATAGAGATTACTAGTTAACAAGGTGAAGAGAAACAAAAGTAACAAAGAATATTATGCAAGTATTCTACATGGACAAATAGACAAGCTCAGATCATGAACCTGATGTTTCCGGTTGAGGTGCTTCTTCACCCTCTCGATGAATTGGGTAATCTTCTCATCAATTTCCCTCTCAATTTCAGCATCATCACACTGCACCTGCTTAATTTAACATGAAAGCGGGAAGAAACTAAAAGTTTGCATCAGAAAATATTGGCAACACCATGAAATATACTCACCAGGAAAACCAAACCCTCCTTCCACCAAGGGAAATAAACGGAGATTCAAAATCATCAACAACAACAACAATATACCTAGTAAAATCTCACAAGTAGGGTCTGAAATGGAGACACAAAATCAAAAATAAAAAAATCACTTGCTACACTGATCTCTCCTCAGAGTAACATAATTTAAGGGCCACTCAAGTTCTGAATATACACCAACTTATTGATTTAATGCGCTATAATTGACAGCCAGTAAGTTTCACTTTACTTTTAAGTTTGAATCATCTTAAATCCCATCCAGTCTTTGTTAACTTCTGTTTTTCTTAGAAACTTATATGTATGGTTTCAATTAATTTTGGTCTTCACACAGTTCACAAAGTCTTATAGTTGCAAATAAAGATTTTCAATAAAAAAGTGAACTAACAAAAATGGATTAGCATTTCTAAGTTCTGTTGATTCTTGTCTATAGAAATTTTATGAGAACAAAGAATTCATTATGACATTTTTGCAGAATCAAAACATGAACTTAAAAAACGACAGTAGTCCAATGATTTACTTTGGCACTCCATTCAAATGAAAAATTTTAGGGACAAAATTACAGAACATTTTAAACAAGAATTTTCGGAAAATAATAACAAGGAAAGAAGACAGAAAGAAAATTGCAAATATTTGTAGAGTTTGTTAATAGATAACGCGTCCTTTCATTATGATGATTTAACTATGCTGGGTTAGTAAGCATCACTTAGATCTCACTTCTTGTAATGAATATGCTTACAAACAGCCATTCAATTCTACAATAAAATTATAATAACTAAGAAATCTCACGGCGGGGAGAAAAGTAAACACTTATCGAAAACACAACTGAATTTTTTTCTGCACCAACTCAAGTATCAGTATCATAAAGCAACATTATACAATAACCTAGTGTACAAATCAGGACTCCTTCGGAATTAGAGGGGGAAAATTCAAAATACCGACCTAATAATAATAAACAGACAATGATAAAAACTTTATCAACCGAGTACTTTGACAGTTCAGAAATTACTTACATATGTTATGTCAAAGAGTTCTAAATCTATGTTCCTTGGATGCACCAGGCCTAATGTTCTACGGAAGAAGATTGTATGAAGAATGCCTGCAGCCATTGTCACCTTTCTAATTTTCAGAATAAAGCTAATCCTTAGTGCATTAAAAAGCGTTCAGAATCCGATGATGGCAATATGAAAGCATATGATAAAACCAACCAGAAACTGAAATCCACACCCCCACACCCACAACCAAACCCCCAAATTTGGTCCACGGAGTTGTCTTGTAGAATGATAAACTATACAAAAGCTGTAGATACTCTCTTCCATCATAACCTAAAGTTGCACAACAAATTAAGCAAAAATCCTTATGCATTTTGGTCTGAATTTTGGACTGTTGAAGATCTTAACTAAGACATCTCGTGGTATATGATTCACATGTATACATTAGAGCCTTGAGAATTCTTTCAAATTAATCATATTTCCACTAGCCTGGTCTACGAAACAAAAATATTCGAATTCATAATGTTTATAATTTCCTTCAGATCTATACCTTTCCTATGGCCATCTCAAGAGCATTGAAAACAACAACAACATACCTAGTAAAACTCCACAACATCATCTAGCATTGAAAACAACAACAACATACCTATAAAAATTCCACAAGACCATCTCAAGAGCATTGATGCATTTATATGTTAAATGCCCTAGAGTTAAGAGTAACGTAGTAACATTTTTCTAATTTAGTAAAAATATGCATATCTAATCACAGGAGTACTTTTTCTTCTGTCCCGGCTTTCTTTTATAGCCACAATGTAAACAATCCCGCGTAATTCAAGATTAATTCATCACTATATAACAGTAAAACTAAATAACGCAAAACAAATCTAAGGAGACATCAAAGATGAAACCTCTTCATCAAACACGCCATGACCTAACCTTACATCAAAATTTAGGCATACTAGTTCCCTAAATACCCAGATATTCACTTGAAGACACGATAAATTGCAAAAATTACGAATCAATTGATGTAAAAGTAAGAAAAAAATACCAAATGAAACAACAAATTTAAATAGCTGACTCACATAGGAGAACTTGTTGTATCTTAACCCTGCCCCGGCCGGCCGCCCCTTTTGTTGGTTTCGACTTTCATCTTCTCGAGAACAGTGAATAATCCATATTCCCGCCTTTTCCCAATTATACTACGATTATAACGCAAAATGATTTATCCGTCAGGTAAATAATTTAAGAAATTATATATCATGATTAATACTATATTACTCTCCTCACTTTATTTTCCATGCGATATATAGCTTAATTGAACACACAATTTTTTTTTAAAAAAAAAAAAGATAAGAAAGATTTTGCAATATTTAAATAAAAGAATAATCCTTATGAATTCTTTATTAAATAAGTTAAGATTCTATAAAAAAAATTAATGAGAAAATGCACGAGTACCCCTCAAATTATAATCAAAATTTCAGAAACACACTTAAACTTTAACTTGGTTCTATTAGCCCCTGAACTTATTTTTTTTGTAATTAAATATTCCTTATTTGCCTACTTAACATATCTAACCAGCTAAATTATATTGTGTATAATACACGCGCGGACCCCACATGTCACGTAGGCAAATAAGGGACATTAAATTACCAAAAAAATAAGTTCAGGGTGGTAATAGGACCAAATAAAAGTTTAAGTGTGTCTATGGAATTTCTATTATTAATGGTAACAAATTAATATTTTGAATGATCTTTATCATAAAATTAAAAAAAATATCATCTAAATGAATATAGTTTGTGTAAAAATATATCAAGGATTTGGCCCCCTTGCATGACCACACTTTGCACAAATATTACACAACACTGTACAGTCAAAAAAATGAGTACTATTTTTTTATTTCGTTATATACATATGCAATATAAGCATTTTAATCAAGTTTTGAAAAAAAAAGAACTAGAAGATCGAAATTTCTTCCTTGAAGTCAAGTAGCGAGTCATGACATATTGCTATCAAATTTTTTTCGATAATTTTTTCGATCTAAAAATACACTCTGACATTTCTTTAGCTCGAACATATCCGTAAAACTATAGATCAGATTATATAATAAAATTTGGAGATATAAAAATAATTATTATTTTTAAGCCTGTGTGTTAATTAGATAAATATTTTGAGTTATTAAAAATTGTAATTTAAAATGCACAAGTATCCCCCTCCCCCGGCCAAGACAATAACCAAAATTCCAGAGAAAATACTTAAACTTTTACTTGGTCCTATTATCCTCCTGAACCTATTTTTTTCGTAATTTAATGTGTCTTATTTACTCTTAACCAAGCGCCTAAGCTTTTATGTGAAGTACACGCACAGACCTCACATGCCACATAGGCAAATAAGAGGTATTTAATTACGAAAAAAATAAGTTTAGGGAGGTAACAAGACCAAGTTAAAGTTTAAGTGTGTCTCTAAGATTTTGGTTATAGTTTGGAGGAGTACTTGTGCATTTTTCCAAAATTAATTAATGCGAAACTTTTATCAAATAAGTTAAGAGTATATAAAAAAATCAATTAACCCATCTTTAATATTATTTTTATTTAACATTTACTCTGCATAAAGTTGTATGGGAGTATAATAAAGTGTCACGCAATTGGGCGGATTGGTTAAATTTGAGCAGGTGATGATGGATCAAGATAACAAAAGAGTCAAGACTCAATCCAATCCAAATTTGTTTGGGTCAAAAGGATTGAGTAATGGGTTATAAAGCGGGTCAAGACCCAACCCGATCTAATTTTTACTTATTTTATTTGTTCTTTTTCAATATTTGTGTACTCAATTAAATTATATTTTTCTTTATTATGATTACATAGAATATATCAAATTAAAAAAAGTATTTTAAAAATAATTTAATAAGATCTTTCTTGAATCAATTCAGATTGCATATCAATTCAGTTTTAAATGAGTTGGAATGGATTAGGCCGAAATAAATTAAGTTAATAAATAACCCGTCTAAATTTCAACGAATCGGACTTAATTTTGTCATCCTTGAGTAAACCTAATTGTGCGAGTAATAATATGTTGTTTATGCTGAATTTATGGTTCCAAGAATAATATATCTCAAATTATAGGTATCTTGATTCAACCATAGCAATACTTGTAGAAATTACTATGCACGTCCTCAGTTGGAATTGCATGCTGAAACTCGACTCGACAAGTAGTCTGGTGGAATATAGTTTGATCATGCAGTCAAACCAATATTGGAGAGTCAGTCTATGGAGGCATCTGGTGCTGGGACCCATTTTATCCTACTTTATTTGTGAAAGGGATCTATGGTAGCTTACCACCACTAAGTTTTGTCCAACCAGTTGATTGATGTTCATCATGCTACAGACCTGTGACCTCTGTTCATCGAGAATCTATTCAGTCTTACACAACACCAACCTTTTCTATTTTTTGAAAAAAAATATTATTATTAAGAGGGTATTATTTTGCTATGAGTGATGTGTGTTTTGCTAATTTCCACATGAGTCAAGCCAGACACATATGAAGCCATAGTAGACTCTGTTAGTACCCAAGATATTCATTTCATTTTCTAAGGGTGGTTGTTGGGATTAAAAACAAATCTAAATGGTGAAACAGTTAAAGGCATATCGAAGACACAATGTATGGATGCATTATTTATTAATCGCAGCACCAACTGGGATTACAATTTTATGTTCTGATAAGAGAGACTCGAGTGGTTGAGCACTTTACAATTAAGGGATATGTTGAGGGTTCAAGTTGTTTTTGAGGGTATGGATCTATGTGAATGCATGTAAAATTTTATTCCTTCAAGGTGTTACGCATTTAGAATTTTATTAAAGTAAAATCTGTCACAACTCCAAGGGAACAAGATTTCAATAACAAATATTTTGCATTGTGTCGTGGGGATGATTTGCATTATATTTCAATTTTGGACTGGGGTGAAAAATATGTTGAATTGATAAATACGTTAGAGTTATAACTTCATCTAATATAAAGTTTGATTTCATTTTCTTAAAAAATGGAATCAATTTGGATTAAAAATTAGATCATAAGTTAACTCATTCAATTCTTAAACATTTTTTTGTTTGTTTGTTTTAAAAAACGAACTTATTCTCCTATGACTTCATAAGTATAAATGTAAAATGGACTTGGTAGGTATATGGATTAGAATTAATTCCAGGTATAACCTTAGTAAATTCTCAGCAATTAATTTATGGGATTCAGATGCTTCAAACACAAATATGTAATCTAGGCAAGATTGTTGCTTCCTAGGGATATGTCGGCAGGAAATTCTTTTTTATAAGCCTTGTCATTTTTCCAACATTCTCCGTCGACGTGAACTGTTGTATTCTTTCTGATAGGATCTTGTCCTTGCATTGGGATTCCAATCATAGGTTAAGTGGAATTGGCCTGGGACTAGGACCCTCCAATATACACAACATTATTGTGCTTTATACTTAGCCTGTAGGGTCGAATTAATTAATATGACCAGATGATAGCTTACTTTTAGAGTAATAAATTGAGTTCAATTGTGATCGTCATCATCACTGTAACTTCCTTTAAGGTGGATCGGAGTGGAGTACAACATAGAACTTTCTGCATGACGATAAAAGAAAATATAATGTTACTGCCATATCATGTGTTTTCTTATGCACTCATAATTTGAACTTGAACGTAACAACCCCATTAGAGTGGAATAATTTCCTTTGACACAAGATCAGCGGCTAGACCCAATGCATCCATAACATATCACTCGACAAAGCAATATTAATCAGTTTAATAAAATCCAATATATCTATAAAGAAGTGATGAGTTATTAAGTGTTGTTGAATAGGTTTGAAGCTGAAGATAAAAAGAAAATAGTTCAAGTTACTTTAGATGGTCAGTCAATTTTTTTAAATTCATATAATTAAAAAAGGAAGTTTTAGGTCGATAACTCAACCTTCTTCTTGGTTGTTATAGTTTTGCATTATTTAAGCATCCTTATTTGTAATATCATCATAGAGTGTATTACAAACTTTGTGATGATCACAAAATACTTAATTCTTTCTAACTTTTGTTTTCTTCATGCTTGTAATTAGTTGAGATTAGTTACCTCATTGAGATTAGTAAGGTAAGGCTTAGCCCCCTTACTTGTACTTATTTTTATTAATATTTTTTTTATTTTTAATAAAAGGCCTCTAAACACTATGTGTAATGATGAATTTACCTTATGAAAAAAGTCCTTTTTCCATCCGAATATGTGTTAAGATTAGATCCACTAAATTAGCATGAAAATATATTTCAAACCCAATAAATCAAGTGGTGTGGTAGAATTCAAACTCGAACCCATAAATTTCAACTCCAACTTTAAATTTGGTTGTTTTTTTACTTAAATTTCCTCATGTGATAAAAATTACCCTGTTTTAATTTGTTGGAAGTAGTAAATATGTGGTCAAAAAGTTTGTGGGTAGTTAGAGACAAAAATAGAATGTAACGTCAGTGAGAATCGTCATGAAATGGAATGAATGACAATGATAATTTAGTGGTCCTTGACGCAAAATTGAGAGTGAATTATTGGGGGATTGAATTGTTTGTCGTACATGTTGATGGATTTGAAAGAATAAGGATAGTGGGAAGGAGGCCCACAGAAAAGTGAAATGTCGGATAATTGGGAAGCATTTTTGGGGACCCAAATACTCATAAAGCAGGACTCCATTGACGACTTTGAACGACACATTTTCCTCTAGTACGACGTGGATTAATTCTCCTATCTAATTAATATAATAATAAAGCTTAAAAACTTCTTTTGAAAATGTTCGCAATTTTTTGCAAAAGACAATTTTGTACTTACGTTTTTTGTGTAAATAATAAAAGGCATTTTGGGGGTAAAAAGTACTATTGAAAAAAATAATAAAGCTAAGTCTTTTTTTTTTCCTAGCATAAGCTTTTATGCAATAACTCGTAGATCATATAAGTGCGACAAGCTCGATCCAAAAGTCACATTGTCTTCACTAACAAGAGATTTTAAGTTTGAGAACTCTAACATGGAAGTCCCAAACTCAGACAACTGTTTCACTAAGTCATTCTTATGGCACTAAAGTGGTCGTATTGCAATAGTTAAGATGGTTTGGTTACAAATTAGTTTTTTGCTACTTTGACATATGTGTTAAATTAAGTAAAGGAGTATTCCTCCAAGGATTGTCTAATCTTACATGAGACTTGTCATGTTCCATAACCCTCTTATATCTGTTCAAAATGGTATATAATGAAAACAGAAAGATCACTAATAACTATTTAGTTGAATAGTTGAGATCCTCCGCTCTCAATTAGGATTCAAGCCTATTTGACATGAATCTTGATTAATTAGGTCAAGTGAAATTTTGACTACTGGATCGTTAACTAAACGAAAAAGGCATGAATTAAAATGAAAAACAAAGTGAAAAGAATAGTCTCCTCGTGTAGTATGTTGATTCATAAGACGTCGTTTTCGAATATATATGAGTAGTGACTGCTGTGCGTGGTTGCAGCAGGTGAATAGATTAGCTAGAGAAATAATGGAGGAAGCAGCATATATACTGAATTCACTGCCATTCCGGACGGCACGCGCGGTCAGGCCGAGACTACGTCAAGTACACATCCTCTCTTACTGCTTTCTCTCATTCTCATCCTCTGCCATATTTTTATATCGTATACATATTTTTCTTTTTTACTCTGTTCCCAGAAAATGTTAATCTTAATTTTAAGATTTTCATTTTACTTTAATGAACTGATTTTTAACCTCTTCTGTAGATGATTTTAGAAAATAAAATTAAAAAGTTTTTTTTTCAAATACCGTGCCAGATAAAATGAGACAGAGGGATTAATATTTTTCCATCAACGCCAATTCCTTCTCTTTTTTACTGCAACTATCCAAACATGGCGCGCTGTTTTTCTATTTCAATTTATTTGTCTTGATTAAGTTAAATACCAAAAATATTTAAGAAAGTAATCTTTTTAGATTTTGTGATTTAAAACGAAATATATGCATGCATAGTGCATTAATATGATATTTAATTAATTTTATGATGTTAAACACCACATGTGAGATTTTAAAAATCAAATTGTTTTTAAATTAGGAAAGACACATTTCTTTAGACCAAAAATGTTGAAAGTAAAACAAAGTGAAGCACAAATACTAATAATACTCATGCAAGGAGTCTCTCTCATTTTTTTTTTTAATTTCAACTTGATATCTGATACCTATATTGAGGCATCGATTAATCCTCATTACATTGTTCAAGGCTTATGCGAGGGGGATAGATTACTATTAATAGATAATTGTATCATATTTCTATCCTTATTCAAATCACATAAAATTTCTTAAATTTGGTAAAATTCAAATATATTGCGTACAATAATGTATAAAAAATTAGAAGAGAGTGAAGATTTTTATAATATTTAAATAAATTGTGTATTTAGATAGTTTTTAATTATTTTTATTCAAAACTTGAAGCTGAGAAATCAAAGGAATGTGACCTGCATTGGTTTTGTCTCTCTCTACTTATGGTCTTATCTGATTCCTTCAAATTACCAAACCCGATAAATACTGAATAGTGACAACTCCTAGTGTAGTAAAGGCAAGCTGAAACAAACTGTTTCTACAGTTTTCTTTTTTCCAAAACCAATGTCCCATATTTGCCTTTGTGATGTTTCTAAAAAGCATCAATGAAAGCCTTCTTTCTGAAACGTTAAATTTAACAACCAAAACTTTACTATCCTGACGACTCAATCATTATCTAATTTCACCTGCCTTTAAAGTTGGCCAAGCACATTCTTGTTGTTACAGGAATTAAAACAATTGATAGTATAATTGCAGAATCGTGATTTTAATTTGATGGGATGAACACTTAATTTTGTTACTCATGAATACTTACGAAAAATGCAAATATCTTATTTGTTAGTTTTGATTTGTATATTCATAATGATACCACGAGTGTCGAGTAATTATTTATACGTCATTTGCATACTAGAGGCAACTATAGGTCAAATATCAATTCTTTTTTTTTTTTTTAAAATACAAAAGAAAGGGATTTGCATAGCAATATCTGCCATAAAAGAACTGAGCATAATAAATAAGAAGCTATGCGACTCAACTCCAAATGATTCTGATATGGTGGCCCTTTTAAGTATTTGAACATTGCCTAGTTGTTTGGGTCAATTTATGATTAATTATTGCTTCTGCGAATGTAGTTTTAGTTTTAAAAAAAAAAAAAAAAAAAAAAAAACTAGATGTATGGAAGTGTTTGGATAAACCTTTTTTAAGTAACTTAAAAGTCAAAAATATCTACCTATTCTTGCCTAAAATAAGGTGCTTAAAAGTATTTCGTGTCTTTATCCAACACCTCTAAAACTAAAAAATACATAAAAGCCGAAAATACCTAAAAATAAGTCTATCCAAACACCCTCATAGTATTAAGTTTCTAGAGATTGGAAGGCTCATATATAAAACTCGTTGCACACTAAATGTTCGTCTAAATGTTAAGATGAGAGTGGTCGAGTCAGAAATTTTTTATGGATAGCCAAGAATTAACAGGTTTTGGTTAAACACAGACTTGAAAGATGGACAAGAGACCGTTGGTCTTTCTTTTTATTTATTTACGTCTTTAAAAGTATTCTTCGAATCTTTAAAGTGGTTTTCACATCAGATGTGAACTCGATTTTTAATGATCAAAGATTACGTCTTACCATGAATTTCTAGTAAGTTGCATGACTTACTCCAGTAAAGTATAATTAACATTGTTATCTTTCTTAGAGATGCAACAGTAAGTAATACGAAAAAAGTAGTGCAATATACGTCCTCAGAAATAAACATGTCTACTCTCCTCCCATTTTATGTTGCACCTTTTTTTTTGTCCGTTCAAAAAAGAATGTCACTAAACAATATAACTTTAAAACTTCCTTTTTACACTTAATGAAAATAATTCTGAGTTACACAAATATTTAAAAATGATTTTAGATCACAAGTTCTAAAAATCTTTCTTTTTTCCTTAAATACCGTAACAAGTCAAATAATGTCACATAAAATGAAACTTTTTGGACGCGACTAATAGTGCTAATCATTTTGCTTGGACATATGGAAAAGAAAATAAGAAATAATTGAACGTTCAGAGTGATTATTGCATTCTTTATACTCGATATTCTTTTTTTTTTTTTTTTTGGTATCCTTATACTTGATATTCACTCCAAACTATATTAGTTTATTATAGACAAGGAATTTTATAAGGTTAAATTAAGTGTGAAAAGTGCAGTAAAAATACATATACATTGATACGCTTAGGGTGGAATTGAGGCCGGAATTAGATTATTTGATATCATGATGCCACTAACGAGTCACGTACATGTGTTAACACATTAGTCATAAACAATCATTTAAGATTAATTAATTACTCATCATTTCCACACTAGTTAAAATTATACTCCCTCTATTTCATATTAATTGAATTTGCAAGATAATGTACACATATTAAGAAAAATATTTCACTATTGCCCTTTGTGAAATCATAAATATGTAGTGTAGTTTATCTTCTTGAAAATATAAAACTTCAATAAATAAAAGGATAAATATGAAAAAAGTTTCAAACATTCTTTTTGAACTTTGAACAATTAAACTATTTTAAACATTAAAAAAAATCTTAAAAATTCAATTTAATTTGAGACGGAAGGGGTATAAAAAAATTAATTATACGGAGGATTAGGGCAAAATAAATGCCCAAATCTTCAGGGGGACATGCACTGAGGAATTTTATTGGCTGGCCGGGAATCTACTTTACACGTATTTCAAGACATAAGAATTTTGAACTTGTCTTGTTTTCTGAATAATTGCATATCCTGGAAGAAAGGCACAAAACCCTAAATATGGTTGTGTTCTTTTAGAAAACTTGATTGCTATCATCATCTTAATTTTTTGGCTCTTCCTAAATTCCCACTTTAATTTCACTATAATTACCTGTCCATAATGAAGATGGATTAAGGTGCTAAGCTTAGTAATACTACCTTTGTCCTATCATCATATAAAACAAAATGATGCGTGTATTCATGTACTAGTATATTCTTAAGTGTAAAATTATTACTCCCTCCGTTCCATTTATTTTATGTGATATCCTTTGATTTGACACAGTGTTTAAAAAAAAAAAAGTCTTTCGAAACTTATAGTCTAAAATCATTCTTAGATATTTGTATGGTTGAGAATAAGTTGACATTTTTTTTGGGACGGACCAAAAAAGAAAAGGTGTCAATTAAAATGAGACTGAGGGAATAGTTAAGTAGTGAATATAGAATTACAGGAAGCTATTGGTGGATTTGTTAGAAATAGCAGAGAAGACCGGGTAATTGGGTTCTAAAAGAGAATGCCCATTGCAACTAGACCTTAGACTTGTGGCAAAGAACAATCTTATACTTATTGAAATTTAACACGGACTCAAAATAGGTAATCACAATGATGAAAAACGACAACAACATGATGTTAATGAATTTGAGTTGTTGATATAAATCTAGAAAATCAGGAGAAATATTAAAATATAACTTGTGGGAGTAGAACAAGATAGCTGAACAGACATTTTTAGTTGCGAAAAAAAATGTTAATTTATGTAATAGAAAGTAATCAAGACTGACATAGACCAGAACTACATGACAAATATATATGTGTATATATGCTATTGTTAACAACCAAAAAAAAATTAAAATTAAAATTTTGTGTTAAGTTTTTCTTTATTCCAACGACCAATCATTCAAGAAAGGTCCATTTTTCGCTTCCCTTCAAAACGCACTAGCGCTACATTCCAAAATCTAAAAAAAAACACAAGTTGTTTTCAAGTAGTGCCTTCTCTCTTTATAGAGCTCCTATATATATATATCATTCCATTCTCCATCCTTTCACACCATAAAAAAGATACTACTTATTCTCTATAAATCTCTCTTTCACATTTATCCATCCCCACGAATATATTCTTATCTTTCCCACTTTCAAAAGAATAAAAAGATCAATTTCATTTTCTCTTTTTGATCCTTTCTTCTTTCTAAAAACATGATTCAAGAGCTCTTTGCAGGAAACAGTACACTTATAGGAGGCGGAGGCGGAGGAGGAGGAGATAATAATAATAATAACAATAATATTTCGAAGCTATCAAATATTACTCCTTCCTCCTCTCCTCTTTCCTGTACTACTACTTCTACCCCTGCAGCGGCAAGTGCAAATGCAAGTCCGTGTGCAAACTCGGAAAATCTTAGATGTCCGCGTTGTGATTCCCCAAACACTAAGTTTTGTTACTACAACAACTATAATTTAACTCAGCCTCGTCATTTCTGCAAGACCTGTCGACGCTACTGGACTAAAGGGGGCGCGCTACGCAACGTCCCAATAGGAGGTGGCTGCAGGAAAAACAAGACCATCACTACAGCAAAATCAACTGCTGCAAAATTGAAAAATTCACTCCCGTTTGAGTTAATTGGAAAATCAGGTATTTTTGGAGGGTTCGAGCAGGAAATAATACCTTCTACTAATAACCCTTTTCTCTTTTCCTCACCACCTCGTCAAAATCATAATCCAATTCTTTCCTTACTCAAAGGAAATCATCACAACCTTAATTTTGTTAAGGAAGAGCCAAAATCATTGAATTTAAACTCGTATAATCAATTTCTTTCCAACAGCGGTCTTTCCGGTTTGTGGAAAAATAATTATCAGGAAAATATTGGTGAAGTGCAAAACAATTCAGGATTTCAAGAGCTATATCAAAGGCTAAAAGCGTCGACAAATCGATGCTATCCGGATATTCATGGACCATCATCATCGTCTTCATCAATGATTTTGGATTCGGCTCCGGTGGCTGGAGGAGAATCGGGTTTCTGGAACCCGACCCTTTCAACATGGTTGGATCTGCCAACAGCAAATGGTGCATATCTTTAATTAAGGGCCTAATTGTTCAAATTAATTAGTATTATTACTAGTTTAATTTTCTCTACTTTTATTAGTACTACTACTACATTAGGATGAAGGGTGGGTTTCTATATTAATTAATTAATGTGGTATACTTGGACATGGTGTGGGCAATTAAGGTCTTTTTTGTTTTTTGCTGTTTTATGTTTTGTGTGTGAATTGGCATTTTCATCTTTGATGAGCAATGTACTAAAAATCCAAGAATAGCTTTGGTTTTTCTTTTTTCCGTTTGCAGATGAATTGGCCTACATTTTTCAGCTTTCAATTTTTCTAAATCTGTTTTTAAAATTTTAAAACAAATTTGAAGTTGAAGCAATCAAACAAATTATAAAACAAAATTTTATTTAAACCAATTTTCAAATATTTGATTTGATCAAGAACGTTATTGTAGTAATAATGTTTGTGACCCACTCTTTTAATTTTTACCATATATTTCACTGTCAAAAATAAGATTAGATGGAAACTAAAGTTAAAAACGAAAATTTTTTAGGACAATTTTTTAGAGCTCATTTGGTACGAAGGATAAGAAATTAAATAGCTAATTTTGAATTTATTCTATGTTTAGTTGGAATAAAATCGTAGAATAAATTATTTCATAATTATAATATTATTTTAATCTCACATTTAAAATGAATTAACAATCCTAAAATAATTATCTCGAGAATAACTTGGTCCGCCAAATGAGCCCTTAAATATACCTCTTTTGTTTACTTTTACTTGTACTGTTTTATTTTTTGAGATTAATTTGATTAAATTTCAAAGATAAATTGAAGTAGCTAAATCTAATATTTAAAATATAAAATTTAGATGGTTGAAAACTATACCATCTTAAAATATTGATCAAAATTCATATAGTTTGATATAAGTGAAATAATGATATCCGGAGGATGAATGAATTGAGTTAGTGGGCGGACGAATATATATGTTCTCGATAGAATCAAAAGGTTTAGTGATTGTGGAGTGCATGTGTAGAGACAGATTGATGAGTATATGTGAAGATTCTAATTCCCTTTGAATGATAAGTGATCCAAGAGTCGAGACTAAAACGGCAATTTGAATAACAAAGGAGATTCCATATGCAGCTTTATGTAAGACAGTGCCATTGCCTACCACTACCCAGACAAACATGTCTAGTACTCTATCAAAACAGATTATTTTTGACTGGCCTATACACGTTACTAACTTGGGCATTCAAAAAGTTGAATATATATTCTTTGTAAATAAAATTGTAAATTTATACTTCATTTGTTACAAAAAGAATAATCTTCTTTTCTATTTAGTTTATTTTAAAAAAATGACTCGTTTTCTTTTTTAGCAACATTTTAATTTCAGCTTTCCACATGACATATTTAATACCACCATATAAAAGAAATTTAGGTATATTTAACATAACGACTTTAATCCAACAACAAACAACAACATACCCAGTGGGGCATGAAAATCGGATTTATGGGGTTGATTGCCTAGCAACTGAAAGGTTTTCCGGTTAGGGGTCCTGTGCATTCTTAAATTATTTCTCCATTTCATCTTCTTTGTGACTTTTAGCACTCAAAATCAAGCAATTTGTGATTCAATTTGATTGCACAGTCAAAACTTAACGGGATGGGGCCTGTTATGGACCTTACGCCCCCTAGCTACGGAAATGGTGGAATGACGACAACAACAACATACCCAGTGAAATCCCACAAGTGGGGTCTGGGGAGGGTAGATTGTACGCAGACCTTGCCGCTACTTCATAGAAGTAGAGAAATGGGGGAATGACGAATACTTTAATTATAAATCAGGCATATTGCTTTGTTTACGTTTTTAACTTTTTTCTACAACTTCCTTTCTTTATGTGAAATCATCAATCTAGATATCCATGAGTGAGTAGAATAAGCAAATTTGAAGCAAGCGTAATTGGATCTATTGTTCTATCAAATTGGTAAATACTAGCGTGTCGATCTTTATTTTCAATTATTATGTTTGATGATCATAGCTAGAGGAAGAGAGTATCTTAAAGCGGAATAGGAACAGCTAGCAAAGGATGCGATCTCGCCAGTGTGATCCCAAACTTCTCCTCTACATCCAAATCTTCTGGTGCGATATCGCCTTCAGCTTTCCAATCAAATGAATTCAACAATGAACCTAACATTACAGAAAGTGTCCTGGTTGCCAAAGGTAATCCCGGGCAAATTCTTCTGCCAGCACCAAATGGAATGACTTCAAAATCTTGGCCACGAACGTCCATTTTCAAATCCCAAAATCTCTCTGGCTTAAATGACAGAGGATCCTCCCATACAGTTGGATCACGGCCTATTGACCATACGTGCACCAACACTTGAGAGTCTTTGGGGACTAAATAGCCACACGCCTCAACGTCTTGATCTACCTTTCGGATCAAAAAGGGAACTGGTGGGTGCAACCGCAAGGTTTCTTTCACTATGCACTGCAAATAAGGTAGACGGGCAACGTCAGTTTCTTCTATTGCCTTGCCTTGGTCTATAACTTCAGCAAGTTCAGCTTTAGCTTTTCTCATTATGTATGGCTTTCTCATGACCTCAACCATTGCCCATTCTAATGTATGTGAAGTTGTATCAGTTCCCGCAATGAAAAGGTCCTGCAATATAACTAAATATAAGGGATGCCAAAAATTGATAAATTGGAAATTACACACTAATAAAGGTCAAACGCATATCCTAAAGGAATAAGTTGAAAGTACCAGGCATAACCGTTCTATATGATTTCTATCGATTGCCTGAGGATCTTCTTTGTTGGTATTCAACAGAATGTCTAGAACATCAGTGCTACCAGTAGTTGCCGATTTACTCCTTGCCTCCAATCGTTCATCAATCATTCCCTCAATCCTCTGAAGCAACTTACCAAAACTTCTGCCCACTTTTCGCCTTATTCCTTGAGGATCAATCGTTTTCAACACCGGGAAATAATCAGCCAAATTGGGCTTACCAGCTTCTTCCACGATGTTCCACACCACATCCTTGAATTCTTTACCTGAATTTGCGTAAGGGTCCACCACATCCTTGGAAAAAATGGTATTGGAAAGTAAGTTTATAGAGGTCTCGAAAGCAGCTTGGCCTATATTCACTGCCTCACCCGTTTGGCTACACCCACGGCAATAAGCAATAAGATCTTGGATCTTTCCGGACCTAAGAACAGAGATGACAAAATTAACTTCTTTTCAGTATCTAACTCATCAAATTAATTGGTCATTATACTCCTTCCGTCCATCTTTACTTGTCAACTATACTATTTTGAGATGTCCCACACAACTTTTACCTTAGTTCCTAATTTGACCATACCATTAATTATAATAATTTTCCTGTTACATTTTTCAATATTTATTATATTGAAAAAATAATTTGATAAAATGACACATATCATTTACTGTGTCAAGTTAATGGGAAAAGTAAAATAGTATAACTGTATGGGTCAAAATGCCACTCAAATCAGATTTGGAGATTGAGAATTAACTGAGTCAACAAACACATTTGGCACACTACCTGAGATGTTGATTGGCGTCAAGGCTGCTGCCGGAGAAGATATAGGAATTCAATATTTTCCTTAGGCTTCTCCATGGATTAGCAACTGGTAGCCATACCACAGAGAACTGGTAGTGATTTAGGGCATATATTGCATCTGGAATTTTTCTGCTAGAGAAGGCCAAATCTTGTTTCTGTAAGACTTGTTTAGCAACAGCTGATGAAGATATAACAACTGTCGTCATTTGTCCCAATCTGAGGCTGATTATTGGGCCATATTTTGCGGCAAGTTTAGCAAGGGACTGGTGAGGTTGACCACCAAGAATGTTGTGAAGATTTCCAATCAATGGCAGGGGATTTGGTCCTGGTGGAAGTTTCTTGTTACTTCTTTTGCTTACTGCCGCCCAACGAATGCACAGCAGCAACGTCCAGGCAAGTAGCAATCCAACTACAATCGCCGCAGAATCCATTTGTCTGGTCCTTCTGCCTTTCTGCCTTCTCTTCTCTGTTAAATGTATCCAACGCTAGTAGTGGACACAAGTTATCAGATTTGACACGATTTTAAGAAAGAAATACTTTACCAACTTCAAATATAAAACAAGGGAGAACCCATAAAAATGACCCTCAATTTGGCAAAACTTTTTAACTTGGAACTTAAACTTTCATAGTGCATAAATATGACTCTCAACTTGACAATTTCTAAATAAATAGGCACAGTTGAGGGTCATTTTTATGGGTCTCTTTAAAGAGAACGAGATATCCGCTCATATAAAAAATAATATCCCCTTCATCTCAGTTAAAATATCATTCAATTATAAAATTAAGTTATAGTGCTACATATAAAAAATAGACACTAATGTTCAAGTTTTGCCAAGTTGAGGGTCATTTTTATGGGTTCATTGTATGATTATACAATTAAGTTATAGTGCTACATATAAAAAATAATATCCCCTTCATCTCAGTTAAAATATCATTCAATTATAATACGTATTTATTTTTCCGTTTAATAATGGATGCGTATTATGACAAACTAGAAATTCGGGTGAAAAGATGCTCTTTCTTAACCACAGCCTGCGCCATGTGAGCCCTCTCTCATCATTCAATTCTTTCCTTCTTTTGGATAATTTTTTAATTTTATCTCCTCGTATACATTAAAATCATAACATGGCATTTGACTCATTTTATGTATTTGATTTAGCTCGAAAACAAATAAAGGAATAACTATAGTTTTGCTTATTTACGTAATTTTTTTCATGATTAAACACACAAATAATACATAGGATTAGAGGTCGTTTGACACATGAATAATGTTTCTAGCCATGGAAAGACTTTTAAATCTTCATTATTTGATAGACTTCTACTTCTTTCTTATTTGAATCAAGAAAATACCCTACCGTCGCTAATTTTTTTTTAATTTACCATGAGTTCTAATTAAATAATGATAGAATCTCTATATATAAGACATTTATAAATAAATAATTTATCAAAATTAGCGAATTATTAATTTTTTTATAATATCATAATTATATTTAATTTTTCTTTGTCATGTTTGTTATCAAACGAGATACACACTTTGATTACGCACAAAGCGCGTACAATAACAATACTAGTAATAATATATAAATATTGCAAGTTGAAATGTACTCATCAGTATTATGCAAATAACACGTTAAATATTGAAAATTTTGTTTGACCAGTATTTGGTTTTCAAATTACAAAACTTTAATTACTCTTGCATTGAAATAGAATTGACTTTTGACTTTGTCTAGAATCTTATATCTAACCTGACCCGCCTTATTTGACTAACATTATTAGAATATTTGTTTTTTTTTTAATCTTCTTAATGAAAATCACGTATCATTGATTTAATTGAGTGATTTTATTAATATTGAAAGAAAGAGCATGCCAATGCAAAAGACAGTAATACCCTTGCATAGAGAAAAGAACAACAACAAATGATAAACTAATAGAGGACTGGAGGGGTTTTATAGCGGAATAGGGATAGCTCGTAAAGGACGTGATCTTGCTAGTGTAATTCCAAACTTCTCTTCTACATCCAAATCTTCGGGAGCAATATCCCCTTCAGCTTTCCAATCAAATGAATTCAACAACGAACCCAACATTAGAGACAATTTCGTGGTTGCCAAAGTTAATCCTGGACAAATTCTTCGACCAGCACCAAATGGAATCAGTTCAAAATGATGGCCACAAACGTCCATTTTTGAATCCCAAAATCTCTCTGGCTTAAATGCCAGAGGATCCGCCCATATAGCTGGATCACGGCCTATTGACCATACGTGCACTAACACTTGAGTGTCTTTTGGAACAAAATAGCCGCAAGCCTCCACGTCTTGATCGACCTTGCGCATCAAAAAGGGCACTGGTGGGTGCATTCGCAAGGTTTCTTTCACTATGCACTGCAAATAAGGGAGACGTGCAATATCGATTTCTTCGATTATCTTGCCTTTGCCAATAACATCTGCAAGCTCGCGTTTAGCTTTATTCATTATTTCTGGTTTCCTTATGACCTCTACCATTGCCCATTCTAATGTACTTGAAGTTGTATCTGTTCCGGCAACGAAAAGGTCCTGCAATAAGGTAGCAACCTAATGAAGCGTAACAGAGCACCAAATCTCTAATAAATTCAGGATTTACAATTAACTTTAGCATTTTTATCACTAAATTCATTGTGTTGCAATTGAATTTACAGGTTGGTAATTAATATTTTCTGAATTAGTAGTTTCACGGTTCAAAAATAATTGTTCAAAATAAGGAAGTTAACCAAAGGTAAAGAAGTTCAAAATTACAATGCACAAGTGTTCTATATGATTTCTGTCCATGGCCTGTGGATCTTCTTGGCTAGTATTTAACATAACTTCAAGAAAATCCGTTCTACTGTCATTTGGCGATTTCCTCCTTTGCTCCAATCGTTCATCGATTAATCCTCGAATCTGCTGAACCAACTTAACAAAATACTTGCCCATTCGTCGCCTTGTTCCTTGAGGATCAATCGTTCTCAACAGGGGGAAATAATCGGCCAAATTAGGCTTACCAGATTCTTCCATGACGTCCCAGACCACATCCTTAAATTCTTTACCTGAATTTGCATAATGGTCCACCACATCCTTGGAAAAAATGGCATCGGAAATTAAATTAATCATGGTCTCGAAAGCAGCTTGGCCTATATTCACTGACTCGCCACTTTGGCTACACTTGCGGCAATAAGCAATAAAATCTTGCATCTTTTCGGACCTGACATGCATTGCAAGTGACAAAATCATTTTTTGCTGAGTAATGGCATGTTTGTTGACGACAAAGGATTATATGAATAAATAATTTATTTAGGATGAGGCGCGTATATCTCGCTCTCTTTAAAGAGACTCAAGTTCAATATGCCATAATCTATATCTATCCAGCAGTATATCTGTTGACTTGTCCCTTCCGGAATACAACAGTCTACCAACGTCATACAACTCAAACAACTCCAAATTAGTTAAATAGTCCAAAAATCCACAAAAAGCACACCTTCCTTCAACATGTAATACTCTTTTTTACGTAAATAATATAGTTGAAAACTTAGAATATTTTCTTTCTCTCAACTCTGTCTTTCACTATACTAACTTTGCTACCCACTACAATATTTATCTGCGCTCCTCATCTTTCTTACATCCCCTTCACACAGGAAGAAGCATCAGTATTTATAAGTGAAGATTGAGGGATAGTGATGTTGACAGATAAAAGTGACAGATGCTACATAAGTTATAAGACACTAATGATCATATGAGTTATAAGAATTAATAATTATTTCCACCACAATTTATACTCACTAACATATTAATGTTTTGACCTGTTATTAGTTTGATTTATTTTGATCAAACTAAACGCAGTCATTTCGACTTTTACCTGAGATGGTGACTTGCGCCAAGCTTGTTGGTGGAGAGCATATTAGAATTCAAAATCTTCCTAAGGCTTCTCCAGAGAGAGCCAACTGGTAGAAACACCACAGAGAACTGATGGTGATTATGGGTACGGATTGCATCTGGGATTGTTCTGCTTGAAAAGGCCAAATCTTGTTTTTGTAAGACTTGTTTGGCCATGGCTGATGAAGATATTACCACTGTAGTTACTTGTCCCATTCTGAGGCTGAACACTGGGCCATACCTTTGGGCAAGCTTAGCAAGTGACTTGTGAGGTTGATCCCCAAGAACGTTATGCAAATTCCCAATCAATGGCAGGGGAATTGGCCCTGGTGGAAGTCTTTTGTTACGTCTAGTGTTGATTATTGCTAGCCAATGAATGCAGTGAAGCAAAGTCCAGGAAAGTAGTAATCCACCTATCATTGCTAGAAAATCCATTGTAAATGAACTAATCAATTCGGAGTATGTATGTGTGTACCTTACATTAGTTGTATTGGTGCAGCGGTTTATATAGAGTTAATATATGATGTCATCACTCAACTAACAATTTATTTAATTTTTTTTTTTATAACCTCAAAGTCACTCGTCTAAAGATTTTTCTGATGAAAAATTGTTGAAGAATGGAAAAAGTCCTACATTGATGGTTAATGAGATGGGTGGACTCCTTATATTGGCTTGGGCAATCCTCCTCTGTTTGGGCTAATTTTTGGAATGTGAGTTATGCCCAAGATCTAATTTTACATAGTATCAGTCTAGATGGACTCTGCTCAATTCTTCTCCTTTTGACTTTTAGGGTGTGAGTTAAGCTCGAGACCTAATTTAAAGCTATTAATTTAAATAGTAATTTTTTAATTAAATTTTATTTAAACACAAATATCATTTTTAAACTAATTTTTTTTAAAAAATAACAAGATGCTCATTCAATTATTTTTTATTGAAATATTATTTTCTAAATATATATGTGCAAAAGTACTACTGAATAGTAGCATACATATTAAATGGGAAAAAATATCGATAATAAAAAGAAAGGAAGGAAGGAGAAAAAACCACGTAAATGGTCAGTAATATTAATCCTGCCATTTTCATTTTAAAACACATTTTTTTTCCTGCCAATTTCCTTTCCTGTCCTTTGCTTTCTCCATCCACAACGAATATTTACAAAATAATGTTTTAATAAAATAAAATAATTAAAATGGGCACTTTATTATTTTTAAAAAAGATTTATAACAAAAATTATACTTTAATAAAATTTAATAAAATAATTAAATAAGCATCTTATTATTGATCCATACGTTTGCTTCTCCTGCTATCATCCAGTCAACAATTAATTCATCTTTGAGTATCAAAGTGTGAAAGTGAGGAAGAATTGCTAGCACATATCTACTACAGCTCATCAAATTTAACAACTTTCGCTTTGTCTTTTCATTTATGTTTAACAAATCTTTTACTACCAACATAGATTGTGATGCAATGGTGGGACTACTTTACTTTTAATTAGAGGTCTCGAATTCAAGCTTTGGAAATAGAAAAAATTCTGTTGGGAGCGTCACCTGCAGCGCGATTCGGATTTAGTCGGGGCTCCAGGCACCGTGTGGGAAACCAAAAAAATAAAAATAAATCTTTTACTAGCATGATAGTTAAAAAAATTATTTTTGAGTGAAGTAACTTTTTTTTTTTTTGAATGAATCAAAAAGAAAAAATATCACATAAAATAAGATAGAGCGAATAATAAGATTTGTCTTTAACTGAATTGTATGAAACATCTAATCATCAACTCGATTTTCCAATTAGGCAAAACTTTGATTGAAAATTTGTCTAAGAAAATCGAATGGAATCCCCTGTTACAAATTAATTTGACCAAAAACATCATAATTCTTCTCTTTGTTTTGATAAATGGTAACGTTGTTAAAGCTAGTGCCTGTTTGGTTCAAAGCTTAATTTAGACAATATTAATTCTAAGGATTTGCATTTATCTAGTAATGAAAGCTAGATCTGAACGTTTAGTACTCCAATCGTTTCATTTTATTTGCTGTACTAAAAATAGATTGTATTTTTACTTGTCCATTTTATTGAATCTAAGAGAAATTTATCATGTTCTTTTGATACTATCATTGTTATTAAATAATTACATAAAGTACTGCTTCCTCCGTATCATATTAATTGATCACTTCATTTTTCATATGTATATTAAAAAATTATAAATAAGAGTGTAGTTTTACTAGTTTATCCCGTAAGAACTTCATTGGAACTTTACAAACAAGTACGATTATTTTTAAAAAGAATTAGTTGCAAGGATAATATGAAAAAAATCAGCTAATGTTTTCTTGATTTAGTAAGGTGATCAACTAATATGGGACAATCATTTTTAGTATGGTGACCAATTAATATGAGACAAAGGAAATAGTAATCAAATTTAGATTTTCAAGATATAATTAACAAGATTAATTTATGTAAAATAAGCTCCTGATAAATATTTTATCAAGCCGGTAAAGATCAAGTAAGATGAAACCAAAGGAGTGCGTAAAAACAATGGCGCGTTTGCCTCAAGAACCTCATGGCTTAAATCATTTAAACTTCTATATTAATTACCTACCTCGTGTTTTATTGTGTGGCATGAAACACAAAACAGGTCGATCACTTGTGTTCATATCATCAGAATTTATTGAAGAAGTTATAGAGTGTGTGTGTGTGTGTGTTTCAGTATCTGGTTGTTGTTTAACTCAGTTGCTTTGTGTTGGTATTTGCAGGCTTTGTGATTCACGTTGGAAAAAAAAAATTAATTGCAGATTCAATAAATACCTTCTTGTCTCGGTGCAAACACCAAGTTGCCTATTTAATTCAAGGTTGGTGGATTTTTCAATCCAAAATATAATATTCCCTCCGTCAATCTTTAATTGTCCTTTCTTGACTTGGCATAAAAATTAAGAAATAGTAAATAATACAATAATTTTATCAAATTACTCTTTAGATACAATCAATATAATATCTTAAAAATTATAATAGAAAAATGATTAATTAATAATAAGAATAAACTAGAAACTAAATATAAAATTATCTCTTAATTTCATAAGTATTATTGGACATCCCAAAATAGTAGAGTAAAAAGATAAAAGATGGACAGATGTGAGTAGGTCATTTCCGCACAAAATTTAAATAGTAACGTGACTCTATTACATGGTATGAATCTCTCAGAATCAGTTAACTACTCTCAGAAATTTAGATTTGTTTTCTGCAACTACTGCTATTGGAACAGCTGCAGTTTATCATAAAACTTCTTCCTTGAAGCAACAGGAATTGATACAAAACAATACTATGCAGAAGCTTTTCTTAAGACCATTATGAAAAAATGCCGAGGTCGTCTGTAACAAGTAGGTTGTCTAGGCTCCAATGGAATGATCATGACCCTGGGAAAGAATAACAAATGTAACAAATTCCACACATTATTATTTTGGAATTCTAACTTCTAATATTCTCCAAATGTCATAATCACTCAGCAACAGACTATTGCCACCGACTGCGAAAGATCCATGAGCCCTTTGACCTTGGGTTCCCAGGAGGTACTTGATGAGAAATTCCTGCCGACATCTAAGAATATTCATCCTTCTAGTCCAAAAATGTGTGAGTCTCATATTCAAAAATCAGAAAATTCACCTCAAAAAGTCAAGAATGCTAGGACTAGATTCCCGTCCAAGCCACATAATGCTCCAATGAGCCAGAGATACGTCCCTTTCAAGTTGCAGTCATTCTCAACTAGTCAGCTTCGAGTTGGCATGGAGTACGAGAGTACATGGATTTAAAGGAGATGGGACAACGACGAGCTTTTATGGTCCGTCATCTCCACTGAGCTCCTGAAATCGCGTCAAACTGCAATGAAGAGCATTAATTAGTTTCTGGTAGAAACAGCTGCCTCCCCATCCATCCTTTCCCGAAAGGGCTTAACCCCACACAAAGTAATGTCTGGCTAGTGACACTCTGGGGAGAATGGGCTTACTGTGCGCAGCATTCCCCTTGCACTTATGCATAGAAGCTGTTGCCTCACCTTGAATCTTGACCCTTGGGTCGCCAAAGGAAAGGAGCAACTTTACTGTTGCACCAAGGCTTTGTCCCCAGTCCCCCAAACAGGAAAGAAAAATTTCTTTAACCCAACCAATATATGAACAACAAATTCTTAAAATAACAAAGATCATTTACATCAGTAGAAAAAATGTGTTCAAACATAAGAAAAGCATGAACAAAGATCAGTTGATAAACACGAACACGATGAATGAGACATTAATCCTCAAAAAAATGGCTTGAATTGAAGGATGGCGACGCACCTTCCTGCCTCAAAGTTTAGAGTTTACAGAAAAGTCAAAAGTTCTTTCACAAAAACAACTCAAACAAAAAAATTGTGCGAAAACTCAAAGTTCTTTCACGAACTCTATTTTTTGAAAATTTTCAAACAAAATACCTCCTTATTAAGAACTTGTTGACAGATTCTCCGCAAATTTAGAATGAAATGCCAACCAGCAAAAATAACATAAATAGTAGCTTGAAGAATAAAAATGTCGCTGAATTTTGATCTATAAAAGGGAGGAAAAAACACTCCCTCCACTTGCATTCTACAGAACATTCACCTCAGAAATTTCAAAACCAGACATCACTAATATTTTGAATTTTGATAACAAGCCATTATGAGTACAATGCACTTGCACTCAAGTCCTACAACTTGATGCAATGTTCTTGAAATGCATGCATGATTCTAGCAAAATAGTTTTGAAATGATTGCAAATAAAAATTCAAATATCAAAGTAAGAGTTGCTCAACCATTAAGAATATCCACTGAACCCAGTCTAAACATTAAACAAACACTTGACTTACTTTAAGCAAATTACAACTTATTAAAAGAACTCCTATTACAAGGAAACATGACATAGGAATAATAAATATATTATAGAGTAACATAGTCTGATGCAATGCAATAGAAACTAATGAAAAAGCCACCAAATGTGTCAAACAAACATACCGACGTAGCAGCACTTGTGGATTATAAGGAAACAGATTCTTTTGGTGAAGGCTTTCAATAGATGCTTTAAGTTGAAAAAGGCAGTTCCTCGCACATTCAAATGGTAACATCTGAGTTACATAGTCCTCACTGTGACATTCATACGCTTTCTTGTGTTTGCTGTCAGGTGGTAAAATATCCCCACCAACACCACTCAACACAACTGATATCTCTCCCCTAGAGTTATAATCATCTGTTGACAACTTTTTTCTTTTTCTGCTATGACATTTGCTGCTCCATGAGAATTCGACAAATATGTCCCAGGAATCACATACCTTACGGAGACACCTATGAGGATGCAGGTACAAATTAAATTGCAACATCAGACATGGATAAAGTCAACATATTTTGTTTAGGAGCTACAAAATATCCCCACCAACACCACTCGGCTAATGTTGCCCCCTTTCTCTGAAATTAATATGTGATTTAAATTTGCAGCAATTATCAGAGAAATGAATATGCAATGTTTAATGTAAATGGAGGAACACGTGGTTACATTTTTGTTTTTAAGGAATACATTAAGAAAAAGAATAATTCATAAGAGGATTTGTGGATCTTTTGTAGGATCAAAACAATAATCCCTCTATCCCAATTTACGCAGCACACTGTCTTTTTTGGTCTATCCCAAGAATGACACCTTCCTATGTTTAAAAAACATTTTAACTTTATATTCTCATTGTATCCTTTATGAGATGATTTACAATCACACAAATGGCTATGACTTGTTCTAGAGCACAAGTTTCAAAAGTTTTTTCTTTCCTGAACTCCATGCCTAGTCAAACACAAAGGTAGTAGTGTTATATGAAGAGCTTACAACTCCAGTCATTCTGAATATGCTATATGGTACAGCTGGAACTCTTTACATGGACTAAGAATAGTCATTATTCTATGTTGAATCATTTTACGTTCACTACACTTACATATTGGGAAAAAAAGATGATTTGCAAATTTGGAACTAGTATGCTTGCCCCTATAAAAGGTTGATCCTGTCAAAACACCATATTTACTATACATATCTGATACTTGCAGATCTTACAGCCATGTCCAAATGCTATAGAAGAAAATAAAATACAAAAGTCTGGGTACGCACCTCAACAGATATTCAGCAGAACTAGCCCCTGTGTCTTTTGAGATAAGATAATCAAGAAGAACTTGATGATCATAGTGTATCTGTGAGGAAGGTAACATTGCAAAACTACTCAGTACTGGTAAATTATTCAGTATTGCGATCTTGACATCACAAGGAAAAAAAAACAAAGAAATGCACAAGGGGATGTTTTGTACTTACTCCAGCCAAGAATAGGTGAAAGAAATGTATTGGGTGAAAAAGGTGTGAGATCAGAGAAAACTCTCTCACTTCATCATCTAATAAAGACACTTCATTAGTAAACCTACATACAACAAGAAGCACTAAATCAACCGCCATATACAACTTCACATCATCTCTAAAATTAACAAATATGCATTCAACTCACTTTTCAGAGTAAAATGGCAAGCATAACATTTGCAAGAGCATGTCAAATAGAATATCATCCTACAATTTAACAGTAGTAAAAGAAAGTCAGAAAAGTGAAGACAGCTGGACCAGTACACATTTAGTAAGACATCCACCGGTACTTCATCATACAAGGTCAAGCGATCTTTGTATCACAAAGAGCTTCCAAAATGCAACATCAGATGAATCAGATTAACCAAATATGAAGTTTTAGCAGAGCTCTATTGCTGGACATCATATCATAGTAGGAAGTACACTAAAGCCTAGACACAAGCCAGAAACCATTTTGTAAGAAATAGGCAATTCTCAAGCCTTTTTTGTTGTTGTTGAAAATCAATACTTCCTCCATTTCATTTTATGTGGCACCCTTTCTTTTTCAGTCCATCCCAAGAAAAATGCCACCTTACTAGAATTAGAAACAATTTAACATTAGAATTTCCTTTTTACCCTTAATGAAATGATTTTCAACCGCACACACATGTATGGATGATTTTAGACTACAAGTTTCAAAAGTCTTTCCTTTTTTTCCTAAATACCGTACCAACTCAAATGGTGTCACATGAAATGGGATAGAAAGAGTATCAATTCAATAGATAAAGCTTGGAAGCCAAGTGTAGACAATTCTCAATCATTGGAAGTCCAAAGATTAAGTTGAATCTCTAATTCTTTAGACAACAAACACTGAGCAAATGATGGATTTGGTCAGGCTAATCAATAAGGAATAAACATAAAAACCTCACTAAGTGTAAGAATCAGTTCTCCAGATATAGTCGCGCAGTTGATCCAAAAATGTTAAGGAAAGAATTAACAGAAGGGGGAGGGGGGAAAATGAAAGAGATGCAGAGTATTAAAGCAACTGCATGTACAGGGTTTTGTACCCCATTCTTGGTCAATTGAAGCACCATAGGGAGAACTTAAATACTCTCTATGATTTCTTGGTAACTAAGACTTAAAACGCCACTTATCCTCTTATTATAGTCCAGATTATCTCATACCAACAGTTCTAAAACTTATCACACCTTGAAAATGAGATTTAATCATAAATTTATAAAAGCCAATTCAAACTTTTTATTTAGAGGTTCCGAAAGAAATGAACAAGTCAAAACAAAACAGTCATTGTGAGCAAGAGCACAAACCTCTTGCATATATAGCTGCAAGAAGGATGAGACAAAGTCCATGCATTTCTCAGAGTACATATCATGGTCAATAAAACAATCACCAGGCAGAAGGTCTCTCAGCCACTCATGGAGCTCTAGCAAAGCTCTTCTTCTACTGCAACACTTGGGATTCATGTCAAAGCTTGAACAAGACTTAAGATTTTTACATGCATAATGTTGATCGGTCGTCTCTTTCATGTTCAGCAAACTAGAGGAACATTTGAGGAAAATGAAAATCGACAGCCGTTGTAAATGTTTCGATGAAATCCATTTTTTCCCCATATCAAATGTCATTGCCCCAAATGGAGAACCTTCGAGATATTTATCTAGAACAAACTCGTGCCCATCCATAGGTTGAGATAATTCATCTTGAAAGTATGTGTGGATGAAATCCAACCACGAAATTGCAATTGAGTGGTCCCAATGGATTTGGTTACTAAGTCGAATCATGAGTATCTGCAAAATGGACAGTTAATGCAACCACAAACTCAAGTCAGTTAATGATCACATTAGTGCATGCTATTTCAATTAAAATTTTAAATTCACCTATCACGCCACTATAAGTCACATAAGGAGCATATATGAAAGAGATGATTATTTGAGCAAAAGCAAGGAACAAGAACCCTTCATCACAACTGCCCAATTGTAACATTTAGACTGAACGCAACATCTAAGAAGGATAAATCCCTCAAAATATTAAATAAAGCACAAGTAGATGTGAGATGTAGAGAACCCCTAGGTGTAGAGAACCCCCTGATTTGTCTCAAAAGACAAATTATTTAGTATTAGAAAGAAATGGACTTGAATTGAACAGAATGTTTGCAGATATAGATAGAGCAACTTTTTAATTTTCTCAACTGATACTGAAAAGAGAACTAATAGTGGACCAAATTCCACTAGTCCACAAAAGCAGGCGAGTCATTTGTTAACCCTGCCCCTCGCATTAGCTGCACAGACTAACAATTGAATTTCCTACCTTCTTCCAGAAAGGAGTTCAGTAAGAGAGGCATATTCACTATGACAGAAGGTCCCCTGATCATGTAACCTTGACTAGCATGGCCTTCAAATAGGTGGTATCTTGATTACATTTATCACTCCCCAAAAAAAGAAAGAAAAAAAAAAGTTACTAGTGTCAACTCGCTACACCGCCAACATCAGTGAAACACTGGCCGCGAGAAAACTCATGATATACCTTCACTGTCTCCATAAGAATGTTTACTCTCCATCGTAAAGTTTGTACTTATTGGATAAGAGTAAACCATAGTATAAAGCAGAAAGAACAATAGCGCAATGAAAAAGCAGCATCAGTACCTAAACTGAATCTTAACTGGTGCTAGAAAAGTAAGGATATGCTCCAACAAAAGCATATCATGAAATGGGGGAGGGAGTTGGAAAATAACATACTGACTAGCTATCCACACCCATGGAGGGAGAAAACTAATCCACTCTTACAAGTTTCTTTGAATTAAATGATTGAGCAATATCAGACATCCAAATCAGATATAATAATATCATGGAAAATACCCATGTATTTATAATGAAAGTCACAGGTTTTACCTATTTTTTCTTAGCAGCAGGACCATTTTATAAAAGATGCTAATGAATGGGAATGAGTTGAGAATAAATTCATACCAACATCTTATGTTTAAGATATTGACGGATCGCAACATTATCAGCACGCTGACCATTACTAAGGCACAAGGACAGAAGTCTTGGAAGCAGGTTTTCTATTTCAAAAATAAATGGATGCTCTGATGAAGTGATGACAGCAGCATCAGTCCAACTACTTTTAACCAACGAACAGAGTAACCGGAGAAAATATCCCTGAAATATCTGTATTGACTTTGGTTTCTCTTCTTGCATTTGAAGCAAATGGTCTGAATAGGAGTCCCCTTTAACATGGTAAACCTCCGACAACAAATTCCATGGCATATTTGAGATAAAAGAAATGGTAGCCTCCAAGTAAATGTTGAAAAAATTATCAATAAGAACCCGATTCAACTGTTTCAGTACATTGTGTAGAACTCTCATGACAACAGCTGCCGTTGACCAACTTGCACTTTTAAGGCTAAGCTTCAATAAAGAAGAAGGTGATGGATCCCCACTCAAGTCTTTGACCTCCATTGTATGTCCCGTGGAAGAAAGACCATTAAAAATTGAAACTTCCACACAAAGATACAGTAAATTGATGTATTCACCCCAACAGCTTTCCTGCAAGATAGAACTTGTAAAGAAACACAAAATATCAAAAAGAAGAACTGCCTATGTAGTGATTTCGGAACACTGTCTTATCACGTACAGATTCAACCAAAACATCAGAAACAGCCACCAGGATATTGCCGACAAGGTGATTGAGATATGGATTCTTCATCGCAACCACGACCATCTGCAGATATGAAATCCTAAGACAGTTATAAGATTGAATTAGAAATAATTTCAAACAAAATAACAAATGCACTATTAAAAGAGGGGGGAACTGAACTTGAAACTGATCGAAAATGAGATTGAATCTTAGTTTACTAGAGCCTGAGCAACTAGGCTCCATATCAGATTATTCTTTATTAGAATTGTAGCAAAATTCCAGCACTGGTCAAGTTGAGCTTAATTACTGTACAGAAAGTAAACTCCAAACTGGGCAGGAGATTGAATAACATTGGGATGCTAATTTATAAAATTAGGTCTAGGGCCTAATGCACACCACAAAAGCTAACTCTGAGGGAGGAGGATCTCATTAACTTGCTACTTTAGCTTCAGAGTAGTATTTGATGCATAACTGTACTAACTGTACTAAGGACTATGTCGACGAAATGAATCCAAGTAACCATTTTGTCCAACAGCAAACCAATGTGACATCTCTCATAATTGGGTCTTTGAATTGAAAAAACTTACCAAGACCTCAATAACATTAGTTAAACAATGATGATTAGCAGCATGTGACTCGGGGATTATTGGACCTCCACCACGAGAATTTCCCGCCATGTCCTGCTAATAAATTTACACAAACAAACAAGGTACCCTAATATAATTCCAAGCAAAATTACATTTCCACAATCAAGAGGATACACAGAGAAAAAAAATCTTACAGAGCTATCATCGGACTCATATTCCTTCATCCACCGCTTAATTTCTGTATAAACCTAAAAGTTGGGACTATCAACTCAGCCTCAATTTAACCATAGGATCGCACAAAAAAATCAATACAAGAATCCCAGAATTTTCTAAAATAGAGGGATTGGTAAATAAAGAAACAACCTGCGAGAGAGCAATTAACAAATCTTTCACCATTTCCTTGGTTAACGAAGCAGAACCAGTTACCTGCGGTGGAGTAGAGTTCTGTTTAAGAAAAGAAAGAGACAGGGCAAGTAAGTATCAGGTGGCGGCAAAACTGAGCTTACAGTGAAAGAAGGGAGGTAACGGTCAATTAGAGAACAGAGGCGTGAGTGTTCCTTCCCCATAACTTGCTTTTTCACCATGAACTGTTTGATCTTTTCAAAAATTTTGAACTTCAGAATGAACCCACCTCCATAGCAATACAAGGCGGGGCGAGGCGAGGCACTCTCTTTTCTTCTGTTTCGACATAGTAAACTAGTGCGACATCCGTTTTTAAAGGGAAAAAAATTATCCAATTTACATGAATTTTTATAAAATTGGATAAATAAATATATTGTACGTGACATTCTACATGTAATATAAATAATATGTATATTTGCTTGTACAACTATACATAAATGGAAGGACATATATATATTATATATGTATATATCACATAAATTAATATTTATCAAAATAAATTACTCCACATTTATACATTTGGCCGAGCAAGAATACCAAATAGAATAATCTAAGGTCTTGATCAATTTAATTAAGATAAATGATAGTGCTATTTCCATTTCAAAATAATTAAATTATTGACCTTTCTTTTTATATTGCAAAATAGAAGTAAGTAAATTACGCAAAGTTTATTTCACTTTTGTTCCTCCTTTACATTTTTGAGGTGATACTTTTGCAAGATTAAATCATTCATATTTATAATTTTGTTTTAAATTATTTATATATTCAAAAATAATTTGAAATAACTGGAAAAGAAAATAATAGTCTATTTATATCCTAAAAGTTTTTTGCTCTATGAAAATGCATTACCTCAGCATTTCACTTAGCGAGCACTACTTAATTAAATGGATCTCTAGTTGGGTAAATAAAGATAACTACGTTATGTTTGAGTATTTTCTCGATTTAAAAAAATAATTTACGTCCTTTGTTAGCCTATTTTCTTATTTTAGCTGGCACCTTTCTTTTATTTCAAAAAGAATGTAATCTTACTTTTATTAAAAATAATTTAATTTTAAAATTTTTCTTTTATTCTTAATAAAATAATTTTTTAGATCACATGAATTTTTCTGTCATAATGTGACTGAGGGAGTAGTAATTCCTTTTAATTATTTTCAGCAGGCCACAACTTTGCCATTTATCAGGATTACAAATTTAGATAAGATTTGCTCACTGCTTCAGAAAACAGAAAGTTTGAAACACCTTAATCTAATCCCTGCTCTAAATGGCTTCTATGGAGTAATAACAAAAGCTACCAACTTATGCCACCATTAAAGGAGGCCCTTCCTATAGCAGCACTTCTCCTCGATAAATGCGCCTCCATAACTTCAGTTACCAAAGCACGACTGCTCCATGCCCTCATCCTCACTTCCATACCAGCCACCTCCAAGTCTCCTTATGTATTCAACAACATTCTCTCAATGTATGCTCGATGTGGGTCTATCCAAGACTCACATATCCTGTTCGACAAAATGCCTCAGAGAAACATCGTCTCCTTCAACGCCCTCATTTCCGCTTATTCTCGATACCACCACCTTGCCCATTGGGCTTTCCATGTGTTTGCTGAATTGCAAAGTGAGTGCCTTAGACCAAATCGGTTGACTTTTACTAGCCTTTTAAATGCGTGTTCAGGATTCAAGAATCAGGTATTAAGCTCCATGCTTCACTCCCAATGTATAAAGTTTGGATTTTTTTACGATGTGTGTGTTCAAACCTCTATTCTTGGGATGTATTCAAATTGTGGAGTCTTGAATTGTGCAGAGAAAGTTTTTTGCTACATGCATGATAAAGATAGTGTGGCTTGGAATACTCTATTATTCGGATATTTGGAAAATGGTAAGACCATGGAAGGCGTAGAGCTGTTGGGCACCATGTTGAGGACCGGAGTTGCTATGACGAATTTCACCTATGCAACATTGTTGAGTGCTTGTAGCAGGTTAAGAGACTATCTTTCTGGGGAATTGACTCACTCTAAAGTAATTGTTTCAGGGACTGAACCTGACTTGCCCCTGTATAATGCGCTGTTCGACATGTATTCTAGTTGTGGCGATAGTGAAACAGCTCTGAAAATCTTCAGAAAAATCAAGAAGCCGGGTTTGGTTTCTTGGAATTCAATGATATCGGGGTATGCAATAAATGGAGATGGAGAGATGGCGATGAGGATGTTCATCAAATTTGGACAATCTTCTTGTTTCACCCCTGATGAATATACATTTGCAGCTGCAATATCTGCTGTAGGAGCATTTCCAGCAGCTGATTATGGGAAACCACTCCATGGCCAAGTGGAGAAGGTGGGGCTCGGTGTAAATGTATTTGTTGCAAGCTCACTTATATGGATGTACTTTTGCAATGGGGAAGTTGAGTCTGCTCAGAAGGTTTTCATTAACGTCCTTGATAAGGATGTTGTCCTTTGGACTGAGATGATTGCTGGACATTGTAGGATTGGTAATGCTGAGAGCTCTATTAGGTTTTTCCTTGCAATGTTACAGGAAGGCCACAAGGCTGATGAATTTACCCTTACCAGCGCCTTAAGTGTGTGTGCTGAGGTGGCAACTATTAGGCAGGGTGAGATGATTCATTCCCTGGCTGTCAAAACAGGCTATATTGCTGAGATGACCGTTTGCGGGAGTCTGGTTGATATGTATGCTAAAATTGGAAACCTTTCAGCTGCAGAGCTTACGTTTTCCAGTGTCATCATGCCTAATATAAAATGCTGGAACTCCATGCTTGGAGCATATGGTCACCATGGGAAGGGAGAGGAGGCAATTAAGATGTTCAATGATATTTTACAACATGGCCTAAAACCAGATCATGTAACATTTATCTCTCTGCTGGCAGCGTGTAGCCACTGCGGTTTGGTCAATCATGGTATATATTTCTGGAATTATATGAAAGAAAATGGTTTAGAACCAAGCCTGAAGCATTATTCTTGTATGATCACTTTGTTGAGTCGAGCTGGATTCCTGGAGGAGGCTGAGAATGTTATTACGGAATCACCCTTTGGTGCTGAACGTCTTCAACTATGGAGAATTTTACTGAGCTCCTGTGTAAGTAAAGGAAACCAGATAATAGGAATACGTGTTGCTAAGCAGATTTTGGGGATGGATGCAGAAGACAGTGCAACAAATGTACTGCTTTCCAATTTATTTGCTTCGACCGGTAGATGGGCCAATGTTTCAGAGATTAGGAGAAAAATAAGGGGACTTCTGTTGGAAAAAGATCCTGGTTTAAGCTGGTTAGAGGTTACGAACAATACTCATGTGTTCTCTTCAAGTGATCATTCACATCCACAGTATTATGAAATAAGAGATGAGTTGCATAGATTACAAGGAAATTTAACACATTCAGAAGCAGATCAATTTATGCTACAATGCAATGGCTGTTGGAGCAGGATCTAGCCTCCATTAGTTAGAATCAGAATGACTGCTCATTGAACTCTTTGAGAGGCTATTTCTTTAAGTTCAGAGAGTGCAGATAATCACACATAATTTCATCCCCTTTTTTCTAGCCTTAGGCGTCAACCATTATTTTCTAGGCATACATTTACAACAGATGAAAAACTAATTTTTATCATGTGGTATTAATCTGTTAACAAGGTATTACTGCTTCCGTAGTTCTTTCTCCTTCGTGTGTCGTAAAACATAAATATATCTCAAGGCAGGTAAAACCCTATGAAGAGGGCTAAATTCAAGGGCAAAATTGTCTCTACAACAAATAAAAAACTCAAGTGTTGACACAAATATAACCTGTTTCATTTCTACAAAGGCAACTGAAATCATCTAGAAGAGACTCGAGTACAAGATCAAGCTTAATACACTAGATCAGGAGAATTAAGTAAATGAAAAATAGCATGGCCGCGACATCCCTATTGATAGTAGATCTCTGCAGAAATAGTGGGCTATAACAATGAAACTGGAGGTAGATAAACTGCATTATTTCAGGATTTGTCAAAATGCTTGAGCTTTGACAGGTAACCAGTGTTGCTGCAGCCAAGAGATTTCCATCCATTCAGAATCACAGATTGATGGCAGTAGATGTCTGAATTACTAGCGTCTGCCTGTACGACTTTTTGCTCTACTCTTCTGCCAAAAAGAATGATACAGAACAAAGATAGGCATCAGAACTAGGAGCATTTTTAGAAGTCATAAGCACCTACCTTCTTAAGGTTTTATTAAATAATACCAAAATGAAGTATCTGCTAATTGACAAACAAAAACATTCATCTTTCTTTTCATGAAATATAATGGAAGACAACCTTATATTTAGGAATATGAGGTAAAGTGTTGCTACAACACATACCAGACAAATGATGAAACAATTTGAACCAAAGGTTTGTAAATCAATTTCAGCAACCATGAGGCAATACATAAAATGTCTATGCCCATTAGTATTGCATCATTACTCTGAGTTTTGATACAACAACAAACAACAACAAACCCAGTAAAATCCCACAAGTGGGGTCTGGGGAGGGTAAAGTGTACGCAGACCTTACCACTACCTCATAGAAGTAGA
>JAABOM020000049.1:25639019-25663047 GCA_011800125.2 Solanum clarkiae | reverse complement strand
ATGACTAAATTTTGTCTTTGTTTCTTTTTCTTAATATGTGTGAAATGATCCATCAATTCACTTAATATGAAACAGAGAGAATAGTAAATAATAAAAGTAATTTTACTAAACCATCATTTGAATATAATTAATACAATGTCTTGAAAAATATGATTGGAGATGGCTATAATAAATAATAAGCATAAATTATGAACTAAGTGTAAAATTATCTCTGAATTTCACAAAATGAACGAATATTATTGAATATCTATTTTTGATATAGTGGATAAGTAAAAATGAACGGACAGAGTATATGAGAGAATAATTTGTGTGTAACGTTTAGGTCACTGGTCTTGGTCACAATCTCAATGAGGAATTCTAGATACAATTATTTAGTTGTCAACTTAAATATACTTTAATAGTTTGAAGTGATCGAAGTGATGATTGAATATGAAATAAACGACCCACTGCATATGCATATGAAATAAACTTTATTATATATTAATATTAAGATAAAATTGTAACTACTATCAATATGATCGTAGTATTAGAAACTATTTGGATCTTCGTTCATCCATCCAATAGTAATTTCTAGTATTTTGAAAATATAAATCGAAATTGTATGAAAAAATGGAAAATACTTTAAGAAAAACAGAAAAATATATGATTTCAGAAAATAAAATTACTTTCTGAGATAAATAATTATATTTGATAATGAATATTCATAATATTTTCACAATTTAAAATTTCATAACTTAATTATTCATTTATATCAAATGTAACTTTTTAGCCTTTAAGTTTTCATAATTTGATTTTTAAAAATTGAAATAATTTGAAATAAAATTGCACAAAGACTCGCCTTTGAGATCGCCATTTAATTTATATTTATAATATAAATCTTTTTGCAAGTTTTCTGTCTGAGATACAACTTCATACATATGTAATTGAAGTTGAAAATTCGTCTTTTATATTCTTGTGACCTTATGTAGACAAACATCAAACATTTTTATCTGAAATTTGATATGATTTTCAAGGTCAAACTTGGTATATTTCTCACTGAAGTTGTTCATCTGCAGAACCAAATTTGGAATACTTTTTACGGAGAAAGGGGTCTTCCTATAGACTCAAATTTAGCAACTTCGGCCCGTCTATCAAACAAAAGAAAAGAACCTGCTAGGCCCAATGAAACCAGACTTCACTTGGCCCATAGGACATGGTAACCAATTTGGATGGCATAATTAAGTACTAAAATTAGCTGAATTGTAATGAACCTATATTGTATTGAAATAGGCAATTGAAGTTATTCGTACAAATATAAGAGCTCATTATTATAATTATTCTTAATTTTTGATAATCTTCTAAGAAAAGAAGAAGAAATAAAAAGGAAAAAAGAACTTCATCGCATAGTCTTAACCTAAATTTCACTCTTCTATACACAAACATCTTTTTAGAGTCCCAAATATAATATGACATATTCCGACCAGGATTCTTCATCTTAATATTCATAACATGGTGTTTCTTTGACATACTGTAAGTTTTTAACTATTAAAAAATTATAGGAAAATATTTAATGCAACAATAAAATTCGATTAGGTTATTCACACTTAAAATATGAAAACACTTATAAAATTTGAATTTTATAAATTATTCTTTGAGTTGAATTCCATAAATCATTTATTAAGTTCAAAATTCCGAACTTTTAAATCACATTAATTGATTCATCGGTATAAATCACATGAGTCATTCCTTAGTTTTGAAACCCTTTGCAAATTTTCAACTTCATAAATTGAGTTTTATATATATTAAGATCATATTATTGTGAATTTTTATATATATATATATATATATATTAAAATTATATTATTAACAATAATAAATATTTTTAAAATATGATATATATAAGTAAATTCCCTTTAAAAATTTTGAACTTTATAAGTTAGTGATGGTGGTATTCTCTAGTTAGTGCGCTCGTGCTAACCAAATTAGTGTGTCCACTAAATAGGGACAAAAGAGTCATTTTACTATCAATAGGGCTTGAATTTCCCTCCTCCCTATAAACCCCAGTAACGAAGCCTGTGTGTATTGTGCGGCCTTTTTGTCTTTCCCACAAAATACATTTTTTGACCGTTGGGGGTTTGAGGAAGAAGAAGCGGCAACAGCTGGAAAATGGGTGCTCGTGGAAGGAAAAGAGCTGCTCCGGTGAATGTCGACGATGTCGATGGCAATACCCAGAAAAATTCCGAGTACGAACAGTTGAGGGAAAAAAGAATCAAGGAAAATCTTGAGAGGATGCAAAAGTTGGGGATTTTTGACTTATCACTCAAACTCAAGCCTGTTAGGACACCCATTGTTCGCAAAACCCCTCAGCGTCTCTCTCCTTTGCAGCCTTCTGGACCCACTCGCCGTTCCTCCAGGTATACTCCACTATTTTAGTCTGTTGCCCAAATACTGAAATCTATTCTACTTTTTGCCACTGATTTCTGTTGAACTGTCTGCTATCAATTACTGTGGAATCATGCTGTGGGTTAATATATAGAAGGGTAGAAAGGGTGTGTTGACTTCCCGATTCCCATATGGTTGGGGACTTTGGTTTCCTTATATGGTTTTGGACAATTCTCCACTCATGAGCTAGTTTTTGGGGTTGAGTTAGGTTCAAGATCGATTTCTTATTTTAGTGTCAGAGTCAGACCCATCCATTTCATTGTTTTACCTGATGTTGGGGCTCGTCTTATATTGTCCACTCTCCAGATATCTAGTATTGGCGCTGTTGAGTTCTAATATCGGTTAGGGATGAGCTCTTTGGTTTCCTTATATGGTGTTGGGCAATTTTCCCCCTCGCGAGCTAACTTTTGTGCTGAGTTAGGTCCATGATCCCATTTCTAGATCAAAGTGCCCTATTATCCATCAAGTTTAACGCTTAAAACAATAAGTTCTCTGTTGAGAAAGTGTTCTTTCATAGATTAACATTTTACTAGCTTGGATATATGGGCTGAGAGGTGTAATGGTGGAGAGGAATAATTGATGTTGATTTACTCTGCAATATACTGAGTTTAGATCCGTATTTCTTCTCCAAAGTTTTTCTGGATGTAAAAGAGTATGTTCAACTATTTGCTCCTCGGTTTCTAGCTTCTAAGTTTTCCATGTCTATTGACTGTTCTGCAAGCTAATATGACCTTTTAATTCTTGGACATAAATGAAGAAGAATATGGGCATGTTGTAATTTCTAATGCCTTATTCTTGTTTAATTGGGAATTTTAGGTTGCAGAATGCGACACCAATTAGCTATTCGGAGGTGCATCTCTCGAAGACTGATAACTCCTTGGATGGTGACACTCATATGTTGAGGGAGGAAGGGTCAAAGCCCGAGATTTACACAGAAGAACATGAGAAATTGTTGGGTACCACTGATTTGAGCTGGACTTTTTTTGTGGATGGATATGGGAATGATGGGAAGAGAATCTATGATCCAGTCAAGGGAAAAACTTGTCATCAGTGCCGGTAAGGAGATATGTTTGTTCTTATTAATATGAAACTTTTGCACTTCGTATTAGCTGATTTTCATGAGCTTCGTTCTGCATGATATTGGAGTTATTACATAAACAAGTTTAAATTTCACACTGAAAAAATAGTGAACAATTAATTCGGGTAAGCAAACTGGGTAAATGAATTGTGTGATTAGTTGTCTATGAATTTTCTCAGTTTCTGTCAAACTGCCTACTTGCATTGGCTCTAAGATAGTATTTGATATATTTGCAAAGTAATGAAAAATTAGGAGATAAAATGAATGGACTTGTAATGATCTATGAGATTAGCTCAATCAAATTTCAAATTGTCTTAATATTGGAATCTGTCAATTTTTATTTTGAGGATTACATTACACACTTGAGCTGAGGGTCTTTTGGAAACAACTCTCTACCTTCACGAGGTAGTGGTAAGGTTTGCGTACACTCTACTCTCCCATACCACACTTGGTGGGATTTCACTGGGTAAGTTGTTGTTGTTGTTGTACATTATTGGTGTTATTAGCCAATCTCAAACGGTGCCAGTGCGAGTTATTCAATCTGAGACTAGATATTTTCAAATATGCAGCGAGTCAATAATGCTTTCTCTATTGTGATGAATCAAGCAATCCCCTTCCCCATTTCCCCTTCCCCTACATCCATTTTCTTTTTCTAGAAGTAATGTTTGCAACAAATATTTTCTTTGAAGTAGGAAGAAAATCATGACATATTTTCCTTTGTCTTTCCGGTCATTATGTGTGAGAGAGAGAGATTTGCCAAGCAGTCTTATTGCTTCTTTTCTCATGTATGTCCTCATTCAATTTAGTTTCCCTTGTATGAATATATTAAGTTAACCATGTGGTTCTTCACCTTCTTTATGCAGACAGAAAACTCTTGGTCATCGTACTCATTGCAGCAAATGTCAAATGGTTCAAGGACAATTTTGTGGAGATTGCTTGTATATGAGGTATGACATCATGTATATCAAAGTTTGGGTATCTGCTAATGTTAAGACTTTTAATGTTCTCAATATGTCAAACTTCTCAAATAAACAAAAGCGTCATAACTGATAAAATTTCATCAAGTAACGTATTTTATCTATATTTTCATGTTAGTCTTTCTGTGCCACTTGATGATGAAACCATTATCTCTTTCAGTTGTCTGTATATTTGGTCCTGCTGAGCTTTATCAATCAGCTTTGATGATATGCATTTATTCGCTCACATTTAACCACTTGTACTGATATCCTGTCCCCATGCACATATGTCTATGTTATGAAGTATTTGTTCAAATCAATAAGAATTACTTGCTCAGTCCCAATTTACGTGACACTCTTTTTAGTCAATCCCAAAAGGAATGACATAAGGAATGACATCTTTCTATATTTAGTATAATAATTTTGATTTTCAACTTCCCATTTTATTGCCACAGAAAATTTTCAGGCTTGCTTAGACCACAAGTTTCAAAAGTATCTTTTACTCTTAATCTCCATGCCCAGTCAAAACACCTTCACATAGGATTATTATGTTTATTAGTTATGTTCTTCCATAAATGATCAGCCTGGAGTTCTCTAAGAAAGATCAACTTTTGCACTTCGTATTCTTGAATTCCCTTATAATGCAGCTCATGTTGTGCATCGGACAAAAATCCTACATTGAGCAGCTTTTATTGTAGTCGTATGCATAGAAAAAAATGCAAGATAGATACTCAGATGCTGGTTAGAGAATCTCCCTTTATACAAGACCTACAGGATGAAGCATATGCATTCTGATTAGGGGTTTAGTTGTTCTATTTTATCTCCAATTACAAGATCTGCAGGATGATGCATACATTGGTCTGGATATCCCCGTTTACCCAGTCCACCGGTGTAGCAGAGATGTGCAGCAAATGGCTTCAAGTCACATTTCCTCTGTCAATTTGCAAATCTGCAACCTCTTGCTCATTGTGTTATTTTACTCGATGCAGATATGGAGAACATGTACTTGAAGCGAACAAGAATCCAAACTGGATTTGCCCTGTTTGTCGAGGAATTTGCAACTGCAGCTTGTGCCGGCAAGCAAAAGGTTGGGCTCCTACTGGTGCTCTTTATAGGAAGGTAACAATCTTTATTAAGAATTTCATGCTACGATACATTTGTCTGTTCTTTCAATCTCTTTATCATATTGTTTCCTTTTTTCCTTTCTTTTCCATTCTTAAACTCTTGATTGTTTAAACCGTTCCAGATATCTAGACTGGGTTATAAGTCAGTTGCACATTATCTAATTCAAACCCATCGAGCTACTGTCAGTACCGAGAACAACTCGACGCCATTCTCTGCAAAAAGATCACTACCTTTCTCAGATATGGAAAGTACACCGAAAGATGAGGGACTTTGTGAAGTGAAACCACTGGTGTATGATGCCAGTGAGCCCAACTTAGCTCCACAAAGTAGCTCAGAGCCCTTGCTGAAGTCCATTGTTGAACCCTTATTACTACTGAAACATGACCCTGAAAACAATGGTACAAATCTTGTGCTCTCAAGCAACAATGTAGGGGGCTTCTCAGCAGAAAAATCAGGAAATGAAAATGCTGTGCTGGTAGGAAACTCATTGACTTCTCAAAAAGAGGTGAAACCAGTGGGATATGATGGCAATGAGCCCAACTTAGCACCAGAGAGTAGCACAGAGCCCTTGCTGAAGCCCATTGTTGTATCCTTGTTACTACTGAAACATGACCCTGAAAACAATGGTACAAATCTTGTGCTCTCAAGCGACAATGTGCGGAGCTTCTCAGCAGACAACAAATCAGGAAATGAAAATGCTGTGCTAGTAGGCAACTCACTTACTTCTCAAAAAGAGGTGAAACCAGTGGAATATGATGGCAATGATCCCAACTTAGCACCAGACAGTAGCACAGAGAAGTCCATCGTTGAACCCTTGTCGCTACTGAAAGATGACTCTGAAAACAGTGGTAAAAATCTTGTGCTCTCATGCAACAAGGCAGGAAATATCCCAGCAGACGACAAATCAGGAAATGAAAATGTCGTGCTGGTAGACAGTGCATTGACTTCAAGTGCACCCTTGCTTACTGAATTGAATGATTATGGATTTGACATTGGCAAAATGCAATCAAAAGAAGAAAAAGAGGACCACGCCTGTGTCTTGGATGATAAAAACTGTGACGTGGTTGCACCAGAAGCAAGTTCAAAATTAAAGAAGCAGCCTTGTCAAGCTGCTGCACAAGGTGTTGATACTATTGCTGGGAGACTAAGGCAGAGACGTGGAAGAAGCAACGGGGAAGCATAACAACATCTCGGGTAGCCAATAGTGGGATAGTGTGTTTTGCACCTGAAACGGGTTACAACTTTTAACGGTAAAGCATTTGCTGTGAACACATTGTGTCAGTGAACAAAGGTCAAGGTGGCTGGTGGTTTTTGCTAAATGTCATATATAATCTGTGTGAGGGTTTCTTTTTGCAGAACTTCTAACTGACTTAACTGAAGTAATGAAACCAATATGAAATCTGCTTTTGAGGTGAGTCTGATTAATAGTACTCTTCTAACTGAACTTTTGCAGTTAAAAAGGAGCTTGTAGAGGTACTTAACTCGAGGCAAAATATGTAGTCAGCTGTTTGCAGTACTTTTACATGATGACTGAACAATAAATCATATGAGATACTCCCAGTAGCCTAACTGAAGTGACCAAGCCAGAATTTTTTTGGGGGGAAATTACATATATATATATATATATACAAAAAAAAAAATGTTTACAAAAAAAGTAGCTCATGTTTCATTTATATAAGAAATAACTCAAAATCAATGAAATTATACATGACTATACAATATAGTTTGTTAAAAGCCTAGAAAGTATATACTACTATACAATATATATTACTTATTCATGAGCTATACATTAAATATACATTATGATGTACAAATATGCATTGACTATACATGTCCATACAACGAGGACTATTTTTTTGTAATTTTTAAAGTTTGATTAATCATTTGAATATAAGAAAGTTTTTTGTTATCCCATAGAATTTTACACTCGCAGTATACAAGTTAAATAAGTTGCGATCATATCTCGATTCCAGCGGTTCTTGTTTAATGTCCTTCCTATGACATTATCTGTTCACATTGAGAACACGAGTTACATACTGCATAGTCAGTCCTTTTATGAACTTCACACAAAATTTACTTGGTTCATATTTTCCACAAATATGTGAAGTGTCAAAATTTCCCTTTTAAAACGCATGTGCAAATTTACTCCGTCCGTCTCCATAACTCCTCAATAAATTATGTTAGTTGACAAGATAAAACTGATATTTAGAAGCTAAAAAAGGAAAGATAATGCTGAAAGAATAAGGGATTAAAGAAGTACCCTAAAGCATGGGCAGAGCCATTTGCCCCTTCGCCGGAAAATTGTATGATGTAATTTAAATATAACTATTATAAGTGTATATTTAATTTTGCACACTCTTGACACAACGGAAAAGAAAATTTTGCATACTCATTTACCAAATTCCTTGCTTTGCCCCTGCCTAAATGAGTTGCTTTCATAAAGTAACATTTCATATATTGTCCAAGCTACCTACTATTATCATGTTACTTGAAAGATAACTACGGTAATTGCCCATAATATAAGAATTTGTTAACTCGTGAGAGTAAGACAATCAACCTACACAGTATATATTTACCTTAATTATTTGCATGGATTAGCTAAATCCTTGTCCTGAAGCTTAAACTTCTTGTGATTGTAGGGGTTGCTTTGAAACCATATTGTTAATTTCTTGCTAGAATTCCAAAATTAGTCTGTGGTAAAAATCTAATGTAACTTAAAATTAGTTCATTTTGAGGAGAGAATTGTTCAAAATCATATAAGGAGACCACCAATTCCTTTTTCATCCGATGCAGGATGCTTCAAAACTCCATCTCACATCTAGAGTTGGACTTCTGGTGCATGGGTAATTTTCAAACGTAAGTGTAGCTGAAAATTCCTTTTTTTGGTAGAATATTTCAAAATTCATAGATGTGAAGATTTTCAAATGTAAGACTCACATTAGCTTGTATTTCCCCAAGAAATAAAGTGAAAGAAAAAAGGAAAAGTTTGGGAGGAAAAGAAAATAAAAGGCTACATTTTGTTGGTAGTGGAAATTAAATTGGCAAAGCAAAGTGAGGAAGTTGCGGGAGGAAAAAAAAAGCTCTTGATAATAATAATAATTATAATCACTTTAAAGAAGGCACTATCACTTTAAAAGGAGCAAAAATTAGGAATAGAAAAAGACATAAGCTGCTACTACTACGTCCCTCTTCCAAGAACGTGAAAGGGAAATCATTGCAATTTTTTTCTTTTCTTTCAAACATAGCTTTTCAAATGTAATTATGAAATATGAAAATAATTGTTTTCTCGATTGAAAATAATGTAAAAGAGTTCCTTTAAGATGACTTCAATCAGAGGGTTTTCAAATAATTCTATTTTTTTATGTTGACATTTGATTATTCTATTTTCTATGATTCTATTAGTTGAGATAAAGAGGCAGAGGCAGATAAAACAGTTTTATATATATCTACCTAACACCCTTTATTTATTAATCGATTATTTTTTTTCTTTAAACCCATATTTATAAAAGTTGATTCATTTACTGATATTTATTTGGCCTGAACTTTCTTTTTATATGAGAGATTGAGTTGGAAATTACAAAATGGATGACTTGAATTTTGGATATAAAAAAAATCAAAGTATTTTATAATTGTCTTCTTTTTGCAGTTAAGGAGTCATTTGGTGTGAAGGATAACGCCAAATAGTCTTGAGATTAAATTATAGTGTCACTCAATTTGTTGTTTGGTTGACAAGTTCGAAATAACTTATCCCTAGATTAATATTTGGTACAGGGATAAGTTATCCCCCCACCCCCGCCCCCCAGATGATATAATAATCTCGGGATAATCACTTTTCACATTTATAAAAGATATTTTTGAAACAAATAATTTGTTCTTAAAATTTATATAATGCATATTACTTTGAATGAAACAAAGCAAACATTCAAAAAAAAATAATCCTTTCATAACTTATTTCATCATCACTAATCCCATCGCAATTTGTATTTAAACCAAATGGCTCCTAACTATTACACAACTAAGTTGATTAAACATTGTTTGAGATTTAAGAGCTCAGATTTTGAATTATGAGATTAAGCTTTAAAAGAAAAGGTAGTTAACCGGATTTTTTTATATAATCATCCATAAATGAATTTTTCAAACGTAAATACAGAATTTGAGTCGAAATTACTATGACACAAGACAAGTGACAAAATGAAAAATCCACTTCATTATATTAAGAGTTCAATTAAAGTTTAAAATAGCATGCGCATATTATAGTCAACTGGTTTAATCAAATTTAATTAATTAATATAGATGCTAATTAGTGACCTCTTTTTGCCCTTCAATATCAAAACCTATAATTTAATTTTAGTAATACAGAAAGGGAGTGCATCCTGAAGAGACAACGATATATTATTTGCCTCAAATCAGTTTACATGTCTCTCTCCCATTATTTAGACAAAACATAGTTCTAATTTCAGGGTACTGTGTTCCTGTCTCTTTCTTGGGAAAAAAAAAATAATTTTTTGAGCTCTCATTGTATGTAACTTCAATAATTTTTTAGAGTCATTTTTATATATTCGATCAATACAAAAATTTTAAGAAGAAAGAGGTTTTGCTACTTAATTACGTGAATCAGATTCAGGTATAATTTATGTTCTAGAGGTGGACACATGAATTTAAAAAATCACTTAATTCTAAAAATTAAGAGAGATTTTGATTAATATACCTTTAATTATGATTTTCCATTTTTTTCTTGGGTTGACACGATTATTATGAGGATTAGGAATGTGCAAAGGCAAATTTGAGGGGGGAAAAAACCTTTCTAGTTTTGTGAAACAATAATTATTTTGAATTAACTTTTGGAGACTTAAACATCAATTATTTTTTTACGAAATAAAAGGTAATTTTTACTTGTTCACTATATTCTTTCTGTCCCATATTATAAGGATATTTTTCATTTTACACTGTTATTAAGAAATCATTAATGCACTAGTGAACTTTACCATTTTATCCTTTATTTAGATCAATGTACATTAAATTAAGTCAGAAAAAATTATTAATGCACTGATTAATAATGGGGTTAAAATAGAAAAAAATAATTAATTCTATCATAATTTAATAAGTGCCCATATAATATGAGACAAATATTTATAGAAAAATGTTCATAATAATATAGAACGGAGGAAGTACTAGGAATGACTAACAATACTTGTTCACTTTATGAAATCAACTGATAAATTTACATTTAATTCCTAATTTATCCTTATCATTGATTATAATTATTTCCCTATTACATTTTTTAAGATATTGCATTTATATTTACTATTTATTAATCTTTGTGTTAAGTCAATAAGGGACAAGTAAAAATGGATCGGACGAATATACGAGTGGATGTAAGAAATTTGCTTCTTTCCATTCTTCATCGTTTTAATAGACACAACACTAACTATGATAAAAAGAGGTTCGTGACTTTCAATATATGTAAACATGGTTTCATCTTGTGTTTTCGAAGATCAAACATTTGCATTAAATGTTTGCCCTCTACGAAAACTTTTACAATAACAAGGTAACTTTACAATCTCTCATTGTTTAATTTAATTAAACAATAAACACGTAATCAAAGACAAAAAGCATATGAAAAAAGAAGGCAAGACAAGTGTAGAGTACCACATAAAAAAAAGTTCATGCATTTCAAGAAAATGGGAGTCACTTTTAACAAAAGGTTGATGGCTTTTTTCTTTTAACTAATTGACTTGTTGGGAGCTTAGAAACTAGTGGAGATTCCACATAAGGTGAAAAAAAGAGGAAAACAAATTTAATTTATTAGCCACTCCAACAACTCCAACAACTAAGAAGGACAGGTTGGGAAAAAGATCGAGTTTTGCATTAAATGTGTCTGTCACTGTGTAATGAGTCCAAAAAATTTTGTAGCCTAACCCCTAGGCCCCTACTTATTGTCATTGCCCGTTTGTTAGTCCCATCCCACAACTTCCACAAATTTGAGCTAATAGAATCATTTAAAATTTCAAATGTTTAGCTAAAAAGATTTAAGGGTTGTAAATAAAATAAAGATGAGTATTGGGCTATTGGCATTTGACCCAACAAGTGAAGGTCAAGGTCAAATTGGTGCACTAAAATTTTTACTATGCGTTAGATCCTGTCTTTGTTGTACACAGTTTTATACTAGAGACTATTTTTAAAGTTTGAACTCATAACTTTCTGCTCACATGGCAACAATTTTGTCAGTTATCACAAGGCTCTCCAAGAAGTGAAATAGGTAAATTTGGAATAGGCAAGTCAGACTCAAAGGCATGTAATGGAGATATGTATATAGGAAGTTTAAAGGCAAAATACCTAACAACATGTGCAGCATTTTGTTTGAAATTGTACCTAGTAATTGACTATGTTGATAAAGTCAAAAGAAAGTAATGGCAATTGTGGTCCATAAAAAGAAAAGTTTAAAATGTGGTCAATTTGATCCTTTTAATCTTGTTGGTGACAATTTTTTGGGTGTCGTGCACCCAACTCCGACTATCCAGGACAAGGGAATCCAAAGGCCATGCACTTCAATTCTATTACTGCATCAGTTAATTACCCAACTCATCAGGAGTAAACCTTTTTTATTTATCATTATTACAGGTCAATTTATATATTCCCCGTCCTATTTTATATGTCAATGTTTGACTTGACACGATATTTAAGAGAAGAAGAAAGATTTTTGAAATTAGTGGTCTAAAATCATTCATAAATATTTGTGTGGTTGAAAATCATTTGATTAAAAATAAAAGAAGAGTTTCAAAATTAAATTATTTCTAATTCTACTAAGATAACATTCCTTTTTGAACGAACTAGTAAAGTAATATTTTTTTTTGGAATAGACTAAAAAAAATATCAAAAAATGGAACGAAAGGAGTATTATAGTACAAAAATTATTTACACTGAACAGAATATGAGACTCACATAAAAACTCACCTTTACCTGTACATCATACATTTTGTACTCTCTGTCAATGTTTGCTTGTTTATACCAGTACTATTTAATTTGACACATCATTTAAAGATAAATAAATGAATAATTTTATTATATCACTTTTAATCATTATAAATCATTTAAATATTAAAAAAATGAATAATCTTAATAATAATTGTAAAATACTAATCTTTTTTCATTTTTTAAAATTGGACCAGTATAAAATTTTCTTTTTTTAATATAATGATAAATAAAAGTGAACGAAAAAATAATAAATAAAGTGTATATTTTACCATAATATTCATGTTATGTATAATCTCATTAAAGTTGAAGAATCATTTGAAATAATAATTAATATTAAATTATATAAAAAAATTCTTGATATGCTTAAGTAGAAATTTTGTTCTTATTACGAGGACAAACACAAGTGAAAATGGAGTATATTTTCTTACTAGACACATTTGGATACAGAAATAAATTGAAAGGGTGTTTGGTAAGGGGACGGGGATGGAACATATAAAGTTATCTCATGAATTAGAAATTTAAAAGTTCTGCAAAATTAATTATTTTTATTATCGTAATATAAATAATGACATAAATAACCACAAAATTAATTAATATCTCCACCCAAACAAAAAAAAAAAATACTTCTCTCTCTCTCATTTTATAGATGTCACCCCTTTTCTTTTTGTTCGTTCCAAAAAAATATTATCTTACTTTAATTAGAAATAATTTATCTTTAAAATTTTTTTTTATCCTTAATGAAACGATTCTCAGCATACAAATATTCAAGAATAATTTTAGACCAAAAACTTTAAAATTTTCATTTTTTTCTTAAATATCGTATTAATCAAAAGGTGCCTCATAAAATCAAGAAAAAAAAAATAACTTTTTAGTTCTCATACCAAACGATCCAAAAGTATTAACCACGTGTTACAGTTCCTTTGACTGAAAGCACAGTAATCATTATCTTACATTTTTTGACAATTATGAGGATGGTTCCATGATTGAAATACTAGTCATATTTTCTTTAATTTCAATGTACCTCAAATAATTATTTATTAGTGTTTCAAATTGGACATCCTGTAATTGATAAAAGTATGACTATTTACTTATTTTACCTTCACCAATTCGTTTTAACTATTTAAAGTTAATTCCTAAAATTACCTCCAGCTGTTTTTTTTTTGGCTTATTGGCGAATAGCAATCATGTCCAGGCTCCAGCTTTCTTTAAAAACTTACTTTAAATACGAAATGTAGCATGTAATATTGAAATGTTACTCCGTTAAGTTCCAATTTATATGTCTTTCAATATTTTATTGTCAATTTTATGATTTAAAGTAGTTATTTTACTGTCAATTTTATCATTTAAAGTATTTATTTTAATGTAGTTTTCAAATATATAACTTTTATATTTGCCAAATAAAAATTTCAACTTTCAAGATTTAAATTATGTCAAATAAACTAAGATAAATAAAGTAAAAAAAAATTGGAACACATTTAAAAATGAAATTATGTCGCTAAATTGGTCTTACTTTCATTTCATATTAGATGATCATTTTCTATTTTACACGATGATTAAGAAATTATTATTAAATTAATTGACTTTATTATTTTGCCCTTTATTCACCTTAATTAGCCTCTTGAAAAGAAATTTTATACTCTATCTTCAAAATTTGTTTAAACTTTCAAAAGTCATATTAATTATAGAGATAAAATGAGAAAAATCGCTTGATTAAGTAACATGTGATAAATATTTTTAATAAGATGTCCATTTGATTAGAAGTACAAAGAGAGTATTCAATAAGAATATTAAATCCAACCAGTTCCTGAATAAAAGAAGCCTATGAATATTAAATGACAAATACTCCATATTACGTAATCTATAAAGGCTCCGCATGAATCTTATTCACCTTTACTTTTTTTTTCAACTAAAATTTACCATCTAAAAATCCTTTAATTTCCAATACAGCTCAATTTAGCTTTATTAAGTTCGACATGCTAATCAACACTTGGAAAGCCTGCAGCAACTACAACTTGTAAGTTGCAATATATTATTGAAATTAATTAATTAATTTATTAATTACTTTCAGTAAACTAATCAAAGATTGTCCCTTGAGATACCATACTAGTCAAAGTTTGTTTTTTGTAAAGTGAAAGGTGTTGAGGCAAACATTTGAACCGAAAGAACCTAAGTATGATTTGATTTCATTATGGTAAAAACAACTAACAACTTATCTTTTCCTTTTTCACTCTAAAATCTTTCGTAATATATACTACTTTATTCTTTTTTTTTTCTAGTAAAAATGATATTTGTAAAATTAAAATTTTGATTTAACTCACACCCAAAAGTTAGTTCAAAGAAAGAAAAATTGTCCTAAGTCTTATAAAGAGTCCACCCATCTCATTAACTACCAATATGGTTCTTGGGCCTAACTTATGCCCCAAAAACTAGCTCAAGAAAAGGAGGATTACTAAAACTTGTAAAAAGACCATCCATCTCATTAACCATGACAGTGTATAGCATCTGATGCATGGACAAATTTTAGATTTTTGAGGGTCCAACATTAACGTCGGGTGCTTGGGCAATTTTAAATTTTTTGAGGTTGAATATTTGATGAGATGATTCATGCTCTAATCCAATGTAAAATTAAGTTTTGGGCCTAAGTAGCACCGGAAAAGCTAGATCAAAGAAAGGGGAATTGTCTAAACCTTATAAAGAGTCCACCATCTCATTTTAACCATCAATGTAGAATTTTTATCATTCTTCAATAATATTCAGATCATTTAATCATAAACGTTTGAATAATTTAATTAGATATATATAATTTTTCATTAACATACACATAAATTGACCGTTCGTATGTTTATTGGTTCTTTGACAATAAAAGACAAGCATTGGGAAGATGCACAAAACCAAACCCAAAACATAAAAATGTAACATAAATTGGCATCTAAACTGTCGTATTTGCAGCAGTTTTCTGAGTTGAAAAAACCAAAACTAGGATGCTTCAAGGGTTGACCAAAATGCTGATTCGATTCGACTAGTTTTTTTTTTTTTTTAAAGATTAGATATATACTTAATATAAATTAATAAAAAGGTAGAACAATCCAGCACTCCACTTGTTGCCCAAATATTTATAATGACGATTTTGTACGTTTTCATTTTGTTTTCTTCTTGTTAAATAAATGTGCATAATTTCAGTCTACTATAGTTTTATTTGTTCTTATCATTGTGCTTTAAAGCTGTCACGTCTTCTAACGGTTGTGCATTATTTTTATTTTATTTTAGTATGGATATTTTAAAACTGTAGATCCTGCAAAACATTGACACACATGATTAAAACTTATAACCTGTCCTTAATATAAAACTCATCTAAATTTTATTTTAGAGTAAAAGGATGATGAACAAACAATATTAAGTCTATGATGAAATGAAATATTTTTTCATTCTTAACTAAAGGTCTTAAATTTGAATTCACTTAGATATAAATTTAAATTTAATCAAATTTTAATATAAATATTGTACACTGAATAAACGAGCAGTTTATTTTCATTTTGCTTTTTTACATTATGCTGCAATTATATATGGTCAAAGTTCCATTTTTTAACCATAAGAAGCAACTTTAGGTTACTCAATGGAAACCAAAAGAGCAAAAAAGAAAATTCCAAGCTTTTCTTTTGCGTTATTTGTTCACACCAATGGAAAGAAACAACTCATGAATTTCCCCTACAATGGTTTCTCTTTTTATAGTCTATTTATATTTATAAAATTGAAATTTAAACTTAATAGATTTAAATTTCAGAATTATTGAAAATCATTTTAAAAATTTATTTTCTTCTATTTGTTCGATATACAAAACTCAATAACTCAAACTAATATGAAATTTTGGATTCGTGGCCCGCGGAACTCAAGTTAAATACATATATATTTACAATCGCTGGGGTTAGTTGATTTGAAGACAAGTGTTCTACTTAAATATGTTGAAAACTATTTTTTTTTATTAATAATTTGATTCATTTGCATAAGCAATAATATTTATTGCATAATTTCTAAGAAAACGTTATTTTGTTGAGAGCATTTATTTGTTTATAAAAATACGCTTCATTTTATTGAGAGCATTTTATTTATTTATTTCGGAGAGGTCATTTGATACGGTGAATGTGATAAACAAGAATAGACCATGAGCTCTTTTTTTTCCACCTTTAATATAAAATAGTAATCCCACCATTTTAGTACAACTTATGGGATAAATATAATCTCAAAATTAACTAATACCTCAAATCAATATCAAATAAATTAATTTTAAATTTTATCTCGAGATTGTTATTCTTATTCCGGTAACAATCGATCCCTTATTCCACTGATTAGCAGAATTAACATAGATATTAGTTATTAATCCTCATATAACATATTCTCAAATCACCAACTAAATAAGAAATAAAATAGTACCAAATTTTTACTAACCATAATTATCACTATCTAAAAACTTAATTAATACTTCTTTGTTCTGTAAAGAGAATTATTTTAAAAAACTCATTTTATGAGTACCTAATAAGGAATAACATAGGTACTAATTATTAGTTACTAATCCTAATAAAACTTATTTTAAAAATTACTAACCAAACAAAAAATAAAACGTTACTAAACTTTTAATTTCAAAATGATCTATATTTATTCCCCACACACAAAATCTTCATCATGTTCATGCCCAATTAAAAGTGACAAAATTAAACTTAATCCATTCAATCCACCTAAATTTTTAAATTCATTAAATCGTATTAAAATTTAGGTGGGTTAATAATTCCGGTGATGGCTGAAGTCAAACGATCAGCTTAGCTTGTAAAAGCTGTTTTCTGTCTACTGCACAATCCTCCAAATCTTCAGCCATCTTCCATTTTACTAATTTCGTTAATAATTTTTTTGAATATTGTTAGGCTGTAAAAGGCAAAATGTCTATTGGGTGGACCCTACGTTACCACATCAAAACAAAATTTTATATTATCCTCATTTCATTTAGCTTAATTAATTAGTTATCTAAAAAATTTACGCACACTTGGGAAAACTACTTATACCTTTTTATTAGGGTGCGGTTTGACCATAACTATTTTTAAATATATTTGAAAGAAAGACTTAAAATATAATATCGAATGATATTATTCAGATTTTTGAATATTAAAAATAAATAGTACTTGGATGAAATTATTATATTTTTTTAAAAAATAATTTTTATATATTTTTTAAAAATCCACTCATTATAGTTTTGATTAAATTTTGTAATTATATATATCTTATACAATTTGTATATGAGCTTGCTAGTAGAAGTCACTTTCCATTTATAAATAGTAATAGTAATTTTTCAAATACAAATTAATGATATTTCTTTCTATTTTTTCAGGTTTCTATAAATTGTATTTATTGTCATGACTTTTCTTGAAATATTTTATAAAATGATACTAACACAAAGTTATAAGTATTTTTGATAATTTTTAAACTTATAGAGTATAAAGTATATTCTTTTAGAAAGTCATTCTTTTTAAAATCAATAGTCAAACACATGATGAAATTTCACCCATAAATGATTTGTTAAAACTATTTAAAAATTTATGATTAAATACTTGCTTAAAGAAAAATTAATTAATGATTCTTGATTACATAACAAGATTATTTGAAAAACTGAGATTAACATTTTCTCAAAATCTCCAAAATGTTATTTATATTAAAATAAATTAAAAAGAAAAACTAAAACATCACTCATTTTTATTTTCTTTCTCTTTTTTTAAATTCATATAAATTGTATTTGTTGTTGTGACTTTCCACAAAATATTTTATAAATTGGTACAAATACAAACTTATAAGTATTTTTAAAACTTATTTTTAAAGTCAATTATTTTTTAAATCTATAGCCAAATACATACTCATAAATAATTTGCTAAAAATATTTAAGAATTTATGATTAAAAATTAATTAATGATTCATGATTACATAAATAAGATTTATTTTGAAAATCTAAGATTAACCTTTTCTCGAAATATAATACAATATATATTATAATAAAAAACTAAAACATCACTCATAAATCTTAGATTAACCTTTTCTCAAAATCCCAAAATGTTATATATATTAAAATAAAAAACTAAAACATCATTCATTTTACAACTTAGAGAATATAAACAACAGCTAAACTTATCTCTCTTTGGTGGTGGGGTTTTGTGTGTGTGAAAGTCAATGTCCATTTCCCACTGTTTGTTTAGAGGGGAAAATTGTAAATTACAATATGCATATGTGTAGATACAGCCATATTATAGAGTCAATCAAGAGAGAGAGGAGAGAGAAACAGAGCATTGGTGTAATCAATAGAGGTATGCTTTTGGGCTCAGAACTGCAATTAATGCGCCTTTCATTTTGAGACTCTTGCTTTTAATTTGGCTTTAACCCAAACAGAAAAAGGAAAAGGCCTAGTGAGAGATAATAATACTATGGGAGTGTTTATTTTTTCTTTTTCTCAGCTCTACTTTCAGGTGTCTTTGATTGAGGAGTAACTGGAGATTTCTTTGGAGGTGTAGATTCTTCTTGTTCAATCTTTCTTTGGCATAATTTCTCCATTTCTGCTCTTTGGGCGTCTTTATTTTGTGTCCATTTCTTGGGGATCTACTTTCTTGCTTGCTTTTGGGTCTTGGGGTTTCTTCCAAATTCATTCAACTGGTTGACTTTCGATTTGGAGGTTGTGGGGTTTTACAAAAGTCGAGTCTTTGAGTGTTGTGGATCTTAACTTCATTCTGGTTTTTGTTTCTTGTGTTTTACTTTTTCTCTTGCATCCCTAAAATGTCAACATAAATTTCTAGACTTTGAATTTCTCATATCAAGAACCTGAAATTGATTGAAGGGAGTGTTTCAGTCAAAGATTATTTGGGTTGTCTTTTTACAAGGTGGTTGTCTCAATTTTGGAGTGTGAATCTTCAAAAAAGGTAAAAATTAGGGTTTCTTTCATCTGGTCCATTCTCTATTTTTTTAATCAATTCTTTTTTGATACCAGTATCTGGTCTTTGTGTTTGAACGTTTTTGTTAAAGCAAATGCTTTGGGACTTTCCCTCCTTAAGTTAGGGGCATTTGATTTTTGAAACCAAAGGTTTGATTCTGCGGGATGCTTTTAGCTTGATTCCTTTGCTTTTCCAGAAGTTAGGGTTTGTGACTAAGCCTTCTTTTTCTGGGGTTTAGTGATAGATGGGCTAAAAACTCTCTTTGTCTTTGGTGAAGCTTTGTTCAGTCACTCTCTTTTTTGTTTCCTCTTTGTGATTGATTGAACAAGGGGGGAAATTTCCCACACAAGGAAAAAGCTCTAATGCATCTCTCACTATGGAAGCCAATATCTCACTGTGCTTCTCTAATCTTGGACAAAAAGAGCAGAAAGAGAGATGGGTCTAACCATACCAATGAAGAGATCAAGAAAAACCCATCTGTTCTGAAGAAATTGCAAGAGCATAAGCTCAGGGAGGCTCTTGAGGAAGCATCTGAAAATGGGTCTCTTGTTAAATCCCAGGATGTGGACTCCCTGTCAGCGCAGAACCAAGATGAGGGGTTGGGCCGATCCCGGTCACTCGCTAGGCTACATGCCCAAAAAGAATTCCTTAAAGCAACTGCTCTTGCTGCTGAGCGCACTTTTGAATCTGAGGAATCCATTCCTGAGCTGGATGAAGCCTATTCCAAGTTCCTGACCATGTATCCTAAGTACACCTCCTCAGGGAAGATTGATGAGCTGAGGTCAGATGAGTACTCTCACCTTTCTGGCTCTGTACCCAAGGTATGTCTTGACTACTGTGGGTTTGGGTTGTTTTCATTTCTTCAGAGTGTTCATTACTGGGAGTCATCTACATTTAGCCTGTCTGAGATTACTGCCAATTTGAGCAATCATGCTTTGTATGGGTGTGCTGAAAAAGGCACCGTAGAGCACGATATTAAGGCTCGGATAATGGATTACTTGAACATCCCTGAGAATGAGTATGGTCTTGTTTTTACTGTTAGTAGGGGCTCGGCTTTTAAGTTGTTAGCTGAATCATATCCTTTCCAGACAAACAAAAAGTTGTTGACTATGTTTGATCATGAGAGCCAATCAGTTAACTGGATGGGTCAATGTGCAAGGGAGAAAGGTGCCAAGGTCTATAGTGCATGGTTCAAATGGCCTACCCTCAAATTATGCTCAACTGATTTGAGAAAGCAGATTTCAAACAAAAAGAGAAGAAAGAAAGATGCAGCTACTGGTCTGTTTGTTTTTCCAGTCCAGTCTAGAGTTACTGGTGCAAAGTACTCCTACCAGTGGATGGCACTGGCACAGCAGAATAACTGGCATGTGTTACTGGATGCTGGTGCGCTGGGTCCAAAAGACATGGATTCCCTAGGTTTGTCTTTGTTTCGACCGGACTTTATAATTACTTCATTCTACAGGGTGTTTGGTTATGACCCAACTGGATTTGGATGTCTTCTGATCAAAAAATCTGTGATGAGTAGCCTTCAAAATCAGTCTGGGCATGCTGGGTCTGGTATAGTGAAAATTACTCCTGTTTTCCCCTTGTATTTGAGTGATTCAATTGATGGTTTCCCTGGATTGGCCGAGGATGATGAAGCCGGAGAGAACAGTGAAGTTACTGCTGAAACTCGGCCAGGTTCTCAGTTGCCAGCCTTTTCTGGTGCATTCACTTCTGCTCAAGTAAGGGATGTATTTGAGACAGAGATGGAGCATGACAACAGCTCTGATAGGGATGGAGCGAGCACGATATTTGAAGAGACCGAAAGCATTTCTGTTGGGGAGATCATGAGAAGTCCAGTCTTTAGTGAAGATGAATCATCTGATAATTCCCTGTGGATTGACTTGGGCCAGAGTCCTTTGGGGTCTGATGGTGCTGGACAGTCTAACAAACAAAAAATTGCCTCTCCAGCACCCCCATTTTGGTTTGCTGGCAGGAAGAATAATAAGAGACTCTCTCCCAAGCCTTCAAAGATGTCAAGCAGCCCATTGTATGACAGAGAGTTGAATCCAGGACGTCATGAAGACAACCATGTGCTATCATTCGATGCAGCTGTTCGGTCGGTGTCTCAAGAATTAGATCACTTCAAGGAGATTCCTGAAGAAGACCAGTTTGATAAGAGAAGCCCTGCTTCAAGAGAATTCAGAGAGATCGAGGAAGAACCTGAGACCAGCAAACATGGTCACACATTTGATTCTGGTCTGGGCAACTCAATTTCAATTTCTCGTCATCAAACCCTTGATAATGGATCAGTCTCTGAGATATGCCCAGAGATTAAAGAGAGTGCTATCAGAAGAGAAACTGAAGGTGAGTTCAGGTTATTGGAAAGGAGAGAAGGAAACAGATATGCAGGTGGTAGATTTTTCGGTGTAGAAGATGCTGATCAGCCTGGAAGCAGGGGAAGACGTGTGTCCTTCAGCATGGAAGACAACCGTAAAGCTCGTCTGAGCCATACACTTGAGACGGGGGAGATTTTAGCAACAAGTTTGGACGATGACGAGTTCATTAGTGATGGCGACTATGATGATGGACAAGACTCAGACAGGAGAGAGCCCGAGATAACATGCAGGCATCTTGATCACATTAACATGTTGGGTCTCAATAAAACTACTCTCCGGCTAAGATATCTCATCAATTGGCTAGTTACCTCATTGCTTCAGATAAGATTTCCTGGTTCAAATGGGGAAGACAGTTCACGACTTGTTCGCATCTATGGTCCAAAAATCAAATATGAGAGGGGCGCTGCTGTTGCATTCAATGTGCGGGACAGAAACAGGGGTCTTGTTAGTCCTGAAATTGTTCAGAAACTGGCTGAGTCGCATGGTATCTCTCTAGGAATTGGTATCCTAAGTCACATACGGATCTTAGATAACCCAAAACAACAGCAAAGGTCTCTGAGTCTTGATGACACTACCCTTTGCAAACCAATGGAGAATGGCAAGTATGATGGTAGAAGTGGATATGTGAGAGTTGAAGTTGTTACTGCTTCACTTGGCTTCCTCTCTAATTTTGATGATGTCTATAAGTTGTGGGCTTTTGTGGCTAAATTTCTTGACCCTGCTTTTATTAAAGAAGCTGGACTCCCGCCTGTTGCAGAAGACACCGAGGCATGAAGCTACTAAAGGAGGCTGCTATGTAGCTGTTTGCTCCTAATCCACGATGCAGGAATCTATCGCCCAACTGTGGATTCACTATGAAAATCTGATGAAAGTTGCAAGAGAAACAATGAAAAGGTCTGAGTTGTATTCTTTTGGCCGCTCTGTTTCTTCAATGCATGCGGGAGAAATTTTTTTATTCTTGTCTTTAATTGCTTGAATGCTTCTTCTTTACCTTTTTGGAGTTTCCTGTAGAGTTGGGAGTTAGAAATTTGTATTTTCTCCGGTAGTCATGAATCATGATGAACCAAAGCAGTTATAAGCCAGGGGTTTTATGATCCCCCTCCACCATTTGCCCCTCTTGCTTCTCAGCTGTGTATAATGATCATTCATGCTTGCTCAGGCTATTTGGAGTGCCTTGTCCTTTGTTCTTGCATCGACTTCTTGTTATCAGCATATAATTTTTGTGGAAAAACAATATACATACTGTCCAGTATCCCTTGAATGATTTTGTGATGCCCTTCGGATTTTGAAGTTCATGGTCACTTGACCAAATTCCAAGTATGTTTAATGAAGTAAATGCCTTGTGTAGACTACTGATTGCTAAAAAGAGTTGCGCAACTCATTTTGATTTATTCAGCTGTAATATGTTCCTCTTGAGTAAATCCTATGCTGTTTCATTTGACTAGAAAATATCTCTGGATTGATGTATTTCCACCAGAGATTGAAAATGATTGCCATTTCGGACAACATCATTCTTTTAACATTGTTCGACTCGAATGTCCTTAAACCAGATATGATTCAAGTATGCTTGTCCATTCTGAATGTCTCTTTTCTCCCATTAAAGAGAAAAGCAGTGGAGGATTAGAAATAAATGGGACCTTCAATTATCAGTAATGCTAATTATTGTAGCTGGGCCACCACCCATTGAGTTTTGTTTGCCACAGAGATAATAGTGAGTGAGCTCTTTCTTTTTCTTTCCCTATTCTTTCTGTTTTGTAGATTCTGCTTTCCCCTTAATTGAATGGGACCTTGCCTCTTTCTTTGATGGAATAATTACTGAAACGTCTCTTCTCTTCGTCGTCAGATATAAAAACGAAAGCTCCCCAACATTACATGCAAACCATTTTTCCCTAAATCATATAATAATTCAATATATGTCAATCAGTCATCGTGTCACGTAATGCTTAAATAACTAGAGTGCACAACAAATGAAAACATATAAAGATAGTTAAAGTAACAAAATAAATGACGGATAATAACAAAATAATATATAACAACACGACTGCCTTTACTAATCTACTACTCCCTCTGTTTCATATTAAGTGAATTAGTTGGTCATTTCACACATATTAAGAAAAAGAAACAAAGACAAATTTT
>JAABOM020000049.1:25612014-25638055 GCA_011800125.2 Solanum clarkiae | reverse complement strand
TTCCCATTATTCAAACGCCATTTATTTTTATCTATTTCATCGAGTTGCCGCGACGTTGCGCCTTCGGGATGTCAACAATATATATATATTTATAAATGTATTATAATTATTTCGATTAAAAAAATTGTACTATATATTAAAAATTTTATGCATGTAATATCAATGAATTACACTATGTATAGAAGTAATTTTGCATGTAACAAAAACGCACTATAAGTGTCTACGAATATATTAAACTTATACTTTAATTAAAAATCTACATTATGTTTTAAAAAATGAATTATATATGTATTACTATTGCATTGTTATAAATTGTAAATATTTTCTAAATATGTTATATATAGCTAATTTCCCTTTAAAGTTTGGCCTTCCATAATGTTAAACGACTTAACTGACCACTAGATAGCACTCTTGAATGTAATCAAGAAAAGAAGTGGCTCCACACTTTTCAATAAGAAGAGCTCTAATAAGTTGGACAAGAATGTGGCAAGTAAAGATTAAAGGAGATTCTCCTCCTGGAGAACACCTTTGCTGTAAGGGACAAGATTAGTAGGAATATTTGATCCCCTGCTTAAAAGTGTTATTACACTCTGGCTTCATATGGAAAGTAAAAAAAATAAGTTGAGATCCTACGGTATGAGTTCTTTTATACTACATGAAATAAATAAACAAAGCAAAAAGTAGCTATGATTCCATCATCTTAATAAGGAAAGCTGTCTCCAGCGCCGACTCCTTGCAGTGCAAATATCGATTTTCTTCAACTATATCAGCTGTCAAATTAAGCAATACTGGATGTTTAGGATCATAAATGGAACATCCACGCACCTGAGCAACATATTTTGCAGCTTCCCACACTCCAAACCTGAAAAATCATGCAAGATTATGGGGGGGAGGCACTTACAACACAATGAGCTGTAATTATTCACTTAATTGATGACCTAAGAGCAATTGTCGGTAATCCATGTTAATGGATGATGATTTCACCTAATTTACACATTGGGATAATTCTTGGTGGATCAGGTTCCTTATACGTGGTCAAATCTAGTTGTCGATCATAGCTCATGAGGATGCTAGATAAGGGAAAACACCTAATATAGGTGGATAATATGGGAGCATCTTTAGCACCTGTTCCACCTAAAAATTATCAAACAGATGCAGAATAATTGCATGGACAGCTAGAAAAATAAATATCAAGGGCACAAACAACCAAACTGGTAAGCAAATGGTTTTCAAGGGATGACCGCAGAGAGGTTGCTAAAACAGAGTGATCTCGAAGTAAGAAGCTAACTAAAAGCAAGTCCCATTTATAAGACAGAGTGACTCCTACGACATGGTTTCAAACAATGACTATATAAATGGAGAAAATATTTGACGCTTACCGGGTGCTGAATGAAGATGTTACCAGAATAGCTGGATACAAAGTATCTTTTTTAATGTTATCATAAGGTGAATATTTGCGTATAGCCTGAAAGTTGGTAATGTCCCCAGGGTACCCAAACTCATCATAGTCAGCAGGTGTAAGCGGTAAGATTGGATTGAGGAGAGTGTTTGTTGGATCCAAAAATGGTACCTGTAAAAAAAAGGTAGTCAACATTTTCAACGTCAAAAGAAAGGATAAATAAAACAAGAGGATTCAGTAGTAGGTTTTCTTTTTCCCTCCTTTCTTCTCCTTGTTGGGTTTGGGGTAGGGTGGGAGTTTGGGGAACATTAGAAAGATCAAGCAAAAGCATGATTATAAGGATGCATAAATACAATAGCACATTCAGAGTTTTTGGCAGACCTCCAAAACTGCTGCCCGCAATAGACTTGGACAAAAATTTATAGCTGATGCCACCAACAGTCCTCCAGCACTGTAACCCCACCCAGCGAGCTTCTTGTCTTGCACAATTTCCCTTTCAATTAGGAATTTAGCACAGGATATGTAATCATAAATGGAATTGATCTTCTTTGTTCGCCTGCCATCATGGTGCCACTTTTTCCCTCCACCTCCTCCACCTCTGAGAATAAAGACAGTAAAAAAGGTCATGTCAAGCACTAGCCACTTACCGAACATCAAAACAATATAACCTGTCTTAACTTCAAAGGAATAGGATATCTATAAGATATGGATAAGTATCATTATAAAGAAAAAAGTATTTTCTATTATGACAAGGAGAACCCGCAGCCGCTACCCTTTGGGTGTAGACAGGATAAACTCTTGCTCCAATGCAATAGCTCACAAATCACATTTTAGAGCTACATAAGTAAATTGGACAAAGAAAGAAAGTACCTGACATCAGCATATGCAAGGACCCAACCACGATCGAGAAGGCTTTTTAATTCACTGCGCCATCTTTTGTCTAATATCTCTCCATAAGCTCCATGTCCATGAAGTAATCCAGGATTTTCAGCTTGCTTTTTCCTCTTTCGCGAATAGACAACAGTCAAAGGAACAATAATCCCATCATAAGACATGACATCGTGAGCTTCACAGGCATAGAACTCAGAAAGATCATTCCAAGGATTTTCACGACTGACTTCGTTATTAGAGCCTAAATTCCTTGGGGTCTGAATAAAACTAGCTGAAGATGATGATCCGTACAGCACTTTTGTTCTTTCCTGAAGCAAGCTTTGCTGCTGGACTATGCTCCATTTTCCCCTTGATAAGTCATAATCGACAGTTGCATCAGGCATCTATAAACAGTGTGAATTTTAGTCAAAGAGTGCGATTTGGGGTACAAAGTGACCTTGATACTTCTAACAACAAAAATATTGATAAATGGAAGTTATCTGAGTACTCGAGTCAAGGAAGCTAGTTGATTTTAAGCTATAAACACTCATTAGAAACCATGACTGGTCAAACATATAGAGATGTTTGATGGCTATTACATCCCTTCAAGTTTTGCTTCTTAAGTCGTAACACTAAGCTTCTTTGAGTTTTACAATATTATACTTACCTCCCCTGTTTTGATTTCTCGTAACAATTCTTTTAACCCTATATCATTAATGTAAAAGAATTACAATTTGACTTTCTTTTACTAAGTATAAGCTTTTGTATAATTAATGTTATAAACATCTTTCTAAGAAGTTCCTTTCGAATAAAAGAGGGTTATTTCTATGACATCTTCTGGGCCAGAAAGTTGGATGCACAATGCCGGAATAACAAAAGAGGAAGGCTGACCTAAGCACTGCAGCACTACATCCTTCTCTCCGAAGAACCTCACAATGTTAACATTTTGGAATATTATTTTGACTTTAAGTACTGGTAAACTAGCAATGATCCTTTTTTGAGCAAGGAATGCCTATTCAGAAATTGCTGCAGCCTAGATCCATCCCACAAGATTTTGCAGAAATGACAAGCGTATATTTGAAAGGATCTTAAAAAGATTCTAATAAGAATCAAATAAAAGAGTATAACAGTAAGGAGAAACTAAACAAATTAATAATTTTTTACCTTAATGATGATTGGATTAAAAGAATTATTACAAAGAAATCAAAACAAGAGAAGTAAGTATAATATCATAAACCACAAGCAAGCATTAAGATTTACGAAGCAAATACTAGAGGGAAGCGGAGGGAAATCTATGAAATTATCCCTATATTTTATCATCACTGAGACAGTGCCAAGAAATGTTTGGACAATGAAACAACACCTCATTTGAAGTGCCTTTATCACTTTGAATAACATAATGTCAGACTCTTCTTACAGGTTAAATAAGATATTCCACTGACGTAAGGTAATAAATCAAAGTTCTCCTAGGCTATTTCATGTGCAACTTAGTATTGTAAATTCACAAGTTGCCATTTCTTAGAAAAACAGATACCACCCAGGAGATGATGTAATTAAAGTTGGTTATCATCACTTGAACCCACGAATCTTCCTTTATCTCCCTCACAGATAATTGTAAAAACTAAGAAATTAATGAACCTGTAAAAACATGTCCAAAGTCTGCAGTGCACAGCTAATTGCAGATTTAATCACTGTATTAGCCATGCATATTTAGAGAACCATGGATTAGTCTTCCTCTGTGGAGATCAAAACAGTAGAAATTAGAGAACGGAAATAACGATAATCTGTGGAAGCTTCCAATTTACTTGCAATGGGTACACTTGTCAGTGGTAGGGTGGGGGAGGCAAAATTTAAGACAGGTCTTAAAAAGATCATGATTTTTCAGCTCAAACCACAAGATCTCACTCAGTAAAAAGAGAGGAGTGAGATACATCATACAAGAGCACACTGAAGTTAATTTCTTAGGTTTACACAAGACTATTTCTACAGTAAAATATATTAAATACGTTAATAAAGTTGACAAGTACCTACCAAAGGCGATGATATTGTGAATCGCATTGTTGAGGAATAGAAGTCATAATTTGTTCCAGGCGTAATTTGACAGACATTCTTTGGAAGAGGCAAAAATTGCAAACTGAGCTCTTTGATCTTAATCTCTTCCTGTCCAGGGAAAATTGGAGAGAGAAAGGGACGGACGAGCATAACAGTTGTAAGCAATTCAAGGAAAAAAAAAACACTGCTGCTTAAAGACAACTATTAAGAGGAAAAAAAGGAGAAAAACAGGCAAAATATCCATTTCAAGCAATAAATGCACATCAGGTTGCAAAACTTATGAGTATGAAGCTATAATGTGAATTGTGTCTTGAACTTATTTCATGACTCAATAGGTTGCCTCAATGCTGGTTCATTAACTTTGTCTCGGAGCAACTAAAGGGAACAAAAATATCTAAAAACAAAAGTTGCACTTATAAATAGCAAATTTCCCCTAAGGAGGACTTTCTAGAACCTGGTCTCCAAAGTTAGTGAGAGCCTATGGAGCAACTCTTGGGAGTCCAGGAAACAAGAAAAAAGAAAGAAAGCAATACTTGCAAGGACAAAAGAGCCAAACCTTGAAAGAAATATAGCGTAAACTAACATCATTAAAATGAGTAAAATGTACAAAAGAAAAAGGATGGTAATTGTCTCTAATGGGCTGTTTACTTCTTTGTGAGGACAGGGGAAGGATGGGTTGATAATCAAGGTTTTGCTCGTTTAACAGAGGCAACTACTAGCTACAAAAGGATTAGTCTAAACTAAAATTATAGCGCTCTGGAAATCTTAAACAAGCAAAGTAAATAGCTTCAGGTTGGAAATACAGGAACAGTTATCAGAAGTAAAAACCAGGACTAAAATATGTAATTACCGTGACACTTGGCAGAGGCAAAGAAATGGGACAAAGTCTAAAATTTTGGCCGTTCCTCACGATGAGCACCAAGTGCTTGTCACTGAAATCAACATCTTCAATTATGAACTCCGAGTCATCACTGAATATATTCTGCATTCTTGATGATAAAGCTATGAGCCAAAGGTCCCATCATGAATGAAATATTATGCTTTTCAAATGAAAGGTTATTTAACAAGCAGAAGGTTAGATGGCAGTTGGTGTGGGAGGAGATACATTCAGAAGTAAACATTATAAAAGTCTGAATACAGTATAAACTCACCTCCCATTTTCTTTTGTTCAGTGAGCAGTTAACTGGACTGCGCAAAAGATAATGGTGATCAACTAATTGTCCATTTTTAGCAGCATCAGTAAATAGGTAAAGATACCCTTGGTGATGCTCGACAACACAGTGGGCTTGAGCCTCGCATTCCCACACAGGTATCATACCAGACAAAGGATCAGCAGCATCTATCAGCAAGATCTAAAAACTAGTCATTGGCATAAAATTAGACTAACAGAAAGTGATATAAAAATTAGAAAGCCTGATAAAGTATCACCTTTGATGATGTAGCTGAGAATATATGTACGGTTAGAAACTGAAAATCCTTGGTATGTCGTATGTTTACATAGCCATTCTCACTAGGTTCTTCTAAAAGCAACACATCGTCTTGTTCAGACCCAATCATACTACAGTAGATCCTGAAAAAAGAATTGGAAACAGCTGAGAAATTGACTGTATGTCAGAAAGAGTCTTTTAACCAAATAAGTAAGTTACCAACCTATACAGCCTCTTACAGTGATCAGTGACAACATAAAGCAATGCTTTCCCATCTTTACCCCAAGCAATGTTTGAAACCCAATCTGCTTGGGGCTTACTACATAGTGAACCGAAATTTAAGTCTCGTACAGACAACTTAAAGTAATCATTATCCTTATCATACATTGTGTATGCTAGATATCGGTGATCAGGGGATACTTCAGATAATTCTTCATATGCATAACCTTTAGTTTAACAAAGGAAAAAGAGTTATACTCCATGAGTAAAAGAACCATAAAATCAGCAATAACTACTACTGCAACAAACCTCAACTCCAAAACTAAATAAGGTTGACTATATAAGTCCTCAACAAACATTCCACTCCGCTTGGAAAACCAACATAAAAATAAAGTAGTGAAAAAAAAGAGGCAAAACCTCCAAATCTTTCAGCTTCTTCATTGTAGTCAAGAAGCTTCTGCTCAATTCTCTTCCCCGAAGTAAAATCGAAACCTGCTGAAGGAGACTTATAGGAAATGAAATCTTCATTAGCCCGTGCTAACCTTCTACAAAGCACTGGATACTGCTTCCCTTCTTCCACTCGCCTATAGTACAACCTGCGTCCACCTCCATAGAGTAAACACAATTATCACGTTTCAGAACCCCAACAACAGTACAATACAACAACAAAAAATTTGGAGATACATATACAACTGAATATTTCAAAAACATAAGAATAACAATTACTATGCCTCAACTCTAAACTAGTTGAGGTGCTTAATGAATTCTGCTCGTTTCTAACAAGGAAATGAAGCGGAAGAATACCAAGGACCCCAACGAACAGGAGGCGTGGAGAGTTCATTTGACAAACGAGAGCCCATTTCTGACTGGAGTTTGGACTGGAGGCGTTCGGTATCGGACATAACGGCTTCAGTGTATTTCTCCTCTTGTTCCATGTACACATCCATATGTCTCATGGCTACTTTGTCATTGAGCTGTGACATCCAGCTGTACGGGTCCTCCCATGACTCGCCGTGATGGGTGAAAGTCACCGGCTTTTTAGGAGGTTTTGGAGGAGATGGTGGTGCTGGAGGTGGTTGAGGCTTCTGCGGCTTGTAATTCGCACAGAAAATGAAACGGATACGCGGCGTTACACGGCGGCGATTTAGCTGGTTGTGGCCAAGAGTCAGGAGGTGGCGCATGGTGGTGGCAGGAGAAATTGGGGTTCAGGGTTTAAGCACCATTACGGCCATTTCTATTTTCTTTTTTTAATTGTTTTTGCACAGACAGATTTTAATATTTTATTAACTTGAATAGAAAAGGACCAGAATGCCCTGCATTTAGCTTTGTATAAGGTGCACGAATACCATTGTATAAAGAGCAAATTTTAAAATGCTCATAAACTATTGCCATTAGCAAGAGGCCCAATTATGACCTTATCACGTTAGCTCTTGTTTAAAACTTATTTTTAACACAGTTATTCAAAAAATAATTTTGAATAATAGAATTATTTCATATTCATACAGATGAAAGATAGCAGGTAATCATAAACTAATTAAGTTGGGGTTAGTTTTATCGAGTTAAATAATTTACTTTTGATGAAATTTGGTTTAACAGGGGTAGAGCGAACAACATTGGTTTAGATTTTAGCAATTAACTGACTTATTTCTATTACACATGGGAATTAGGAAGGGAAAGGAATAAAAAGACAGTCCTTCAACATGTTTGATTTGCACAACATTTTACCCCCAAATTATGTGTAGCATTTTCATAGTATTCATCAAATATCTGATGTATGGTTTTCACAACTCCTATAATACTAAGGACTTGAAAAATAAATAAATTCATAGAATAATACTGAATTAACTTGTTGAAATCTCAGAAAATTAACATTCACGAAACAAGAAAACATAACAATTAGTACTTGTAATTTGTCTGAAGCACACGACAAACTTACTTGTCAAAGTAAATGAACATAGTACTAGCAAATCAAATAAACTGATGGAATTAGAGTGGTCTCATGATCTCATTCTCAACAGGATATATGTAAACATCTAATACAACTGGCTTTGAGTTGTGTATTCCTCCTTGAGCAAGCTCAAACACACAAATGTCAAACTCCTCCAGATCGTTATCCATAACAAAATCTTCCCAACCTGACTGAATCACCAGACCTTCCTTTCTCCAACGAATTGAGGCCTTCCACGTTCTTCCACTTGAAGGGATTCTCAGAGTGATTATCTCAGATTTCTTCCTCATGTGCTTCTGTGCCCATTCCTTTGCGAGTTTCTGGCATTCAACAAATAAGATCGACCAAAATAACCTCAAAAAACATAATACTATTAGCTAACACTGATGGCAGATTGCTAGTATATCCAATTAATGTAAATATGTAGAGATAAATCAGCAGCTGCAACAAGAACATAACATACTATTGCTTTAGCTAATGTAATTACAAACAGAAAGGACTTATCTTGCATACACAGGCTACGCGAGGAATATTTACGGTATCCTTTATCCTAATCCATTTATTTTGCAATATTAAACGAATGTTTGAATATATAAAGAGGATCTAAGTTAAGGCTACTGGTTTGAACTTCAGAAAATACCATAACAAACACTCACTGCCCTAGACACAAAATTTAACTAAATCTTCACCTCTGCAACTCAACCTCTCTGTGTGTATATAGCATTTTTCAATATCTTTTAATATCCTAATACCTCATTCCTTCCAAACTATCCAGTAAATACTTTTTAAGATCATAATATAGGCAAGTCAGGTGCTGCTGAATTGATTCTTCTTATCAGTCAGGTCAACAGCATAAATGAAGCATCAAACATAAATCTTTACAAAGAGAAAACTCCATGAACAACAACATCATAATAGGCCACACAAATATCTAAGTTATACTTAAAGAAGACCAATAGCATCTGATTGCTCTCAGACAGAATACAAATTCAACAATTTATAAACAGTAAGTTAAAAACGGCTCTTATTAAAGAAGTAGGCATAGATGTCCACATATTTTGTTCATTCTCTCATATCCAGGTAAGCAACTATAGGATGAGGAGTAACCATGTCCACTATGCTTGGAACAGGAATACCAATAAAGCAGAAGATAAGGGAATTTTCCACTTTGCTACCAAACAACAGGTATATGAATCTCTATCTCGCTTCCTCAGAGAATGATGGAGGAGTAACTAATGTTTTTTCAAAGAGCAGACAATACCTAATCCAACATAAATCAAGTGAAAAACCAAATAAGCTGGTCATCAGAGCGTTATACGTGTGGAGAGAGCATAAAAATTATATATAACTAAGACAGCACAATCCATTTATTTCGCATTATTAAACAGATTTTTGAACATATACAGAGATCTAAGTTAAGGCTACTGGTTTGAACTTTAGAAAAATACCAGTTGACCCATGTAGACATGGGTAGGCTGCATTGTCATCAGAAGAGAAGGCACAGAAGATGTGTGTCTTGAAGCCAGATGATGGACTTTCATCTTCTCTTTCTCCGGAACCCGGCGTCCGTTTGAGAATATAGGCCTTTTTTCCTCTGAACCAACAATTTTTCCAAATCAGAATCCAACAATGTACATAAATTTCAAAGAATAAAAGTGCAATTGAAAGAAGAGGCAAGTAAAACTTAACCAGGTTCAACATTTATCTTGAGTGATGACATAGGTAGACGCTTCCTTTTCCTATTGTCCTGCTTGGCTACCAAGATTTTCTTCATTTTCTTCCCATTATCAGGCTGAGATGACTGGAACTGATACTCTTTTCCACGCGACGATTTGAGCCCTCTCGTAGGCTCGTGTATGTTGTCCTCCTCATCCATATCATTATCATCATCATCATCACCATCCTCATTTGAAGGTTCATCTTCACTACTCTGGTGTTCACTTGTATGTTCATCTGTTACTTCTTCTGGATGTTTACACGGGTTCCTATCTTTCTTGACAAAGAAAGTGCCCTCTTTTTCGCAAGCACTGACGTCAAAAATCATGACATCAAAAGCTGAAAAACCATCCATCTTGAACACCAACAAATCTGCATCTTCCAAACAATGATCTTTGACAAATATCTCCCAGCCATTGCAGAAAACATAGTCATCCTCTTCTGTTCTCTTGACTTCAACTAACCATGTATTGCCACTAGGACCTGTTAGAATCTTCTGGCCCAACAGTTTGTGACTGTTCTTGAAACAAATCACAAACTTTTGTGGAATACGCTGCATTAAAGAATCCCAAATGTGTCAGCTACAATTTGTTAAGTAAATGAAATTGAGAGATCTCTAACTTACCAATATACGCCTGAAATCACCCATCATTATTTTGAAGAACTTGTGTTGTTTATGGAACTCTTCCCAGTACTTTTGCTTCTCAAGCACTTGGCATCTCTCACACATTGTAGCCATTCTTTTTGAACGAAAGTTTGATTTTTTTGGAGGATGAAAGTTTGTTGATACGAGAATTTACTCAGCTTATAAGAGTTAAAACGTCTCATACCATTTCTAGTTTATGTTGTAATTGCTTTACAGCTTTGCAGAGCTCAGAATATTGCCTTAACAGTAGAAAGAGTCAAAGATGGCTCGAATTAGAAACTGGCACTTCACATGAAAGGAACTTAATTTGTTCCTTATTTCATAAGGGAGGGACCAGCATCAGTTGGCATATTATACAGATGGAAATTTTGGGTTTTCATCTCTGATTTTATATGCTTCCTTCTGAGGAAATATTAAATGGCTTTCCCATTACAAGGGGTTAAGTTTTCACATGTAACTTCAATTTTAATGCCAAATAGTACTGATCTTGATGAAGATGATTTTGACGTGTTAAGCAATAATGGCTAAAAAATGGTGACGTGATGATACATGATACAGCCTCTTTTGGTAAAAAAATACTAAAATTTAATTAAAACAAATTAACTTATGGCTAATTTGGACATGACTTAAAATTAGATTGTATTTGAAATTGAAAAATTTTACTTTTTCTTAGACATTAATTGCGATTTTTCACGTCCATTTTATCAGATTCCACTGTTTTCATAAGTTACTCATTTACAAGTCACTTAAGTGATGGTCAACTCGCAAGTGTAAACACACATACAAAGCATTTAATTAGCAACCATTTTCCACTCTAATTTGATTAAATCCTGTATTCTGCAATTTGATCACCATCACCGAGGGGTAAGTACAATATTACAAAAAAATTCCAACACATAAGCTATATCTTTCGTGTTCTTTAATTGTACAAAAGATTCTACCAGATTAGCCATTTACAAGCCTATACTGTAAAAATAAGTGATTTTACTCATTCATCGGCAAACGTCTTTCAGTCATCAGGTCATCGAGTCTGCTTCGTTTTCTTCTTTAACCATATCAATATCTACAGTAACACATCTTATGGACACAACTTCTCATTCAAAAATGAATTCTTTGACACCCTCATGAGTTCAAGGTGAGAAGGAACTTGCATCAGTGCTATAAAATGAGTACTCACTCAAGCTGAAGTTTAACCTCTCTTCGTCCCACTTGATTATCTCCCTTGCATACTTGAGCGATTCATCCACTGTTTTTGGCTCTAAACCTTTTACTAGTGAAACATACAGCTTCCTGTTAGTGAGAGAAGAAAACAGCCTCTTGAATTTTACTGCAACATGATGAAATGCCAACTGGCCCACGGAGGGACTATGGTTGATGCTGCTGGAGTTGCTGTTGGAGCGATGACGACTTATGATTGGATGAAAATCATCGAACCATTCACATTTGTTCAAAGGAACACGTTCTAACTTCTCCTCAAACAAATCAAACTTATTCAATATGACAAGAAAGTCCATCTGATCAAAGGTTGGATGAGTCACGATGCTCTCAAAAAGTTTCTTCGTTAGTAACATCTTGTTCACTTTCTCCCCAGTTTCATCAACAACATATTCATCATAATCACTTAAGGCAACACAGAAAATAACCACACGGACATCTTCAAACATCTCAATCCACTTGCAATTTTCAATGAACCCCCTTGCCTGTACTCTAATCAGCTGAAATCTGAGTATAAGAAAAAATAAAATTCTTTAACAATGCCTCTACATAGTCTGTAAATGATAGGGGTTATACTAACTTCAGTTCTCACCCTATATTCATTTATGAAGATCCTAAAATCAATAATAAGAAAATATTATCTACATAGAAGGGTTCTCAAACCCAAACAGACCAGTATTTAGAAACAGAAAAATCAGGGGACTCAATTGCTCATTTGATTAGCTAGGAAGGAATCCCAGCGCAATGGTTCGCTCTCAGTTCTCATATCAAATACTTATAAGGGACCCAAAATTGTTACAACAGACATGATATGGGTCTCTTTTCCAGTGTACTAACATCATAAATGAAGGTCTTTACCATGTTGCAGTACATTCTAGGCCATGTTGCTTGGATCCTTCAAAAGTGATTGGTCGGGTGTGTGTCAGATACTCCAAAGGTTACGCTTTTTTGGAGGATCCGAGCAACACAGACTCTAGGTCAATCCACACTACTGAGACTTAGTAGTAAGTCAACAAGGAAAATGTGCTTCCCCATCAAAGGAATAACAGTGAAAGGGTGATAAACCAAATATTTAATTTTACTTTTCGAAAACATTCCACTTTTCTGTCAACAAGAAGTGTATAGGTAGTTAGCTTTTCCATACCTGAGCATAGAATTAGGGTGATCACTGCTGTCAAGATCATCACAATCTTCTGAATATGGGAATGAGAAGTCCACACATGAAAGTCCATTGGAAGAAGTAACACCCTCAGCATATAAGATATCCACGTCTGAAGGTTGATAGTCCGTTTTTAAAATATCAACTGCCTGAAATAGGAAAACAATAGATGCAGAGATATTTAGCAACATAATAAAAGATTCTTCATCATCCGTAGGAATCAACAAGGAACTCATAGTTACATAACCCAACCATAAACTACTATGTCACCACAAGGTCTATTCAAAACATGGGATAAACAAACAATAAATTCAGTGTCAACTCAATTTAGTTCACTAAAGAAACAAAAAGATAGTAAGAAGCTATACTGCCAGAAAACTTCAAAAGCATACCAATTTCAGTTGTAATCATGTGTCCTTAGGTCTACATCACTTGCGTGTATGTTCTTATCAATCCAAAACAAAGAAGCTTCGCCCTTTAGGGTACTCTGCATCTTTATCAAATTAGACATAATCTCCCGTGACAAAAATAAATTCTGCTTGCTTGACCTTCATCTATATGGCATTTAGGGTATGTGTAATCCAACGACCGAATTTTCTAAATTTTAAATATCTAAACAAAGGAAATATGATCTTCATCTTTGCATCAGACTACTTATTTTTACAAGGTTTTATCAAATTCAGATTCAACATATTTTTTCCTCCTCAAGGCACATCTCCAAAACAAACCTTCATCAAGATGTAAACTTCCAAATGCTCCATTCGTTGGATTCAGTTTTTTTTTTTTTACATTCCCATGCATTAACCAATATCGTGAACGTTAGTCTAATACCACCATAATAGTAGCCCTCCTTTAATTAGGGTAATATTCCCAAATATGTTTTTCATCATTTGTTGTCAACTGTCATAGTTCATATGTATTTTTATTAATACATAGAACTAGTTAACTCATTCCAAAATATGTTAATCATCCACTGACAACTCAACTTTTTAGTATCAACTAATGAAATCAACATCTTGATGCCACATTACACTTCTAACCCTTAAAGGAAAAAACCTATTCTTCCTTGCATCTGTTGTTTTACCTAAACTTTTTGCAACTCTATACATCAATTATTAAACCAGCAGTAATTACACCTGGATACAAAATTCTCCTTGTTAGAATAGACTTGTATTTTATCAAATAAGGAAAAGCATGCTAGAAAGGTTACACATACAAGTGTACCCTCGTATAATTTACAAGTCTATCCTCGTACAGCTTACAATTCCTATGTTGTTTCAAGTATATTACTTCTAGCCTATTTGTCCAAAAATGGTGAAAACTGATAGTATTATCAAGAAAGAAAAACTATACTATCTACCACTACAAGTAACATTTACATCAGGTTATAAGCTGTGTCATTAGAAAGGATCTCATGCATCAGATTGGGTGACAACTAATATTCAAATGTAAGCACATGGTCAGGATAGACGAGTTGATACAATATGCAATTGCAAAATACTGGTGTAGCACACATATACTTGACAAAGTAACACTCACTCACACACACAGCAGTGAAACACAAAGGTCATAAGGCACATGTCGCAACAACAATAACCAACCCGACCTAAGATGAAACGGCTCCAAAATAGTTTTTTTTCACATTTTACAGGCACAAAACATCATAAAGTTAAACAAGGGAGTAGCGCAAATGTGAAATGGAGGAGTTGAAATCAATGTGTACTTCCATTCATGGAATGAAGAATCTAAGACACAACCCACACAATTCAACCTCCAAACATCAATTGCAAGCAATGATGCATAAATGTAACAGCATCAAACTTAGCAAATTGACCACATGACATTTTCTTACCCGCTCTAGGAAATAACAAGACATGTCATGAAGCATTTCCAGTTCACTTCTTCGCTTATAAGTTGCTTGGATGGCTGCATCATTCCACAACTCCTCAATTAATGGAGCATATTCCCGTGTTGCAGCTGGGAAAATGGCTTCTAGATTGCCCGTGGCCATTATTTTGAGAAGCCAATCTGAGAATGCTTTCAGTCTAGGAGGTATGGAATATAATGTTTTCTTTTCAGTCGCAGTCCTATCACCTGATGTCATAAACTACAATTGTTACTTAAGAGGTATATTGCAAGAATTCCAGGTTCCCCTAGTAGGCAGAGGGGAAATAAACATGATGGCGTGCACATGGTTATGTTTAATGGACCGAATTAAAATGAGCCCAAAGTTTGTAATACCATGTGATTATGTTTATGGAACCAATTAAAATGAGGAGCCCAAAGTTTGAAATACCTGTCAGTCCGGAGGCACAAGACAAAGAACCCTCTCGCAAATCATGCAAACTCTCTTCCTCAAAGCGCTCGCGGCCCTCAAGAAGCACACCAATGTATCCATATACATTACTTTGGATCAACAATTTGATGTGTTCTCTCTCATCCTCCGAGAAAGGAACATCTTTGTAAAGAATTTTAGCCTAGTTTACCAATCAATGATAGTAGAAGCCAAATTAAACAAAGATGATCTGATAGGGCATAAAATCAAGATGCATAATAACAAGGCTAAATGGGAACTAGCATCTTAAATTGCTAAGAAAAATAAGCAAGCAAGAACAATAACAACATACACAGAAAAATCCACAAGTGGGGTCTAGAGCAAGCAAGAAAAGCAGGGGAATCAAGTCGTAGAGCTGCCCAGACAGAAGTATCTCCTAATACAGAACCTACCTTCTAAGGAACAAAAACAAGTAATGATACTGCCATTAAGACTAAAATCAGCACATGTGTGAAGTAGATAGGATCCTCAATCAGATTGTTTTAATGTTTGTATCTCTATTTTTATCTGTAGTTGGAAAGCCAAAGGCTGAATTCAAAATATAACTAGATGGAGCAAACAATCCACAAAACAATTTTGCATCACTTTAGAAAATTGAGATGCCATAACAAACACACACTGCACTAGACACAAAATTTAACCAAGTCTTCACCTCTGCAACTCAACCTCTCTGTGTATATAGCATTTTTCAATATCTTTTACTATCCTAATACCTCATTCCTTCCAAACTATCCAGTAAATATTTTTTAAGATCATAATATAGGCAAGTCAGGTGCTGCTGAAGTGATTCTTCTTATCAGCCAGGTCAACAGCATAAATGAAGCATCAAACATAAATCTTTACAAAGAGAAAACTCCATGAACAACAACATTATAATAAGCCACACAAATATCTAAGTAATACTTAAAGAGACCAATAGCATCTGATTGCCCTCAAACAGAAACAGAATACAAATTCAACAATTCATAAACAATAAGTTAAAAACAGCTCTTATCAAAGAAGTAGGCATAGATGTCCACATTCCCTTTCCTTTAATATTTTGTTCATTCTCTCATATCCAGGTAAGCAACTATAGGATGAGGAGTAAGCATGCCCACTATACTTGGAACAGGAATACCGAGAAAACAGAAGATAAGGAAATTTTCCACTTTACTACCAAACAACAGATTTATGAATCTCTATCTCGCTTCCTCGGAGCATGATGGAGGAGTAAGTAATGCTTTTTCAAAGAGCAGACAATCCCTAATCCAACATAAATCAAGTGAAAACCAAATAAGCTGGTCATCAGAGCATTATATGTGTGGAGAGAGCATAAAAATTTTATTTAACTAAAACAGCAAAGAGCAGCACCTCAAGTAGTCATTCTAACCAGAGAAAATAATTTTGGCATACCTCATGTGCTTTTGACCAAACATTAATATAACTTTATTACATTATACCCAAAAAAAAAAAATCACCTGCTTATATATGGTGCTAGTACCAGATCCACTATATCCAATCAAAAGTAGCTTGTTAAGCGCCCGCTGTTCTAGATAATCAGGTACCACTTGACTAAGCACACTATTAACTTGTTCTCCACAAGTATTAGATGATTTTGAAGGAACTGGGAGAGAAAGTACAGCACAAACCAGCTTCATTCCAGCCTAAAAAGATAAATACTTTCACTGAGCACCAGAAATGGCTGTATGGTTGAGTATGTGAAGTCGATAAGGAACTCAATCATGGAACATAAATAAAAACAATTTCCATATGCTAATTGAAGTTAAACAGGAGCAAACCAGGAGAAATTCAATCCTTATTCTGAGCAATGATCTCCAAAAAGCAAAACCTCACTAAACCAAGGTCCATTTTATGGAGACTAAACTAACCAGAAGCAAAGGAAAAAATAACAATAAGGATAACAAAAACTCAAATCGAGCATACAAATCTAACCTTGCCCCATATATATCCTTTGGTATTTTTTTGCCCCTCTTCCTGATATGAACCATCCTCATTCACCCAAAAATGAGGGTTGCCAGCACATTGTACTCCTGCTAACTGTAAAGTAATCAACAGAGTCAGTCTAAAACAGAAACAGTGAATTAGCACAGCACCTTGTTTTGCAGGTATTTTAAATTAACCTGTAACATGCGTAGCTCGGATTTGGTGATCTCACGACCATTTATATAGACCTGAGTGTTTCCATTGCTAGCATTTGGCTTGATGGGACCTCCAACATTTAAATGAGGAGTGATAATTTGTGAAGGTTTTTGTCCTTCCTGTTGTATAATCTACTATTGAGTTAATCATCCAGATTATTGCTCAATGTACAAACATATCATGAGGAAAAAGAATAAATGATGTCCAAAATGAAATTCTACTCACCTTTCCCCAGAGACCAGAAACTTTATCATACCAATAATTCCCAGGTTTCAGCTTCTTTGGTGGATTTGTGCAGCTTTGCAATATAATAAGCTCTTCAGGAGAAAGTGGTCTTCCATTCACACATACATATTCAGATGGCAGCTGATTTACTTCACACATTTTCTCCGCCTTCATGATCTGCCTAATCTCCAAATCATTTAGCAGCCGCTTGAGCATCCTAGAGCATTTCCCCAAGTTGCCTCGCTTTGATTCATCAATTGGATAACTGATGCAGCTGACGCACTTTCTTCCCTCTGGCATAGACCCCATTGCTCTAAGCACACAATTACTGCAATATTTGGCATCACAAACAATACATACCTCCTTTTCAGTAAACCTATTTCCTTTACCACAACGATAACACACCCCTTTCTTCACCTTAACTGCAGGTTCTTTCTTTGGTCGGACGACCTCAGGCTCAGCACCACTAACATCTTCATTAAAATCTTCATCCTCTGACTCAATATCACAGAAAGTCACAACAGGTGCTCGCTTAACATCACAGCTAGTTTCATTAAAGCTATCCCCATATTTATGTGAAGAAACACGAGAAGAGGGATAATCAAGACTCAAAATTGACTCATTTGAAGCCCAATCTGGTTGACTTAAATCATTGAACTCCAAGCTTCTGTCATTACGACCAGTTGAAGCCCTCAAACTGTGTTTGCTCCTTGACAAGTCTCTAGATTTCTCAAAACTACTCGAAAATCTGAAAGTACCAGAACTCCCCACCCTTCCCTGTAATTCATGTGAATGATCACGACTAATGGAGGAAGATGCCAGGTCAGTGGATTCATTGATTAAACCAGAAAATTCACCTACACTCTCATCACCATTACACCCCTCCAATGCGCTAGAACTACTGGACTGACCTGAAAGACCAGAAGCTCTATTACTATGGACTCTTTCCTCAAGTGCAGTAACAGAGCTTGGGGACAACGTAGTCTCTGAGCCTAAAGCTAGTTCTTTGCTAGCAGAATCATCTTCATCCACCCTCTGAAAAGCTATAACAGATGTGGGAGACACAGTTGATTCCGAACTGCGCTTCAAATCTTTAGAAAGCCTCTTGGTTATATCTGTAGCTGATATAGGTTGAACAACTGGTAAAGTTAATTTATGGGATAATGGCACCTGTGAAACTACAGTGGCCACTGGAATCCTATCAACATTGATGGGTACTGCCCGTGGAAGATGGTGGGTTATTGGTGGACCATCGTACTCCATAGCAAAGCAGTATTCTACTTCATCATCAACCACCGTCGCCAGTTCCGGCGACATTTTGAGAGGAAAAATCAGAGCACCCTCAACAATTATCAAAGATTATTACTTGCACACAAATAGAAGCATAAAACAGATTTAAAGGGAAAAAAACAAGATGGGCAATATCAAATCGTGATGTATCAGCTCCAAAAGTAACAAAACCTAGAAATCCGATGCAGAAACCTGAAGTGGCATAGAAAAGTGAAATCACTCAACAAATATCATACAGTAGTGAAACAAGAGAACTGAGATGGGTAAGAAACACAGACCCCATCTTGCTGAATCAGCCAAATGCCCCTTTTAAGATTTCAAAACTACCCTAACCCAGAAATATTATCCAGAAATCGAAGCTGGCAAGGAAAAAGTGAAATCCCTCAATAACTATCACTACTCGTTACTTACAGACCCAAAATAGAACAGTAGCAAAAAGACAGAAACTGAGATGGATAAGGAGATAAAGACCAAAAAAATGCAATCTTTTTGTATCCTCCTTCAAGATTTCAAAATCAACCAAATCCAGGGCGGGGAAACTGTGCAAGAAACTGAAGCTGGTGAAGAAAAGTAGAATGGAAGAAAGAATTTTGAAGAATAAAGAAACAGAAAGAGAAGACAATGAGAATGGGATTAGGGAAACTCCAAAGCTTGGGATGGAGGAAAAAATGAGTTGGGAAAGTAGAAAAAGTAGGGGAGAGGGGAAGGGGGTAAGTGGGGAAAAAGACAACAAAGGAGGGGTATCCAATAGTGGTGGACACTGTTCTGTAGTGGCATCTTTTTTCTTTTACTTTACTCCTTTTTTTTCACCTATCTCTTTGTTTGATGTAACCTTTGTTGAAACTTGGAAGAAAGTTTGCGTCTTTGGCTGCGTTTGGTCGATGTAGAGTAGTGCGTGGGAGAGAGAAGAAGCATACATTGTTTTGGATTTTTGTATGGAGTTGGGCCACTTGTCTTCGACCTCGTGATTGGCATATCAAAGATGTTTGCTTTTCACCATAATGCACTCCTTCCACAATTTTTTATTCACACTTCAAATATTCAAATTTTTTTGCTTTCAGCCAAAACTTTGTAGTATCTGCTTTCAAATTATATTTTACTAGTACCTTTTTTGTTTATTTAACACTTTTTATATATTGTTTCATAATGTATTATATTATATTGCATTGTGATACATATTGTTTCAATGAATATAATATTTAGATAGGTTACAGTGTTATTCGTCGTTACATAATGTTACATATTCATAATTTGAATGATAAACCTCCTAGAAATTTTAAGGTATATGGTATAGCTATCATGAAAAGCTTAGGATAAATATAAAATAAAATTATTAAATAATAAATAAGTCAAAAATGAGATGAAGATATTAAAGTAATGATGCAATCACACCAAAATTGCTCGTTACACAAAATGAGTCTTTTCGTCATTACCTAACGATGGATTTAAACGATACAATACAATGGAATTTAAGTAACAATCCTAATAAATATTATATTTAAATCAATAATGTAATACAATATAATACAACAGGTAACAACTATCCAAATAAATGGTAAGAGACCCCGTCAAATCTTAATTTGTGTATTGAATTAATTTTCTATACTGCATACTGCCATGTCATTATTTTTATTATTATTTGATGTGTATTAAAATTGTGTAAGTTCTTTACAAAGAGAAATATAAATAAATCATTAAAATAACATAAGTTGAATTGTTATGAGGTAGTTAAATCACATGAAGAATGAGAAAAGATGGTTTAGTAATTGATAAAAGGGTGTAATAACTTGAAGATTCAAATTTGGAAACTTTGGAGTATCTGTAATTATGGGGATTAGGGACTAGGGAGTATACATGAGTTTGGTGGATTAGTGATCAAAATCACATGTGATTTCTAATGATTTTTTGTCTTCAAAATAGTCGATTACTCTAATTAATTTTGTTAGGTGAGTTCTCATAATTATTAGGTAATTTTTCAGTAATTAGAACTATTGAACTCTTAAGTGAGAAAAAAAATGCATTAATCTATTTGAACTAAATATATGACCTTTGGCCAAACTTTGATGTATGTGTGATTCAAGTGCGGAAATTTCTTTAAACGAAGGAAAAAAAGAAAGTTGCAACCTAGTTAGACATTGTTTTAGATGTTGTGAAAAAATAATTCGAATCTTAATTAAATTAATTTTTATGTATTGATTGATGTTAGTAAGTCCTACGCTCAACAAAATTCAACAAGAGTTGAAACTGAGTGATAAGTACTTATTCATCTTTAATCAAAAGTGTCAGATTTGAATTCCCTTAAATACGAAATCGCTTTTGTTGGGAAATATTTTATCCCCAAATCGAGTGGAAAAAGTTAATGTACATATAACTTTCATGAAATAAGTACACAAAAATTTTATTTATTTTTTTTTGTCTCCACTCATCGATGTGTCAAAAAATAATTAATATTTCAAAATGTGTCATTCTCAACAAAAATTGAAATAAATCTGGCAATTGATGACATTTCAACATGTCATGTGAATCGGACGTACGTGGGTATGTAGTATTTCTTTTTCCGCAATTTTTTTCTTAGTTTAGTGACCGAATTATCAGTCATTCGTTATGGAGATGATTACAATATTAAGTATTCATACGTTACTAACTACTTTGAAGTATTAAAAGTTGAATAAAAAACAAAACATAACCCACGCAAAACAAATTAAAATGTGGAATAAGAATATCATATTATTAATAATATATAGATTAAAATTATTACTAAAATAACAAATATCACCTTTCTATAATACAATACAGAGGCATCAAATGGACGTATTGAGTTAAAATTTAAGATATTAAATAGATTAAAATAAACATTGGATTGGGTCATGATCCACCCAATTGGACTCATTTAATCTCATTTTGACATATTATTATTTATTTTTTATAATCAAAATTAGAATTTCATCTCAAGAAAAAAAAATAGATAGTAATCCTTACTTTTAATATAAGAACATACATTACACCAAATGCAAATAAAGTGTGTTAAAATTAGAGATTAAATTGGACTCAACTGAAAATTCTTTTCAAATGAATTAAGACTTGAATAGCTAGCAGTTGAACCTAATCCATAAATTTTTGGATGAGTGCTCATTTTGACACACTATTATAATATTTTACTTTGTTAAGAAAAGAACAAATATTTTAAATTACATACCATATATGTTAGTCTTTTACAGAACAAATCAACATCTAATAAATAAGTAATCTTTACATTATAATTTATGTACTCCTAATCCAATCAGCACGCTTTCTTATTTTCACTCGCAGCATAATCGCATAGATGGACTAATATTTGAAATTTATTTTATTAAAATTATGGATCATGTGAAGTTGTCTGGATACAAATTAAAGTCATACTTTCATAAATGAGAAAGTTGATAAAACTTAGTTTTGTGCTTAAAACTCATGAACCAATAATTAATTAGATTGAGATATATATGTGGTCCTAAAGAAGTTTTATCCAAAAGTAATGTCCAAATGGGGTTGAGCCATCTACGTGTATAGTTGACGTAGGTGATCTAACCTAAAGAAATAAACTGAACTCACATAAGAATAGAGTACTTCATTTTAATTGTTAACTCGTTGTGATTTTTATTTTTAGAATCAAATTATGTGAATTTTGAGTAATACTTTAAGATATATTTTTTCATCATACTGATATGAAAAAAGTCACAATCATTAATATTTTACTTATAGTTTTTGAATATTTAAATTTTTATTTTAAAATATTAAATTAATTTGATGTAATTTAATTTTAAAAATTAATTAAATTGACTTTCAAAAAGTACAACATAACAACTAAAATAGAACGGAAGGAGTATATATCTTGCATTAGGCAAGTCAAATATACAAGAAGAATTTTATCTCCTTTCATTGAATTAAAGCTAAAGATGACCTTTATGCAACATAGAACATCAAACTTTTGTTTCTGTTTCACACTTATAAGCTTTACATTATTACGTATTGTACTAAAAATTTTTTGTTGTTCTTTTTTCAAAAGGGTTAGTGCCAAGGGGAATCATTCATCTATAGTTGAAAAACTTCGGGAATTTACTTTATTGAATTAAAAAAATATTTAATTGAGAATAACTTATTTCATGATTGTGTCAAATTATATCATTTGTAAATCGTGTTGTTACTTTGCTGTTAGTATACGTAAAGCAAATAACAGCAAATTCAAATACATCAACTACCGTTGACATTTGTGTCTAAATCCAAAAGGTGAAAAATACAATAAAGTTTTCATTTACAATTTCTCAGCAAAGTTAGCCAAAGATAATGATTTTAACTTGGTCAATCTCCAACGTCAGCTGCGTCTATACACTTGTCAAAAGAAAAATATTTTTTTCTCCGTTGTGATTCCATTTTTTCCACCATAGCTATTTTCTCCTTTGGCTAACTCTGCAGCTACTCCCTGAAGGAAAAAGTTGGGGCGGACTCGTCGCCAATTCGGCCTGATTTGGTACCAACTGCGATGATATTCTCCAAATCTTCACTGATTTATCGAGGCTACCACTATAAACAATAAATTGTTTATCACCGCCTGTTTGTTCTTGCTCTTCTTCAACAGCCAAGCATTTAACTGGACCAGAATGTCCGGTCAACATTGATAAACATATATGTTCCCCTCCATCCCTTTTCCACACGCAAATACTATTATCAGCTGATCCACTGAAAATTAAATTTCCCGCAGCTGCTAAACAGAGCGTTGCAAGTTTATGACCCCTTAAAACTCCTCCATGAGATAGCTTATCGCGTTGCCAAAAATTGACTAGCCCGTCTGATGAGCCACAATAGAGGTAATTCGATGAAGGATCAACAGCTAAGGCTGTTACAGCGCATTCTTGCTTCAACAGTGTTTGTGAAAAGAAGTGTTTTGTTCCTTTCCCCTGTGATTCTTTTCTCCATATTTTTACTGTTCCATCAGCAGACCCTGAAAAAAGTAGCCCATTAAAGCCTACGACGATGGAATTTACAGCATCCTCGTGGGCCTTTATCGATTCCAAGCATTTCGAATCGGATGTTCTCCAAACCTTTATGGTTTTATCCCAAGATGCCGAGTACAATAGCTTTTGATCCTCGCTCATGCTAAGGCATGAAATGGCATCAAAATGCTTTATCCACACAGTATTTCGATTTCGTCTTGTTTGGATATAATTGCTTGGTTTCATTGAAGTTTTTATATAAGCCATTAAAGTTGGTAAAGTTCCAATTCGGCTGTAAACGCTTGGATCCTTGCCAGAAACCTTCCAAACTCGGATCTTTCCGTCCTGATGACCCGTGAAAATCTTTTCTCCGGAAATAATAATTGCCTTTACCAATCCACTATTTGATTTAAACCCGGAAAATTCTTTGTGATTTTTCCACACCCTGATATTCTTACTATCGGATCCCGTGTATAACAAATCCCCTGAAGCTGCTAAGGAATATATATGACCTTCTTCGCGAACAAGGGAACCCATGAGCCCTGTATAGGAATAATTATTATTATTCTCGACGTGAGATGTCCATGGAGAATTTGATAAAGGCGATGGATGGTCACTCTGATCCCAAGAGGGATCTAAATATGAAGTTGATGATTGGTCCCATGTCGGAGACGTAGCAAGAGGAGGGCTATAATCGGAGCTTAATCGAGGAGGAGGATGATCACAATTTGTATAGCTAATTTCTGATGTGTGACTCATTCGAAAAGAATATTCATCTTCATTTGGATCAGATTGTATCGCTTGTTTGGGGTGGCTGTTCTCTTTTGTCGCCATTTTGCTTTTTCTTGAATTCCTCATTATGCTATATCCTCACGAAAGAACTAGAAAATTGATGATTACAAACCAAATGAAAAGAAAAGAAATCGTGAGGGGATAAAGATTCAGGAAATTTGGGTCTGGTTACGCAAAATGTTTTAGAGCAAATGTGGCCATGAAGAACTTGGGTACAGGATTTCTGGAGGGGAAAAGGACGTTAGCTTTCACGAACTTTACTTTTGAGGCACAATTTATAAAATTAAACCTTAATAATCTGTTCTGTTCTGTGTAATTAATTATATGGTGAATCTTCAAGCATATCTCGTGTCACGTTGTAATCACATTTGCAATCAACAGCCGTTGGTTTATATACATGAAAAATAGAATATCATTGAAACAAATACTTACATAATTTCGATGATACGTAAACATTATTAACACACCAAACCATACTTTACCATGGTTAAGACAAAATTAAGGTACGGATGTGCATCAACTAATTATGTATTAATGACATGTATCATCTGAGTTGGTATAAATATTAAGTGCGATTAACCTATGTCTATACCTACAGACAAATCAAACTCATGAACATCACTTTTTAAGTTATTCTGCACATAAATTTTTTTGAGGGGTTAAAATTTTCTTAATAAAACACAGTGACAAATTTAAGATGAACAAGTAGGGGTTGGACATTCGATTTTTCGGTTCGATTTTAGTAAATTTTGATTTGATTTTTTCGTCTTCGATTTTGAAAAAATGTGCACCATATACTAATTTGAATTAGTTCTGTTCGGTTCAATTTTTTTAAGCCCAGTTCATTTTATTTGGTGTTTTTAAAATATTTTTTCGATGCAAACTAATGAAAAATAAAATGAGGATAAAATCAAAGTATAAGACACTTAAAAACTTAAAATCATGTTAAGTGATGATGCGTGGTCTTCAATTTTGAAAAAGTGTGCACCATATATCGATCTGAATTAGTTCAGTTCGGTTCAATTTTATTTGGTGTTTTTAAAACGATTTTTTGATGCAAACTAATGAAAAATAAAATGAAGATAAAATCAAAATATAAGACACTTGAAAACTTAAAATCATGTTAAGTGGTGATGCGCTCACATGCAACACTTATTAGCTTAAAAAATATATATTTATCTTTGTCAAAAACTTGCATCTTTAACTATTACTTGAGGAAAACAAACACAAAGATGAATTCTGACATAAATTGGCAAAAATATATTTAAATTTCTCTTGGAAAATAGTATTTCAAATAACTATATGAATTGCAAGTTTGTTGTTACTTTGATTTGTTTCATGAATGATTTAATTACTAGTATATATATAAACTGACATATAATTAATTTTTTTTGGGTCTAAAATGTATATAATTTTTTAAAAATAAAAGTTCAGTTCTTCGATGCACCGAAGTTTGGAGACCTCAACACTTAACACTAAACCAAATAATCAAACTTTTGGAAAAAGAATACCGACAACGAATCAAAAAATTATAGAATCAAATTAATTAATTCAATTCAACAACAACAACAACAACAACATATCCCAGTGCCTCAAAAGGCTCCCGCTCATTGCGGGGTGAGGGGGGGTCGGATGTACGCAG
>JAABOM020000049.1:25595672-25610687 GCA_011800125.2 Solanum clarkiae | reverse complement strand
CGCCCAACTACATAGGTGATCAAGAAAAGGAAAGAAAACAATTAAGTAACGAAAATATGATTCACATGTATTGTTAGAAAACTCTGATCACTCGATTTTAAAAGGCACTACGCAGCAAAAATGGAAAGTTGTACTCCACTTTTGTTCCTCATCCCACGAAAGGAATATATAAATGAGTTCAGCATTTGTCAAAACGACACCGTACCGCTTGGGTTAAAAGTGTACTTATCGGATCGCCCAGCCCCAAACGGTCCAAAGTTTCGCGTCTTATTTTTCAACCGTCATAAATCGTTTAATTTTTCCCATTGCCAAATCGATATTGATATCACTGTCAAGAAAGATCAATTTGGAGCCCGATTTCCACTTTGTCAATGGTGAACTGCGTTATCGTGAACTGTATTAACTTGTATAAATCAACCGGATAAAATCGGACAATGTTCTTCAACGATTTGATTCAACGGAGACTAGTGTCCCTGTTACAGCCATGGTTAACAAACGAAGTTGAATTAGATGTTCAGCTAGGGTTTCTTCATTCTCACGCAAACTTAGAGAACCTTAGCTTCAACACCTCCGCACTCAACGACCTGCTAGATGATCCTACTCGCTTGTGTTTCAAAGAAGTCACTGTTCAACGGTTGAGTCTTCATGTATCCAACTGGTCAGCCCCTGCGTTGGATTTCCGTATCGATGGCCTTAACATTGTTTTATCAGTAGGGTAAGCTCACTCTCCTCACTTCTCCGCACGCGTTTTGGCGGGTTTATTCAAACACACTGCTTTTTCCATAGACAAATATATAGTAGTAGTTTAAATTTTTTAGAACGTACATATTCATATTAACTTAGCACCCATTGTCATGAAATAATAGTAGAATAGTGGGATGCAGTGAAATTCAGCATCTACTGCCTTTTTGTGGGTTCATGTTCACTAGTATACTTGTTACTAAATATTTCTTTTTCCTACTGCCTAGAGAAGAGGAGCAGGATGGTGTTAGGCGGAGGCCAAAACCCAGAGACTCGTCCATTGAGGAGCGGGAAAAGATTCTTGCAGAGCTTGATCCAGAGGTACTTGACTACTTGTTTGATTATTTTGGTTGGTAAAAAGGATTTTATGCAATGAATTGACAAGAATGATCGAGGACAGGATTGTGGTATACATGATTTTCTCAAGACAATCTACTTAAAAATACTTTATCTGTGCATTATCTGTTACTTTTATGAGGAATCTGCAGATTCACTAAAGCACATTCTTTTTCATTGCAAGTATATCCGAATTAGAAAATATATGGGACAGCACTAGATAATTTGTGGCTGCTTGAAATAAGAAATGCCCAGCGGAAGGGACAGAGGTTGAAGTAGGAGTAAACACAAAATTGGAAGACAATTCCTTTTAAGTCTTGATTAAAAGATTTGTTCTTCATGTATATTCTGGACCGCATGTTCAGAGATATACCGCAGACATTTCGATGGGGAAATCAGTATTAACTGTTGTGAAGTATAAGCGTCTCCAATGTTTAAGATTTCAGTGTAAGATGATGGTTATAAAGATCAGAATGCTTTCTGGACTTCACTGACTCCTTATGTTGGAACATAGAGTAGATAAGTCCGGTGGTACTTTGATACTCCCATAACCTTCTTGGTGCTCTTGTTTTCTGAGTAATACTACCTTCATAATTTTTTGTTAACATGTCGAATCTGTGAACTTCTGAAGTTTAGTTTCTTTGACGTTGATATATTCCAGGGTAGTGCTTTGCACAATACCATAAGGATGATTTCAGAAATTACTTCAGGAAGTTGGACCACTCATTTATTCGACTGGATATTACAACAATGTCAGTTGCAAGTTCATGATGCTCATTTCCTTGTGCAGTCTCCTTTATCAAATGATTTATTGTCATTGTCATTTAAGATGGAGGAACTTGGGGTACAATGTAAACACATTAAGGGCTGTCTTCTAACTGGACTGGTTAATTCAATTTTTCTGCCCAGTGGAGAGAACTCTTTTGATCTCGATGTTCAAAAAGTCGAGATCAGCTTGAGGAGAGGAAATTACGTTAGCTGCATTTTTCGTTCGACTCATTCAACTGAGTTGCTAGCTTCTGCGAAAATAAAACATCTTCAGTTCAGAGAATTGAACTGTTATGCTGTCGCATTAAATTTTTCTTTATCTCCCAAAGATATTTGCATCATACTTTTACTTTTTGCATCATGGTCGAAAGAATCCACCCGGAGCAGAACTGGTAAGCAATTATGGGAAATAGCAGCAACAAATTCTAGTTCTCTTAATTCATCTCCAAAGTTTGCATTCTATAAAGTTGCCAGCACTATGTGCTTATGGTTGCGTTATGTAAATGCTTACGAGAAAATGCTTTTATTTGTTGGATACCCGGTGCATGATGCGATAAAGAAATTCACTAATGATGTTGTTCAGAACGAAGCATTTTCAAGAACTCTTAAGCAACAGTGGGAGGTAATTTCTCAAATTGAGAAGGAACTACCTGTTGAGGCCATTGTGCAGGCACGAAGAATAATCCGTTATAGAGCAGCATCATCTAGTCGACAATCAAAGCATGGTGGTCATGGATCTAAATGGAGCATGATTTGGTGGAAAATCTACCAATCACTTTCACTTATTTGGATGGTCATTTGCAGTGTGCTCCATTCTGTTAAATGCCTTTTCCTATTGAAGAAAACATTGTTCAGGAACCAAGATATCTGTCACAAGCTTGGAATTATAAATGAAGATCATATTCTAGGACTTCACATTTGCGTATATGTTAGAAACTTTTCAGTTTCAATGTCACCAGATAACGAAGTTCCACCATCTTTTAGTAGGAAACTGGTATTAGATGTTGGGCGTTCATACCCTGGTTTACTCACATTCTGCCTTTCTGTTGATTTCTTCTGCTTAAGGTACTCTAAAGATGTTTCTGAACTGTACTTTTCCTTTGCTTGTGGATCCTTGGAAGTTGTCTCTTCTCTCACAGAAGATAAGGCCAATAAGTTCAATAATGACTTCAAAGGACGTCCGAGAAACAATGTTCACAATCTGCAACCTACTCTATGGGGGGAGCCTTACCAAATTCTCCACTCCACTGAAAGTGATAGGGCTAATCCTCCTCATGATACTGGTAGAGATTTTGTACATACACCAAACTCTCTTGTTGAGCTAGCGTGCCTGAATTGGAGAACATTTTCATCAAGGTTTGTAGAAAATGGGATCCATAACATGGAGAATCCTTTTATTCTTTGTGAGATTAAGGGATTTTTGACTGATCAAAGTCTCAAGAACCTTACTGCTGGATACACTACTTGTTGCACGGTAATAGGGAAGTTGAATTTGGTTCTTGAGTATCTCGTAATAGTGTCAGTTACAGTTATTTGCAGACAGATAAGTGCAATATCTTGGGCTTCTAGCCGCATGGAAACCACTGTGTTACAGGGTGATTCTAGATTAGTCGAGGATCCACCAGTTGCAGATTGGAATAACAAATACAAATCAGTTTCTGCTGAAATTAAGGTTATGGTGCCTAGACTGCTTCCTGAGAAACATATGCAAATAACAATACACATTACTGGTCCTCAAATCAAGCTGGCATTGAGCAAGGAGTATTTTCATGGTGTGAATGCAGATCTGTATGATAAGCTTGGGAATGATGAAATACACCTTTCTTTTGATGCTGATGACATTGAACTGAGCGTCTCACCAAGCTTGGAATCTGATTTAACTTCCTTAAGTGGAGATACTGCAGTTTTTGATGGAACATCGTTGAAGAATCTTCATAAGATTGGTATTGCTAAATCAAATGGTGCTTATAGCAGTCAAGCGTGCACATCATTTTCTGCCTACTTGAAACTTAAAGGTCTGAAAGTTTCCCTCGACATAAAGGATAATCAGAGTTTCCAAATTGTCGTGTTAAATTCCTCAACTATCCGTCTGTTATCTTTAAGGTATCTGTTCCATTCTCATTCTTCTCTTTTCTTGTTTTCAAGCATTTGCATGTTATACTCGATTCTGCAAGCAATTAAGTATCCTCAGTTTAAAAAAATCGCTCCGTAATTATGTTCATGAATAGTTTTTCAACAGCTTTGCTCATCCTGATTGATATATCCATTGTTGTCTTAAGAAAACTCTGAGGTATGACACTTTGATGTATTTCGAATAAACAAATGGGGTTGTTGATCTAGGAAACTGCAGTTGTTCCCTATCAGTTTAAAGTATCCCTGTTTCACCCTGGGCATTGTAAGATAGCAAAACACTGATCAGAAAACATGCAACAGGGCGAGTTAACTTTTCTTTTTTGTCATCTACTACTACTGTTGTATTCTTGCGACTTTGGAGTCCATTTTTGTTTCAAACTTTTAAACACTCTATGTTTCTGTTAAAGTTCCAACGTGTTACTTGTCTTACCTTTGTGAGCTTTAGCATGATATTGATGACGGTCTCAAAGAGAAATTTCCCTCAGTTTCCTTTGTCAGAGGAGTATTTCTTGGATATATCTTAAATTATATGGACTAGAGCTAAAGTTTATATAAGTCAATGATGTTTTGTCAGGAAGGATCTGCATTCTTTGGGCTCAATAGATATTTTTTTCTCCATAGTGTTGCATTCCATGAGTAGTGGATTGACGGCTCTGGTATTTATGGATGAATTTGCAATTTTGCTAAAGGTGATTCTCTTCTCTTGGTGCCTTGTAGTTGAATTGTTTGGTGGTTTTCTCCTTGAGCATATGACTGATTTTTTTTAATTATCAGCTGGGTAGTTGACACGATGGCATCATTCTACGGTGTACTTAAATCTTTATTTTTTCTCTCGTGCTACTCTGGCAACCTTTAGGATTGTGGTTGCAGTATATCTTTTAACTGACCTTGGTCATACAATCCTAACTTGGAATTCTATTTGTCATCCTTCTGGGCTGTCTCCACTTTTATCAGCTAGTTTCCACGGGTTGCCAGTCTTTATGTTTCTATTTTTCTACATGAAGGGATCCAGGAAGCTGAGTGCAGAAAAACTGGCACTGCAGCCTGAAATTGAGGTCTAGTTAGTTTTTGTAACTTGTAAGGACCAACTTATTGACGAGGGTGCAGTCCTAAATGAATGGTGCTTCATGGATCTAGTCTTTTTTCCTTTTTTTTTTTTTTTTTTTGTAAATTTTGCTAATCACAATTTCATTCTTCCAGTTGTGAACAAGTGAGAGCAATGCTCATTTTAGGCCCTGCTAGCTGTTCCGTTGCCCGAATTTTGCTGCCATAATAATTCACTCTTCTAATTGTGAACAAGTGAGAACTCAAGGCTCATTTTTTTAGGCCTTGCTAAGTGCTTGCAGCAGAGGCTTGACAAACAGCCTCCTTACATAACCAGAATCGGTTTTTCTTCCAGATGATCTACTTTGATGCTTCAGGACTTGTTTATGACACCTCTGCCGCAGGAACTAGAGAGAGTGTGTCTGTAGGACCACCACCCTCCTTGATTTGTTTGGTTTCGTGGTTGGTCACTTTTAGACCTTGTATTGACTAGACCACTATCATAGTTTGTCAGTTTATAACGTTGTCCAGTCTTATCATTGCTTCAAAGTTCTTTTGGGCATATCCATATTTTGTCCTGTTCCTCGAAGTAGCTTCTCATGCATCCGAATAGCCGCATATTCTCCTGGAAGTCACCTTGTGTGAAATAACAACTCTACATATACCAATTTCCTCTTCAAATGATGCACTTTCACATTCCAAGAAACCAAATTGTTCTTTACTCCTCAGTACTCCCTTGCTCTTTCCAGTGATAGCTTTGCAAATATGATGCGTCAATGTTTCCTCCTTTTAGCTGCTATCACAGTTGCGTGTTTACCTGGATTGCCTCACGAATTCCTCTAACAGGTCTTTCATTCCCTGTATTTATAACAATGCAACCGCTGTTCACAGTACTGGTATCAGAATTTATGATACTTGCCATTGACAGGTTGAGTTGACCCATCATGCAGATTGCGTAAGTCTTTAACAAGTGACTTTCAGTGCTTGGCTGCTCACTAGAATTGTATAAGTCATTCTCCAGTAAAAAGTTGCTTGGGGTTAATAGACGTTTGACTTTGCAATTTCTTTTTTGGCAGGTAATATCTGGTCTACTGTGTACAGTTGTTCAAGTTCTCAGTACGTCAAGTTTAGGCCTTAGCCAAAGTTATGAGGACTTATTATGGCGAGGGTCTACTAATTCTGAAAGTGAAAGAGCAGTCAAAAATAGAATCACACAAGTAACTTCAGTTCTTGCTGATACTACATTCAGTGTTAGTATGGCATGTGAACTTAGATCAGTGAATATGATCCTTTTCGACTCCAGGAAAGGATACAATTCACATAATAGCATGGCAGATGCTAATACCATAGCTGACAAGAAGTCGATGGTGCACCTAACCCATGGTTATGGAATTGACATATCTGTTGCACATTCATATGTCAGGTTCTCTTTTGAAGAGGAAAAAGTGGATGTTTTGATTGGTTTTTCTGAGTTTAAATCTGATATATCCCAATATCCGGATGAGATTGTGCACACTTTCAACCAAGTTGAACCACAATTGCTTGTTTGGTCTGGCAATTCCTTATATCAAGCTTCATTGTCTCGTTGTGAAATTAGTTTATGTTTGAGAGCCTTAGGGAACAATATTATGCAGGCCAGTCACAGAAATATAGTGAATGGTTCTGACTCCAGAGATGATGCTTCAATGTCTATGAATCATTCACCTTTTTTAATCAATGACATAAATCCTTCTTTTGATTGGTTAACTATAAGCATTTCTTTAGCTGAAATTTATCTGGCCGGATGCGCAATAAAGAGCTTACTCCTCCTTGGCAATGAACTAAATACACTTAAAGCAACTTTTTCTGTTGGTGGACAATTTCAGACAATCTGCTGTCAGTCCCAGGTTTCTGTTCTGTTCTTGCAGCTTCAGATTATTGCCTGCCTATGAATTAACTTCTATATCCATTTTGCTAGATCCTAATTTGGACATAAGTCGTTTATTCATAGTTTGGGAAGATCTTATGATTTCTAAGGTTTAAACGTACACCAATTTGACAGGGGGGGTCAATCATTGTTGAGATAGCTGCTTTGGTGACAATGGTAGAATGCTATACATTCTACTTTAATCAGTTGAGAGGCTTTTGGCCAGCTGTGACCAAACATCTAGTTGTTCAGAATGATGAGGATACTAGTCTGCTCAGGAGCTCTTCCTACCAACAGTTGGAACAACATAAACTAGTAAATTGGGACCAAGTGGAAGCATTTGCCGTAAATGTTTCACAGGTTTCTCTGGCATTGGTGGATGGAGATAAATCTGGTATCATCTTTTTCTCTTGTCTTTACTCAACGACTCTAGGTAGTTCGCTCACGAAGATACAAACATAATGCTTGTTCTCATCTGATTTTCGGAATTATTTCCCTCTTACATTTGAGTGCACCCAGGATTAAGGAGTTGTTTTGATACAATAGCATTATAAGGAGTATTAAAAAGCGATATATGATTATATTGCACTAAGATCAGCAACAATGATATGGACAAAGAAATTGGTAAAACCATAGTTATTGTTTAGCGTTGTATCTTCACGTTGGATCCTATGGATGATTAGAGACACACTTTAGCCCATTGGTTTCTGATTTAAAGCTGCCTAAGAAAGGTAAAATGCTTAGCATGTTTGTGCATCTAACTCAGGGCTTAAATGCTGATTCTGTCTAATATTTTGTATGTTGAAATAAACAGATTGTTCTAAACAATGTAAACAAAACAATTTTTAAATAATGAATTTTCTGCCTTGCAGGTGAACTTCAAAAGCTTCAGCTTGAGGGTAGCGGCAACCTTACGCTTGAACTACCAAGGAAATTTTCATTTGGCATAACAAATTTGTCAATTCTTTCTCAGTTACTCCATATATCCACTGAACAGCAAAGCCAAGAAATGGGAACCTCTTTCCTTCCTTCTTTGGTACCTAATGATGAATCTTCCATCATTGTACATTATGATACCTTAGTTTCTCCCGATCACTCTGGTGAAGGTAATTCTATCACAAATGAAGCAAGTAGCTCAAGCCCTCCAGAACTGGGAAATCAATATCATGCGGATGATTCAAGAAAACCTTGGGGTGGTACAAGTCCTCAAATTTCACTTGCCACTCCCCAGAACTATGTTTTAAAAGACTTAAATGTTATTCTGGTGGTTGAGCAGCATTTAAAAAGCAGTGGGAGTATTCCTTTACAGTCAGATGACTTTTGGGTTGGCAGTGGTTCTATTTCTGGTTTTGACATGACCCTCTCACTGCGTGAAATACAGGTGAGGAAATGCTTCATTAGTTATTTTTTTTTGAGTAGGATAAAAGTATACTCATCAGGGAGGCTTATTTAGATTGTTTACTAATTTGTTTCTTTTGCATTGTCTGTAAATGGTACCTTCGATAGTCATCTTTCCAGACAATATTTCTTTGATGAAGCAAGTGATTTCATTTCTAGAAAAGCATAAAAAAGATAGACATTGTTGAAGCTTACAATAAAATTTCCTGGCTACTATGCAAAAACTTACTATGCCCGAGTCAAAGAACTAATGAAGTCCAGAAACTGAGTACAAATTGGACCAGCTAAATAAACTTGCAATACATTTAGCCTTTAAAGAGCCTATGGAAGTTGAGATCCCATCAGAACACCTAAGTTACCTTAATGAAAAAAAAGATCCCATCAAAACACCTCCTATTCCTTTATATCCAAATGCTCCAAAAAATGTTAGCAGGTATCATTCTCCAGTTATTCTTGATGGGTTTATCAACTTTCCAGTAAACACCAGAACATGTATGCTTCCCGTAATGTCTGAGGAGTGACCCATTTGAGGCCAGAAATGCGCATAAACATGCTCCAAAAATCAGAGGCTACTTCACAATTTGAAAAAAGATGGCCAGAATTTTCAGTTTCTTTTTGTACATATAACATTTGTTGGGCAGCTGAATTTTCCTTTTCATGAAATTATTCTGAGTAAGGCATGCCTCATTCAGAAGAGCACTCCTTGAGTATCTCAAAAGGTCTCAGTTTACTATGGTACAATATAATTTTATCGGCAAGGCTAATTAGTTTGTGGGTAGTGCAACTTCAGTAAACATGCCTATAGGTATTCGCTAGATTCAATTTCGTAGCTATTCTCGTGGTTGCAAGGGTGACCACTCTCTATACATATTCCTAATCAAAATTCATTTAAACCTCATAATCAATTTTTTGATAAGGTAACTAATTTTTCATTTCATAACTAATTTTACTATTAATGGGTAGAGGGCGGCCTATTAGCTGTGAATGGTTGCAGATCACAGTGACCAACTTTTATGGTTTGGGTTGTGGTATTACTGGAAATAAGTACCAATGATAGATTTTATTTTTCCTCTTTGATAAGTAAGTAGAGGTAAATTAATATTTCACTTTTCCTTTTTGGTGTTCATTTTCTTTTTTCTTTTTAGTGCTTTCCTGCACTAGACAAAGGGGATATGATCCAGTTTCAAAGGTTAGATCAAATGAAGTGTTTGTTGTAACTTCCTTATGGACCCACCAAAAAGCAAAGCGTGACTAAGGGAAGGTAACACTAGAACAAGCTGTCAAAAGACTTGACCCCTGAAGAACTGACAGAGACATTGCGAAACTTGTAGGTCCGTCCTTGTGTGTGCTGGGTCTCAGTGGCTTAGACTAGTTCTTGGACTCCTTTGTTTTTGCTCTTTTTGTATAGTTAACGGATTTAGGTTGGTAGAAAGTTCACACACATTAGCTCATGATTTTGAAAAGTGATAAGAATCTTGTCGGTCGATCTGCCGCTCATTTGCATGCAGGACTCCTTTATTATAAGCAGGGAAAATTTTATCCTTCAGACTTGTAGTAAATGAATAATTTCCTTCTGCTCCTGGAAAAATATATCTTAGAATGGCCTTTAGACTTGGGTCTATTCTTGTTGGTAATATGTGACTTTTTCTTTTGTCTTTTAGAGAAAGGTGCCATTTCCAAAGTTGGAATAACTTACCTGGTCTTAGCAGGACTTTCTTCAAATAAATCTTAAGCACAGTGAGAAACAGTTGGAATTTGTGGGATCAGTGATGTGAGCTATTCTCCATTTTTATGTACCCCTCCCTTTTTTTGATTTGATGCCAACGCCCATAAGGTTTCGGTAGTAATGTTCGTTTACACTAACTTTTATGATAAAGTAATGAGTTCTTTGATGTAATGAGGCCACCGACATACAAGTGGCATACAAAGGATTGCTCTAACTTTCTTTTTTGTTAAATCAGATTATACTTTTTGCTGGGGAATCTTTATCTGCAGTCTTTAGCATAGAGCCAACCAAAAACATAGAGCAAACACAGCAAAGGAACAGTGAAGAATCTTCTGGAATTCTGGATAAAATGGTTCCTGATGGTAATGTTTTTTTGGCTCTGGTTGCAGAAACCATCTTTTTGTTATGAACATATTAACGTTGTAAGTATCTTACTTGCAGGAACAATTGTTTCTATTAAAGATGTCGACCAGCATATGTATGTTGCAGTTGATAGGGCAGAAAGTGGCTACAATTTAGTTGGTGCGATCCACTATACCCTTGTGGGAGAGAGGGCTTTGTTCAGGGTAGGTTCAGCTTTTATTCATTATGTCATATTGAAGTGAGGAGAGCTTTGTGAGGTGTTTAGTTGAATTCCCGAAGGCATTTTTGAAATTTGGGTTAGTTTTTTGAGACTAATCCCTTCTGGATCTTTTTATGCGGTCAGCTAAAAGCTTTCATTTACATTATTATGTTTTTCTCTATATTTACAGAAATTTATTTTTCTTTGAAGATGGCCATAAAGCTATTATTGCTTCTTCCTCTGATTTTATAGTTACTTATGTCTTTGTCTCTAATATCTTTTGCTTATAGGTTTCCCACTCAACCAACAATGGTCATTGGACGACCCTGCAATTTAATCTTTTTGCACAGCTTCACCTTTGTAGCTTGCCTAGAAATTTCATTTCTCTATAGCCATGTCCTCCATCACTCTCTCATATCTGAATAATAATACAAATCATATCCATGATGTTCTTGTACAAACATTTAACACCTAAATTTTATACAGTTATGCCGATAAAAAAAGATGGTCAATACTCTCTCTGTCCCAATTTCTTTGTCACTTCTCATTTACCAGGGTTTGAATAAAGATATGTATGCATGTGCTGATAAGTGGTTGGCATTCTCAATTAAGTTTAAGAAAGCACGTGCAACTGTTTTCATGTTTTGCAGTGGAGAGATAATGTTGACATCCTTATTCTCCCTTCACAGAGGACATACATGCATGAACCTTAACACATTCTGTTGTGTTACAAGCTTCTTTGTAACCAACCAGCTGAAGCAGCTTACTTGTTTTACAAGGTGCCTTGCACTTGTAAATCCGTAACCAATGCCAATTCCTTGGAGAATTGCATCTTCCAGACAAAACTTTAGGCAGATTTAACTGATTAAAGCCCATCCTTCTTTTGATTCCCACAGATTTCATCAGATTATGAGATAGGAGTTCTTCCTAGAGTTTGAAGAAAATGGAAGGAGTTCATTCTTTCCATTTTCCGATGTTCACATTGTTTATTAAGAGACACATCCCATCCCAGTTCCGAGACATTCTGGTGAAAAGTTTTTTTCCTGCAAAGCTAAGAAGTCGGTCTTCATCTGATCCATATCCAATTCAGTTACCCCAACCGAGGAAAATTGTCCTCCTGTCTCCTAATCTGAATTTGTTGTGTTCTCAAAGCAAGTTCTTGATGGACTTCCACAGACCAGTTTCTTGAGGCATAACATAAAATTTATGGGCCAGAACCCAACCCCCTCCCCTGAACTTTTCTGTTGGACCTTTCTTTGTGGGTCTTTGCTTCATGATTAATCATCCATAGCCACTTAAAAATAAGACTTTTGTTATCTCAGATTTCTAGTTCTAAAACTCCCTCCTTTTCTGTAAGTGCTAGTTCTTTTAACAGTTTATCCTTACCCTGCAGGTTATTTATTTTTTATGCTCCTTGGGCTGCTCATCATTATTAAGATAATCATTCATTGATGAAGATTAAACTCTCTGCATTTATGACTAGGCTCAGGGCAATTGCCTTTGTTATTTTTCTCCTATCATTTTTACCTTGACAACTTTCCACGAATCTCTTTGGCACATGTGTATTACTCGTTCTTGGTATACTATTTGTTATTTGGTGGACGTGGTGCTTTAACCTTTCTCTATCATCAGGTGAAGTATCACCATACAAGAAGATGGAATTCACGAGTTCAATATTTGTCCTTCATCTCGTTATATGCTAAAGATAAATCGGGAGAACCATTGCGGTTGAATTGCTGTCGACAATCCGATTTTGTTGACATTTCCAGTTCTAGTGATAGTGCCTGGTCACTTTGGAGAGTGTTTCCATACAAACATGACATTTACGATGCTGATGTTGATTTGGAGACATATCTTCCACAAACTAAAAATATATTTTATCTTGTGAACAAGAAGAATGATTGTGCTGCAGCTTTTGTTGATGGTGTCCTGGAAGTTGTCAGCAAACCAGGACATCCATTTAAGTTTAAAGTATTTCGTGATCCTTCTCCATATGTTAACAATGTTTTTTCGGATGGGTGTCTAGAGAAGGAACCTGGAACGATCTTGCTATATGATTCATGTATCAGTGAGGTAAATGATCTGAGTCAGCGAGGAAGTTCTTTTGGTATTGATGTGACAGTAGACAAGGTTTCTTTGACCATTGTTCATGAACTTTCTGACTCCAAGGAGAAGGTTCCTCTCCTCCAGAGTTCTATTACTACTACTGGAGTTGCTATACAGATATCAAATACTAAAGTTCGGGCTATGAGCAGGCTGGAGGTTTTGCTGTATTATTTTGACTCCCAGAAAGACATATGGTGAGTCTCTTTGGTAAAATAATGCAAATTAATGCAACACTATTTCATCTTTTTCTTTGATGTTACCTTTTAAGAGAAATGGTATAATATGTTATAATTCATATTACTCATTTGTTTGCATGGTGCCAGGAGAGAACTGATGAATCCATTAGAAATTGATGTTTTTTACCGCTACACATTTCTGAACCAGGGATCAGAAAATATTATCCTCTGGGTGCCTGGCCATTTCTATGCTAGAATTAAAGAGGTCAGATTAATCTCTCTGTTTTCATGTGATTTTCTTTGTTTTGTTGTGCTTTTTTTAATGAATATTTCTGGCTTGGCAGTTGAGTATGACAATTTCTGAGCTTTCGCTGGACATTATTCTCTTTATCATTGGAGAGTTAAATTTGGCTGGTCCTTATGCTGTAAGGGTCTCGACAATTTTGGCCAATTGCTGCAAGGTTCTTCTCTGACATAAGTACTCATGCTGCATATGCTTTGTGGCTTTGCAAAGTTAATCTTGCTTGAAATGTTTTATATTTACTTTCCATGAGAGAATCCCCCCTTCTTAGAACCAAACACAAGGTAGCTTAGCTAAATCAGCTGTGCGTCTGAAGATTCTTTCATCATATATTGATTATATAGTCTTTACTAAATTTTGACGAGGAGTTCTGCTGCAGAGAAATCGGATTCCTCAATGTAAATAGTGAGAAAAGAAGGGAGCTGGATCTGCTGCTTTCTGAAAGTAGCATCATTCTCTGTCCCCCTTGTAAAATGTTTCACGCAGTTAATTAATTGTTGGTTGGACCAATAATGCACACAACTTTGTGGACCTGCTTTAGCAGGAAATATGCTGCATCTGGCTTGAGTTATGGGCTATGGCTGTATATATAGGGGTACTTATCCATATGTACCGCCCAAACAAACAACTCAATGAGGCCCAAATAACCCAAAAAATATTTACATCTAGAATAGCCATCATATGTTTACATTGAATTTAATGATACAAATCCATTTTAATGTTTTTTTTTTTAACTTCCTCCTCGAGCTACCATAGAACCTTTTCATTTTTTTTTGTTTTTCATTTTAAAAATTTGTATCTCCATGAGGTAATGGTAAAGTCTGTTCACGCTCTACCCTCCCCAAACCTTACTTTGTAGGATTTCACTGGGTATATTGTTGCTTTTAAAAATTTGTATAACGTGATGTATAAAAGTGTATAATACATTACATAAATATTACATATACATCCTTATACACTATTATACATTACATATGCACTGTTTATATAATATATAAAATGTATATATGGTGTATAAATAATGTATGTGTTACATAACCATGTATAAACACAGTTAACCAACGGAATATCCAAAGGAAACCACTGGACTTGGGGTGTTGTGCTACATTCAGTTGCTATGCCGAAATCCGGCTAATGCACTAAATGAAATGCGACGGCACATGTTCAATGGTTTGAGATTGTAAAGTAATGGACTGGAGCTTTAGGGTGGTTGCTGCCGGCCCATCGGGAAAATTGGTTGCTGGAGTTCCATCATAAAGCCAATGCCAAATGATAGATCTGTCGAAGATCTATTTATTTATGTAGGTTTTGTTTGGTTGAGAGGAGGGTAGCTTCAAAAATTTTGAGAAGGAAGAAAGTAAGAATTTTGTATATTCAGGAAGTTGTAGAGATGGGGTTATTTTTGAAGGTTTTGGGATACGACTGTGGGCTACATCAGAAAGGTAGCCACCGAGGTTCTAGGAGTTACGAGAGGGCCTTGGGCGTAAAGGTGATTGGTGGTGGAATGCTGGAAGTCCAGGCTAAAGTTAAGGATAAGAAGGTCGCTTTTACAGAGTGGTTAGAGTGTGGGGATGAAGTTGAAAAGCAAAAGCTTAGGGAAATCTATAAGAAGGCCAAGTCAGAAGCCAAGTTGGCGGTGACAAATGCCAAGTTTGCTGCATTTGAGCTCCTTTATGAGGATCTAAGCGATAAAGGTAGGGACAAGCGGTTGTATAGACTCGCTAAAGTAAGAGAAAGGAAAACTCGCGACTTGGACTTAGTGAAGTGCATCAAGGATGAGGAGGGCGAGGTGTTAGTGGATGACACTTCCATTAAATT
>JAABOM020000049.1:25548073-25561185 GCA_011800125.2 Solanum clarkiae | reverse complement strand
TTTTCTCGGGTATTTGACTAACTTTTAAAATTAAAATTAGATTATATTAATTTAATATTTTAAAATAAAAATTTAGATATACAAAATGAAAAATATTATAAATATTTTTATATTAATATGATTAAAAAAATATATGTTCATATCTTTTGACTCTCAAAGAATAAATTATAACAAGGGAGTGAAGAATTTCCTATGAGTAACGAGAGATTCTTTATCTTTAACTAGAGGTCTCGGTCGAGACTTCTTGGGTACGGAGTTGCTTTTGTTACAAAGTGAGACTTTTTGGCGCGAATTTAAATTTAATTGGGCTCCAATATAGATATCGAATGCTGAATGGAAAAAGAAAAAAAGATGAATGGATGAGTTCAACATTTAATATCTTACTGTTAAATTCATTGACAGTTGAATTATAGGTTAATAATTGAATACTTATTGAAATTTTAGTTTTGAGTTTTGTTGAGCCCAATCAATTGAGCTCCCTCCACCTTGTAAACATCTCATTATTGAAAATGCCAAAAGTCGAACTCAAAATGTGTACTAAATTTTGGTATATGGCAATTCAGAGACAAGGTTTATCATATTAGGGGCATATTTCAAAGTTAATTGCTAGATGTCCTAATTATTGTTTGACTATGGGCAAAAAAGTGACGTGAGAGTAGTTTTTATATTTGGTTTGACCAGTAGAGACACGCCACAGAAGAAGCGCTGTTGTTGATTTCCATGGAGATTTGCATGAATTGACTATGATTAAACTAATGATATTTTAGTGTCATTTAAGTTTTTAGGAAATCTAAATATTCCACAACTTGTGTTGAAAGAATAGTGCATATGCGGCTGGTGTAGTCAATAAAGCCTTTTTCTTGTTGATTTTGATATGGTCGAATTTGGGTTCTAAGCTGTCGATTGTTGAATGTCTCCTCAATGACCTCCACATGCGACTTGGGCTATCCAATTTTTTCATATTCCATTCATAGTTCCTATTTGGGCTACCCACATCTCTAGCTCCATTTCTATACAAATGCGAAGATAAAAATATTTTTCTTCGTATCGAACATACCCTTGATCTCATGTTTTTTGGGCATGGGACGTTTGGAGTTGTCTCACTAACTTTTTGCCCCCATTAGGTTCCTAAGTTCAGCTGGCAGCATTTCCGCGTATTAGGCTTTTAGGTACCACCTTCCTCTCTTCTTCCTGCACATGGAGCCAAGAAACTTTTTTAAAAGTTGAAATTTGTGATTTTGAATGCACGTTTTATTGGATATAAACTAATGTGCCGTTAACAGTAAAATGTGGCATTCTTTCTTGGATAGACAAGAAAGGAAGAGTGTTGACTCTCCAACATTGTTATAAAGTAGTAGAGAGGGTACTATGATATTTACTCCCACTGCTAGTTTTAAATAATGAATCCGCCTCTAAATAGATTCTAGCCTTGTTTGGTCTTTCATAACAAGACGGTCGAAGAAGGATCTGCAACTCTTGATGAGACTGCCTATTCGAAGTGGTATTGTAACTTAGTTTAGTTCAATCAAAATGACAAGTTTGAGCTCGATTACCTGAAATTGTGTTATTTAGATGGATTGAGCTCTCTACCAGGAAAAGTTGAACTCTTCAATAAGTTACATATTATATGACACGGTCAAAATCTTACTGAAAAAAAATATAAAGAAGCATTTACTGGTTTGTTTTTGGGCTTCTCTGACTCCAAGATGGTGAATGTGATTGATCGATTAGGTTTGAATCACTCTACTCCGTAGTTATCAATTGGACAATCCCCAGGTCAACAGATTTCAATGATTTTCTTGACTTTTAAGTTTATTATAAGGGACAGCACATGTTCACTGGATGTCCACATGTTTGAACGAAGACGACCTGGATTGTAGAATAATTTCATATTTTATTGCTGAGTAAACGTTATGGTAAAAGGGACTCGAATCAATGCCAAGTCAACACTAAACCTCTCTAAAATATCAACTGCATTATTAGGCTAATGAGTAAAATTCTTTCGTTGTTTTCACGAGAGAATTGGCCCTTGCTTTTCATTGGGCTAATGAGTAATGAGAGAGCTCACTGTAATGAGTACCTCACCGGTATCAACGCCATCACTTGAAGGGATGACTGATTTATTTTTACCAGCTAATTCAGTGTGGAGGAAAGTGTGTTAAGAAAACATCTTGACTTGGAGATTTAAATTTTAAACCTTAACTGACTAGTGTTTGTGAGATTCCACCTTCTTTGGTGAATTGATTTCACTCGTTGATCATGTACTTGCTTCATGATAGAGAGAACATACATTTTCATTCTAATGATGTTCTAAGATACTCTATCTGTATATATCATATCAATTCTATTGCCCCAAAAGAAATAATTTTTGCCCCCACCCTCCGCCGTGATTTTTTGCCATATGTTCCTTCCTTCTACCTCATTAGCTTCAGCATGTCATCTTTGTACTAACTTCCTCTCTCTACTTGTCTCTCCATCAGTTTCTAGATGCAATCCTTCCAGATACCTCTCTGGCCGATGTGGTGGAACTACAAGAATTGGTGTGCTCGTTGGAGGTAAATGTCTTCCTTTTTTGGGGTTTGACTTCTTCAGAAAATGTTAGTAACCATTATTTCTCCATTTGTTTAATGAACTAATGTCCAGTTCAGCATCTCATGCTGAATCATTTCCTGCTATTGTGCTTCAAATGAGCTATTTTGTGTCCATCAAAATTGCAAAGGAGTTGCTGTACTTGCTAACTGATCAGTAAACTTCCGTGCCTGCTTAATCTTACAGGCGTTTGATTTAATATAAATAGTGAGTTTGATCTCTTCGTCGTCTGATGAAATTTGACCACCTACAGGGATTATTGCTGGAGCTGGTTTAATGGCTGCTTTAGCTGTTCTCTGCTGCTGCCTTCGAAGACGTTCTTCATCTTTCAAGAAAAGAATGAGCGCGAAGCGCCTTCTCTCCGAAGCTGCAGGCAGCAACAGTGTTCCTGTATTTCAATACAAAGAAATCGAGAGGGCAACAAATAGTTTCTCTGAGAAACAGAGGCTGGGAATAGGGGCTTATGGCACAGTTTATGCTGGAAAGCTCCACAGTGATGAATGGGTTGCAATTAAGAAACTAAGACATCGAGATCCAGATGGTGTTGAACAAGTGATGAATGAGGTTAAGCTTTTGTCCTCCGTAAGTCATCCAAATTTAGTCCGCCTCTTAGGCTGCTGTATTGAAAATGGTGAACAGATTCTTGTTTATGAATTTATGCCCAACGGAACTCTAGCTCAGCATCTACAGAGAGAAAGAGGATCCGGACTTCCATGGACAATACGTCTCACTATCGCCACAGAAACTGCTCATGCAATTGCTCACCTTCACTCAGCAATGAATCCACCAATATACCACAGGGATATCAAATCTAGTAATATACTTTTAGATTACAACTTCAACTCAAAGGTTGCAGACTTTGGTCTTTCCAGATTTGGCATGACAGACGATTCTCACATTTCTACAGCGCCCCAAGGTACTCCAGGTTATGTGGATCCCCAGTACCATCAGAATTACCATCTTTCTGATAAGAGTGATGTGTACAGCTTCGGGGTGGTTCTTGTAGAAATCATTACAGCATTGAAAGTGGTTGATTTCTCTAGATCACACAGTGAGATTAACTTGGCTGCACTTGCAATAGACAGAATAGGAAAGGGTCGTGTGGATGAAATGATCGATCCATTTCTCGAGCCACACAGAGATGCATGGACTCTATCATCAGTTCATAGAGTTGCAGAGCTTGCTTTCAGATGCCTTGCATTTCACAGGGATATGAGGCCTTCAATGACAGAAGTGGCAGATGAGCTAGAACAGATCAGGCTCAGCAGTTGGGCATCATTGGAGGACAACGTATGTATGACTTCATCAGTGAATTCCTCTTGCTCATCTCCCCGTAGTATGAGCGAAACATCTTTTCGTAGTACAACAACTAAGAAAGGAGTTGGAAGTAGGAGGTTGATTGTTCCGCAGAAGATAGCGAGTTCACTGGCAACCATGGAGGAAATAAAAGATAGTTCCCCTGTTTCTGTGCAGGATCCTTGGTTAAGTGAAGAGAGTCCCCCTTCAACAAACAGATTATTAGGTAATGCTGGCCGATGATGACTTGAAAAAAAAAATCCCTCTAGGTAGAAAACTGAGGTGATCGATCATCTGTAATCTGGTGATAACACCAAAGAGTTATAGAGATCTTCTCTTTGGAACGAAACTTTAATTGCTTCATACGCAAAATTATACATTATGAAGAATGTGAAATAGTATTTGCAGTGCCGTGAATTTGAATCCTCCTTATGCAGTTGTGCTCCATTTTCTGTTATTTCATCTTCACTCAGTGAATTTCGAAAAGACCTCATGAATTATACATCATTTTCAAAAATTCTAGTACCTGGGATATGTTAACTAATTTATCTACTTATAGATTTATCAAGACAGTGTACTATATAATAGGATTAATTGTTACACTATTCGAAATGCCATCCTTGAATTTAGCTAAACACAGACAAGAATTAATTTGCAAATAACAATAATGAAAAACCATGAATCTTTTCAAGATTTTTGAGCTTCAGGTCCTAAAATACCATTAACAACAGCTCCAGCCACCAAAACTCCAACAAATTCAGCTCCGGCCACTGCTCCAGCTTGCGCCAACCCACCAAAACTCACGGTACTCTCGATCTTCTGCTCCGCTGCTTCAATACCCTTCTCGGCCGTCACTAATCCTTTCTCCGCCGCTTCAATTCCCTTGTCTGCCGCGTCGAACCCTTCCTTCACCAATTCTTCAGCCTCCTCCTCTACTTTCTTAAGCTTCTTTCTCAGTCCGAAAAGCCCAATGTCCTCAGCCTTGGACGGCATTTCCAGCGCTTTCAGTACCGTCGTTGCCGTCACCAAAGAGATCAACTGTCTCCGCCCTGGGAGAGCCATCTGCGCCTGCTTGGTAGGAGGATTTGTGTCTGCATTTAGCACACAACGAGGTGGGAAGGTCCGTACTGTAAATGAAGTAGTTGTGGAAGCCATTGCCTTTGCTCTCTCTGCAATCAAAATGAGGTTCGCAAATCACCCTCGATCTCTCTCTCTCTCTTTTTTTTGGTAATAAAATCACCCGCGATATCACAATCACAAAGAAGCGTGTGGCCTCATATTTTTCGAACGGACAAGAGAAAATACAAATAGATTAATTAATTAAAAGCTGGACAAGAAATTCTTTTTTTCTTTAAAAAGAAAAATATGCAGGTAAGAAAAAATATGCTAGTTAATATAACTGTAATTTAAATTAATTGCGGTTCTCTATCTATGTTCTTCATATAGATAAAAAGATCTAATAAATGGGATTGATTAGTGTTGCTTAATAGGTGGAAATATTTTAAATAAGGTTGATGGACCTATTTTCTTCATAGATATAGCAAAGGAGGAATAATAGATTTATTTATTAGTGGATAAAGATATTTATTAGGAAATGGGATTGGTTGATGTTATTTAATAAATACAAATATTTTAACGGATACGGTTGATGGACATATTTTCTTGATAGATATAGCAGAAAAGTTGAAATTAACAAATGATGAGTGTTTTTATATAAAATATAAAAATTTGACGTAATTTCTAAATATCTAAAACTTTCCAAATACTAAATTGATTTAAACACATAAATAGGCTGGAATTTAATTGTCCTTTTGATTTGCTAAGCTCAAGGGACGCTAACGTTAATGAGGAATATTGATGTTTGAGGGTCTTTCTGAAATGAATTTTTTTATTCCACGAAGTTATCGATAATCTTTACTTATTTTCATTCCTCTTCAAAATCACTTATGAAATCATCATGTATATATTATTGTTATTGCATTTTAATACTTATCCTTCTAAGGAGCAACAATGTTATAGGTGTGAAGTACTTAAACTATGATGAAGATAAAATTTGTTTAATTAATTTAATTGATTCACTCGAATCACAATATATGATTATATATATGTGGTTAGCTTGCATCCGATTAATTAAAATTACACTAGTTAAATAAATAAAACATTCTTATTGACTTTAAATTTGATTGGACTAATCACATCAATTGAACACATACAATCACCCATATTACCGTAGATTTGACTCGTCATATTATGCTATCCACAACATAATATTTGGCTAAAAAATGATTGCATTGAAAAAAAAAACAACTAAGCTCAAACTAGAAGCAAATCTATTATGTGTCCCAACAAAATTGTAATTTAATAAATATGAAATTAAATAATATATGTAATATTGGAACTGGATCATCAGAGAGTAATAAATTAATATGATCCGATACATAAATTAAGATCGAATAATTATTTTTTATCAAATTATTACCATTAAGTCACATGCCTACTAATCTACTTGCCATTGAGAATATATGATCCATCAAACTACATAAATTAAATTTAAAGAATAAGTCAATTCAATTTGATTTAATTTGTCAATTGATCATATGAGAGTGCATACAAATTGGGAGGTTTCAAAAGATAAAAAGGAAAATAAAAAACAATTTAAAGAATTATTGTTTCATCGGGTCATTGACAACAAAATGTCGTCGTTTTTGTCAAAATGAAATTTATACAACATTTTTGCGCCATTCGGTGTGTTTTGGGTTTAAAAGAGAGGGAAAACCGAGGGCTTATAAAATTTCCGCTTAGAGTTGCCAATTTTAATCAAAGAGAGAAGATGGCCGAGGAAGCAGCAGTTTCAGAAATTACAAGCCCTCCGGTGGAGCAAAACCAGAACTCGGTGAACGCCACCATCGAATCTGGTGCTCAGGGAGGTACTGAATCAACTTGCAACAACACAAACAACAGTAATAATGCCGAGAGTTCTGTGGTTAATTCTGACGGTGACCGTGAAAAATCCTTGGAGTACGCCGACGAGTTAATGGTGAAAGGATCCAAGGCATCTAAGGATGGAGACTATGGAGAAGCTGTAGAATGCTATAGCCGTGCCCTGGAAATCAGGTTAGGGTTTACCTGTTTCATTTCTTCACCTTTCTTTTTAATATCAAGGATATTTAACTGCTTTTATGGTTCGAAACTGTTTGATTAGATTCTCTCTAGTTAATTGTTGATGGAAATGTGAAAAAGGAGACGGTCTTTGGTAAAAAGGTGGTAAGCGTACGAGGGTTTAGGGTTAATTGTACTCCGGGTGTTGGGCTGTTTATATTTATTTGCAATTTGTCGTGCTGTAGAGTAGATGTGCAGAATATCCTGTTAACATGGGACTGATACTCAGACTCAGTACGGACTGTTTGAGTGACTATTAGACAAATAATCTCTTCATATATTTACTTCAAATTGCACTATCAGAAAAGGACAAAGTTCCTTTTTTGGTGCTGTTCAAATCCTTTCTGTTTGGGGATGATTGAGTTGCAGACATGAAGAACTACTGTATATAGGGTTGAGTTTTACAAGCCTTCCTGGACTCTTGGCGTTTGCAGGTGCCCTTGTTTGTAGCTAGAGACAATATGGACATCTGTTTCCAAGATGATTAGTTGACCAATTGAAATAGGAATACTATCCATCAGTCTCTGCACATTATGCACCTTCATTTTATTTCTTTTGTTGCAATTGCAATGCTGTTGGTTTACTTGAATTTAACTTTCTTTGTTACATGAATGTGTGGACATAACTGGAGTATGTCAAAAGTTTTTCAAGTTGTTTCAAGGGCATAGTTGCTGTTTGCATCATACAATATGCTTAGTGTTGCTCTTTGCATCATACAATATGATTAGTTTTAGAGTTTTTCTATCCTTGTATATTAGCATTTTACGTAATTAGGCCATTTCTAGTAATTCTTTTTTGATGGGGACTTGTTTTGCAAAATTTTCAGGGTTGCACATTATGGTGAACTTGCTCCTGAATGTATAAATGCGTACTATAAATATGGGTGTGCTTTGTTGTACAAAGCTCAGGAGGAGGCCGATCCTTTGGTTTCTTTGCCAAAAAAGGAAAGTGAGTCTCAACAAGATTCTAACAGAGATGGCTCTGTTAAAAGTGTTGTTAGTTGTGATTCTTCTATCTCAAGTGCTGCTGAACCAGGTGGAAGTTCGAATGGAAAGGAAAAAGTGGAAGATGATGGTTGGATTCTTTTTCATTCTATTCTTATTTGATTTCTTGATAACAGTACTCATGCTTTATATTATATTAGCGACATCCCCTCAAAACATAATAACTGAATTGAAGAGTTCGTTAAGAAATTAACAAAATTAGCACTGATGCAAAAAGTGTTACTGAAATATGTTGTTTTGTCGTAAACAACTTAGTAATGTGAAGCAAAGATTTCATCACCTCATCCTGGTACTGTTTTCCTACTATAGAAATTAGTTATCTATTTGTCACTAATACAAATCAGTTATCCTCTTTAGTATGATAATTTTTGTTGTGGATTACACTGTTATGGGACAGCTGCCGAGGAAAATGAAGACGAAGAAGAAAGTGACGATGAGGACCTGGCTGAAGGTGATGAGGATGAAACGGACCTGGATTTGGCCTGGAAACTCTTAGATGTTGCAAGGGCAATTGCTGAAAAGCACTCTGGTGACACAATGGAAAAAGTGGATGTATTATCAGCTTTGGCTGAAGTAGCCTTGGAAAGAGGTTTGTCTTCCCTCATTAAACAATACCTACATTACCTTAATTAGAATAGTGTTGTCAGACTAGTTTTATTTTCTGTGTGGGAAGTTGAAATGTCCATTGGGCTATCAACCACTTGACCACTTTCGTCTTGGTGGCTAAAATATGTACTGTTAATAGCAGGACTGATAATTAAGTTGTTATCTCAACTGAAAAACTCAGTTGATTTTATTCGAGCATTTTCCTTGTTTTGAGTTGCAATTCTAAGCTGCAAATAGTTTATCTAACTCAAACTGTTTGTATCAACGGATGACAGCGGAAATTATATATGAGGATGACTGTTAAAAAGCATTAAAAGGTGAATCTAGCAGTCAACGAAGTTTGAATGGATCATGGAGATCTGGATGCAAATTCTGCATAGTTAAAAAATCTTGGGTAGTTTCTGCCTACCCGTCTAAGTTTTCGTGGACCAGTGTAAAAAATGATGCACTTGTGGTGGTGAGAGGCAGAAGATATCCGGTGAATTACTTGAGGCACCAACAAGCTGGCCCAGGACCACTATTATTAAGAGAGTCAGAGATGGATAGAGTCTGTGTTCTGAAAGAATTCTTATGTACAAAGCGAGGGGGGTCGCAGACATATGAATTGGGGGTGAATTTTTCTGTTTTTCACTGATTTTACTGATTTAGCTAGAGAATTCTAGTTCTATCACCAGCGAGTTATAGATGTTGTGGAACATGCTGTGTTGAGAGGTGGATTGAGAATGAGGAAGTGACCAACAGATTGAGGAGTTTTGGAGGCAAATGTTGGGGTGAGCAAGGATGGGGAAGTGATGTTAGTGGCTTGACAGAATGGTGGAACTCCATGCTGAGGCTGAGAGGTAAGAGGAACATGACCTATGTTGCTTGGATCCTCCAAAATGCCACTGTACCGATGTCTGATCCTCTAAAGGGAGAGCATATAGGTGTGATGAGTGGTGACAATTTTAGAGGCTTTGAGCAACATTACTTGACCATGAGTAACAAAGCCTCTGTTCTCCCTATTAAAATCTAGCTCAACAACTTGCTAGCATTGTTAGTTGGAATCTTGTATTTTCATTCTAGATGGTTATTTGCTGCATGTTTCATGACTTGCTTTTGGAAGTCGTAGATGACCGGAAATGATTAAATGGTTGAAATAAAAATGACTTGAACGGAACTGATCAAACCAAATGCAAATGATTTGGGACCTTGAGTTGCCTTTTTAGTAGAAACAAAATGTTTATTTCTCTACTTCACATGCTATAGGATTTGTAAATGCTGTCCTTTTCCTTTTGCAGAGGATGTTGAAACTTCCCTTAGTGATTACCTGAAGGCATTATCCATTTTGGAACGCTTGGTTGAACCTGACAGTCGCCATATTGCGGAGCTGTATCCTTATTAACATGTAACTTGCCTTAAATTAAAGGGATTGCTTTTTTTACCTAGATATAAGTAGTAAATTCTTTATGATGGTTTCTTTTAGTGCTAACACATAGGTGTTGCTTCCTCTTCCTCGCCATGTGATCTTAACTGCATTACAGTAACTTTAGGATATGCTTATGTCTGGAAATTGGTTCTAAGCATCAGGAAGCCATACCATACTGCCAAAAAGCTATTTCAACTTGCAAGGCACGGCTGCAGAGGCTGACCGAGGAAATAAAGCTTTTGTCAGAATCAGCAGAAAGAGAAGCTACCACTAATGTAGATCAGATTGCGAGACAGTCTTCCAGTGCATCACAGTCCGACTCTGTATCTGCTAAAGAAGCTGAAGTTGAAACACTCACTGGTCTATCTGCAGAATTGGAGAAGAAGGCAAGTATCACTAGATTAGTTTTGATTAATATCTTAGTTCTTTCTTATCATATAATTGTGACTCTTCTGTTGCAGCTTGAAGATTTGCAACAGTGCATGTCGAATCCATCATCTATCCTCTCGGATATTTTGGGAATGGTTTCTGCAAAAGCAAGAAGTATGGAGAAAGCAGATGCTGCTGTAGCTTTGAGCTCCTCACAGATGGGTGCTGGTACCAGTGGTAGCGGAAATTTTGACTCTCCAACTGTTTCCACTGCCAACACGAATGGTGCAGCTTCAGCTGGAATAACTCATCTTGGAGTAGTTGGAAGAGGAGTCAAGAGGGTGCATCTAAACACAACTACAGAATCTAATCCAGCAAAAAAACCTGCATCTGAGCAGCCGTCAGATAATGGAGATGGTGGTACCTCGTAAAGAATGTGTTGTTACTGCTTCAATTAAGTAATGTTTAACATATAAGTTTAGCTTATTGACACATTGGTGGATCACCTTCGTTTATTGCACTCTCTGTTGGTTAGCTGGGAAGTGTGTTGCCACACATGGCATCAGTTTATTTCCTTTTCTTGATTACATGTATGCATGTTGACTATTCTGTATGTGTTGCTTTGTTCCTTCTGCAGTATGTTTTTCATATAATCTATTTAAAGACTCAGAAGTTCACTTCTTTGAACGAAATGATAGCTTCGCTGGCAGACCAGTAATTGAACAAGCAAGCACTGTCTAGACTAATTGGTGCTGAATCTGCTGATTAACCATCATGGCAATTGGCAAGTGTAGCATCTTATCAACTTATGTATTTATTTTTAACATTACTTTTTGAAGTTAAACACTTTAACCGTCATTCACCTATCTTTACCTTCTTCCAGTAAATTTATGGCTGTCAGTGGAAAAGGATTTGTCCTTTCTTCACATCATTTAACAGAGGCATCTTATGCTTCAAACTTTCGAGGCTTTGTTTGCTGTTCATCGTTCCTTATACTGTGAAATTTCTTACCTGTTAAAAGAGTTTTGACAATAATCCATATGCCATGTTTTCTTGGAAACAGAACTTCAAATTCAGCAAAGGTGATATTAGGTGAATCTCTTTGTTGGGCTATGGCTTTGTGGGTCAATAGTAGTAGGCTTCATCCATTAGTTGATGAGCGCGTAGGTTGGTCTGGACACCACCATTATCCATAATATGCTGTAATGCCATGGGATCGTTTATTCTATTATTTGTCCAAACCTTCATCCTAAGGAAATATCTGGTTCTAATCAGTTGGGTGAATCTAGTGCTATTGTCTACTAGAGAATATTCATGCTTAGGGAAACTAAAAGATAAAAGTCAGTGCTAGGATAATCCAACATTACTCTAGACGTACGAATGTTTCTTTTTTAATGTAACTCACTTTCATTTCATGTGGAGCATACCTGCTCTGGTTCGTTTATACATTCCTAAAGATGCTCTTAAGCAATATGATTTAGTGCTAAGCGTACTATAACATGTTTTGTCTCTTGATAGTTGGACTAGTATAGATTCTCTGTGGAACCAGACAAACACGAAGTGCCAGTGTAGTATCCTTTGTCTACAAGGATATTAAAGTAATGCAGCAAGAAAAGCATACTAGGTGAATCTTTCCGTGACAGAAAGAACCAATCCGATAACATCAAAGGAACGTTAAGGATTGGTCGTTACCATCAAAGTTGATGGAATTCCTTTTATAGGAGGTCCAGAATTGGATAAAAGTAAACAAAAACAACACAATTAACTTAGGATCAGAGAGTTCCAACAAAAAAAATGTGTTACAGAGTGGACTGCAAGAAATGTGGGAAAATCTCATGGGGTGGGTGTGGTAAACATTTGAGCACCCTCTATGGTAACATTGAACAAGGCAAACATTGCAATTGTCGTCCTTGGCCTGGGGTTGTCATTCCCTCTGAACAAAATAAAGAAACTGTGGCCCAAAACAAATGTGCTCTGACCGCTGCAACAGGTATATAGACAGATTTAGAATTTAAACTGTAAATGTACCAACCCGATGAATGCAACTCAATGTCTTCATATCCACTCTAATCATACTACAATTAATTAAAACGCATCATCATTCAAGTTTATGACTTAATCATGATAAATTTGATGAATTAATTAATATATTTATCGTTTTTTCCTACATACTTTTTTAGATGTATGGAAGTGGAGAAAATAAAAGGTAAACTATATATGAGCCAACGAGGTGTAGAATAGCCACTTGGCAAAGCGAGAGAAAGAAGATAAATTGTGACCTTTGCTTTAAATTAAAATTATGTTGGAGAGAAAAATGGAATTCTATTCCACTTTTTTTTTAATTTTGAAATTGGGAGACCTTTAATTTGTGATTAACAGCAGATGAAAGAAATTAAGCAGATGGTCCCATTATATGCCAAGTGCCAACCCAAAAGGGAAAGTGGAATTCTCTCCTAAGTAGGTAGAAATATTTTTTTAAAAAAAAAATTCCGAAGAAACCGGAAATTCCCCGGCATCAACATTTGTGTAGTGTTTACAACTTTTGACAATTTTGTTCAAACTTCAATTGAAAGATTGAAAACGATTCAAAACTTTATAATAATAGCTATATCTAGGTATTTCTGCTTATGGGTTTTGAGCTGAGGGTTTAAGGAAACAGCCTCTCTACCTCTATGAGGTAGTGG
>JAABOM020000049.1:25510459-25539065 GCA_011800125.2 Solanum clarkiae | reverse complement strand
CACTCTAGTGTTATGTCTTTTATATTTTAATTTTTCATAAATCATTTTTTACTTTAACAAAGTTAAAAATGCAAGTTCTATTTGTAAATTAAATTTTTTTAAAAAATTATTTTAAATGCATACGATATTATTATGAAAATGCACACCTAAAAATATTTAAACTAAATAAGATGAGAGATTTATTTTAAAAATGAATATTGAATAACTAAAATTAATAAAGAAAATTAATTAAAAAGTAATAAAGTGAAGGGTAATTTTGTAAGCAAGCATAATATTCTTAAAATTTATCCCACAAATCAAACACTCAATAAAATATAATTTCAACATAATTTATTCCATCATTGTCAATCCTAATATAATTTATCTTATCATAACTTATATTCAAATCAAACGACCGTCAAGTTTTTAAACTGGGCCTGAACAACAAGAAGGCCCAGTAGTGGTAACTCGGGCTACTCAATTCCAGCCAGTCCTAGAAGAAGTAAAGATTGGGCCTGAAACCTAATCGCTTTCTAACGCCGAACCCTAAACCTACAGATGCCTATAAGTATAACAGCTTCAATGGTTGCTTAGCGTACTTTACCTGTGAAGGAGGTAATTGTTGTTTTTCTAGTTTTAACACACAGCGTTAGGGATGTGAGTTATTATTTTTTAATTTCAGTTATTTCTTTGGTTCTTTTTTTTCATGTTAACATTGACAATGTTGAAGTAATAGTTCCTCAATGATGAACAAACAGATGACGAGTCTGATAATCCATTCTTTTAAAATAATGAAGACAATCGAGGCATTTGTCTGAGAGGAAATCTTTCTGTTACTTCTACCTGATTACTTTGCTTTTTGGTTATTTATGCTCTGTGTAATTGGTAAGACTTAAATCTGGTTTAGCAACCTAATACTGATCTCAGATTAATTGAGTCAATTCCTTTTTTATATAACTAAAGTTTTCAATTTTGATTAAAAAATTGTAAGTTCGATCTGTTATAGTTCCTTTATATTTTTTATTTTTGAGTCTTAACGCACGAAGAAAAGTTTTTGTTGAAGATGAAATTTTGGGCTTCACATGTTTGGTGATAAGGCACGTTTTTGCTTTTATTTTTTGTGAGATCTGTCTTTTCAATATGTGATTTTAAGATTTCACTCAAAAACACGGATGTTTAAAAAGCCATTATAATTCGATCTTGTATCCATTTTGCACAGACTTTTCATTTCCAAGTCAAATAGTTTTTCTAGAATTAGTTCCTCCTCCTTTTCTTTTCTTGGGTTGGTTTGAAATATATATGAAATGAATCGCATAAAGCTAAACAGGCGCTGGCTGCTCTATAATCGTAGAAAATATAAAATAAATACAAAACATATATTACATCATCTAAGTAAAGAATCTTAAAACGAGTTGAATTTGGAGATTAAATTGATGAATTAAGATTGAACCCAATCTGGGTTCATTTTGACACCCTTAAAAGAACCTATGGAAGTTTATACTTCTTTTGACAAGAAGTAGAATAATTGCAAATGAATTGACAAGAGCAGTTGGAATTAGTTATAAGAGGCCATAAATTCATCCAGCATAGTAATTATAAAAAGAATTCCAATAAAAAGGCAACACAATTACACCCTTTGTTTATTATAAGAGATAAAAAATTTCCTAATTTGATTTTCATTTTTATTTGTTATAAATCAATTTAGGACAACTCTCTTTTTACTAGTTTTACCCCCAATTTATGTGGAACATCTGGAAAATATTCATGATTAGATTATCTAGGCAATATTTCTTGAAAAATAGAAATATTATTAAATCAAGAAACACTTTCATTTGTCATTGTATTGATGATTATGACTTTAATGAATAATTTTTAGCTAATTTTAGATGGCGAAAAAGGATGGAAGTGATGGATCATTGGTTTTAATAAAGCAAGGAGCTGAGGCTAGGGTATTTGAGTCAACATCTGTGGGGTGTATTATCAAGGAGCGGGTTTTCAAAGAAATACAGGCACCAGACTTTGAATTCAAAGCCCACTCTTAAACGGTTGAATGCAGAGGCAAGGTGCATGACAAAAGCTAGACGGCTCGGTGTTGTTACTCCAGTATTGTATGCTGTTGACACTGTAATGCATACTCTCACATTTGAATATGTTGAAGGTCCTTCTGTGAAAGATATATTTTTTGGCTTCGGACTAGCTGGTGTTGATGAACACAGATGGCTGATATTACAATACAGATTGGTAATGCTGTTGGAAAACTACACGATGGTGGCCTAATCCATGGCGATTTGACAACATCAAACATGTTACCGAGGAGTTAAGCCAATCAGCTGGTGCTGATCGACTTTGGTCTAAGCTTTACTTCAACGCTTCCAGAAGATAAAGCAGTTGATTTGTATGTACCAGAACGTGCTTTACTCTCTATGCACTCTTCTTGTGGAAATGTGATGGACCAGATCCTTGCTGCATACAGGAAGTCCTCAAAGCAGTGGTCATCAACCTTGAACAAGCTAGCCGAAGTGAGGCAAAGAGGAAGAAAGCGCACGATGGTTGGTTGAGCTTCTCCAATTCTGCACTCTATGTTGAGTGAAAACATCAGATGCCATGAGAAACTGAAAAACTTGCTTATTGCAAAGATTAATCTGTATTTGTTGCAGCCTGATTATATTTTTGTGATGATTCTTGGGTTACATAATTGTTGTTATTTGGCAGCCCTCTAATGAAAAAGAGGAATTATGTATACATCTTATGAGATTTTTCTCGCAATAGGGAAATACCTAAAATTAAGTTGATGACAAAGACTATGCAAATGTCAATTTAGATAAATGATAGAGATGAAATTATCTAAACTACATTCAAGCACTGGATAGCTATGTGAAATTTTATACGTCGTTGCCCAAAAATATTTTTCCAAGAATGAAAAGGGAAAAAACACTATGAGGTTCTTATGCCAAATTCTTATCGCCACCTTTACATGAAATCCAAATTTCAACTCATGAAAATTAGACAAGGCAAGAACGGTAAAAGGCGCAAGTCCATAAGAAAATTCGTTTTATAATTACTCTCTAATTTTATATTAATGAAATTAGAGAAGGCAAGGGAGGTAACCACGAGAAAACCTGTAACTCAAAGACATCAACAATTAGCTTTTAATTTCTCATCAAAGCTCCATCAAACTTGTCTAATTCCTTCTCTATTATTTCTTCCTTTTCAGATTAATTTGATTATCAAAAAATGAAACATGACAACTAATATAGAACAAAGAGAGTATTACTCCTTCCATTCTATATTAAACTGACAATTGAAAAATGAAATATGACAACTAATATAGAAGAGAGAGTAGAAGAATATCTTTTTAATTTAATTTTTTTATGATGGCCTAGAAAGATATAAATGTCGATGAGAAACCACGATGTTGAGCCCCATTTTCTTGGATGTGGTTGCTTCATTATTGAACTGTGCTCATACGATGATGACATTTTGCCACTGAAAGCACGGTGAAAAAAATTACTCTACCCACATGAAATTCAACGTGTAAATAAGCTTGTAATAAAACGGAAGTGTATTCGTTATCTTCTTTCAAATAGAAATAAGATAGTGCAGTGGACGGCCGGCCCATTAGCTCAGTTGGTTAGAGCGTCGTGCTAATAACGCGAAGGTCGCAGGTTCGAGACCTGCATGGGCCACTTTTTTTTAAATTTTGTCTTTCCTCTCTTTTTGGCCAGTCACATATTCAAATACTCTGCAAATAGGTACAAATACCAAATGTAACATGGCAAAACAAATACCTATTCATTAACTATTTATTTTACTGTAATATCAAATAAAACTAAAAACGTGATTGTCAATCAATTTGATTTCTACAAGATTGAAGAAGTGTGTGTGTATCTTTGTCCTAAATACAAACTTTGCCACTTGGCAAGATAAGAAACCAATGAAACAAAATTTTATCCAATATCTTATCTTACTCAAACCAAAACCACCAAATATTATTTCTGCAATCTGAGCATCCAACAGCCACACTTCTTACTTTCTAATAAACAGAAACCAAAGAGGACCTGAAAACTGATCAGAATTGACAAAAGAAAATGGCAGCCTCTCTACAAGCAGCTGCTACTCTTATGCAACCAACTAAGGTTGGTGGTCTGTCTGCCAGAAACAACACGCAATTGAGGTCACCTGCAGCTAGGATTACTTGCTCTTTGCAAGCTGATCTTAAAGAATTTGCTCAGAAATGTACTGATGCTGCCAAGATTGCTGGATTTGCTCTTGCCACTTCTGCCCTCGTTGTCTCAGTAAGTTAATGTTTCATACTTCTGTTAAATTGTGCGACCATCTCATTTAAAAGTTTACACTGTTAGATAGAACATACTTAATTATGTCTTTATATTGTTTTTCGGAATGTTCATCTTGTCATCCATATAGTTCAGGAACTATAGCTTGTGTCCTTTGTCGTTGGTGTGGGACATAAGTTATAATAATCTTGGGACAAAATATAGAATTATTTTATCCATGTTTGATTGGAGGTAATCATTGGACCATATAGTCCATTTTTGCCTCGGTGATGGGATAAGTTATATATGGTGGGATAACTGATTATCCTGGGATAGCATATTGCCAACCAAACGATCCCATCAACTGTTTTATGCTCTGTGTCCCATTTTTTTTCTCTTTTGATGTCCTGTACTGAAGTGAGAAAATTACTAAAGACTTGCAACTTGGTCGTATAGGGAGCCAATGCTGAAGGAGTTCCAAAACGTCTAACCTATGACGAGATTCAAAGCAAGACATACATGGAAGTAAAGGGAACTGGAACTGCCAACCAGTGTCCTACCATAGATGGAGGTGTTGACGGCTTTGACTTCAAGCCAGGCAAATACAATGCCAAGAAGTTCTGCTTAGAGCCCACATCATTCACCGTCAAGGCAGAGGGTGTAAGCAAGAATTCAGCCCCAGAATTCCAAAAGACCAAGCTTATGACTCGCTTAACCTACACTTTGGATGAAATTGAGGGACCTTTTGAAGTTTCTCCTGATGGCACCGTTAAGTTTGAGGAGAAGGATGGAATTGATTACGCTGCTGTTACTGTCCAGCTTCCTGGTGGTGAGCGCGTTCCCTTCCTCTTCACTATCAAACAACTTGTGGCATCTGGAAAGCCTGACAACTTCAGTGGTGAATTCCTTGTGCCATCATACAGAGGTTCTTCATTTCTTGACCCAAAGGGCAGGGGTGGTTCCACTGGTTATGACAATGCTGTTGCATTGCCAGCTGGAGGCAGAGGAGACGAGGAGGAGCTCCAGAAGGAGAACGTAAAGAATACTGCCTCTTCAACTGGAAAGATTTCGTTTACTGTTACCAAGAGCAACCCACAGACCGGTGAGGTGATTGGAGTGTTTGAGAGCATTCAGCCATCGGATACTGATCTGGGGGCAAAGGTCCCTAAGGATGTAAAAATCCAGGGTATCTGGTATGCCCAGCTTGACTCGTAGAGGGATCTTTAGACCTTGTGGATGATTTCTTGGTTTTTAATTTTGTTGTAAGTTATTACAAGTTTTGAACTTTCTATGACCCACTTGGACAACTATTGAGACTACTATCTTGCTGTATATTATCAAGTATAAGTAATAATCCATTCAGATAGTGAGTTTTGCAAAATGCTTCTAATGCTAATATTTACTTAGATTTGTATAAAGTTGAATGCAATCTATACTGCCTGGGCTCGGATATAATCGTCGAATCTGTCTCTGTGCTTCACAGAGGTCAGTATTGTTGAGTGGTACAGGTCATGAATCCTAGTGAAATGATAATCCTTACCGAGTCCCAATCCGACAATTGATAAACAGCACGGTTCAATTCACAGTTTTAAGATCCATTAAACAGTCATCTGTTCAAATGGAACACTATTTATCGCGAAAACTTCACATACAGTTATCGCTTATCAGTCTTCATATCTTTTAGGATTTCAGAAAATGCCTATTATCTAAAGTTGACACTCTCATGTTCTCAAAGAAGACGATCATTTATTAATATTTATTCATTTCTACTGAATAGTATCATGAACAAAGTCATTATGTCAACAACAAGCGAATGGCAACTTAAAGGAGCATAGGGAACAAGGAAAGAATAAGCGTTCCGCTGAATTACGGCGAGAAACAGTAACTTCATTTTACTTTCACAGAAAAGGTCACTTTATATAAAGAATGAGGGAGCATCATAGGGGATATCAGGAATTATAGGATGGATCTTAAGAAACATGAAGTTACAAATCATCATCGCTAATGGATTTCTCAATAATGTCAATGCAGACACCCACAGATTTCCCTTGAGTCATTGCCTCTGCAAGCTTAGCTCTTGCCTTCTCATGGCGTCGCAAAATGAGGATTGTGTTCAGTACAGCCCATCTCACCTGCGAATCTGCCTTCTTCTGTGTAAATCCCAGGCTTTTCAGTAATGCATCCAACTGTCATGAAGGAATTTTTTATTAGCCTTAGTTTAACATTTAGTATAGAAACAATCATTTTGGTGAAAACTGTTTCCATGCAGGATCTAGCAAAGTGATGTAGGAATCTCAGCCTTACACAATTTCATCAAGAAAAAAGCAACAGGTTCAAGAACAAACTCTTTATGCATGAAAAGTGAACAACAATGTACGATAAATCTAGGTAGGAGTACTATTGTTTAATGTTAAATATAGCAGTTACTTATAGTAATAGCTCTTGTTATTCTTAGAGGAAGAGTATTTAAGGATTGCATCTGCTAGTTATTGCACTTCAAATAGTATAATTCGGTGATGTCATGTCCTAATTCAGACGTCCCACTCAGTTGAGATACAAACTAAACCAAGAAAGTTGGCTTTTCTTCAGAGTAGTGGAGGCAAAGGAATGACATAAACCTGATTAATGTCAGACAGGCCTCCCTCAGCATACCCGAACAAAAGATACTCAGTTGCTACACCTGCTAGTGCGATACATGAAAACCTGTTCAACATCTGTCAGACATGCTTTGTTAGTGAAGGAATCATATAACAGGTCAAAGAAATAAACATACATGATAATTATTATTAGGATAAATACCATGGCTGTTACTTTTCCGCTATTTACCTGCATGATAAGAAATCAGGGTCTAATTAGAGAAAGAGTGATTGTACTCTTACATGATAATTGCTCAGCCCAGAAAGCTTAAGGAAGAAGAAAGAGCAATATTCAAGGAACAAGCAACACTGAAAAGCTTTACCGGAGGTAAAATATTGATAGGAGACTACCTACTTCCTCAATAAACTCAAAGTCCACAAAGGCTGTTCCTGCTTGGATGTTTAACGATCCTTGCTTCTTCAAAGCATCCAAACTAGTGAGTTCATATCCCTTAGGAAGAATACCCAGCAAGTAGGCAATCAAGAAATGCCCAGCTTCATGCTAAATCAGAATTGGGGGATAAAGAGCTTGTTATAAGTAAGTCGAAGAAAAGAAAGACCAAACTGATGAAGACTTTCATAAAGAGAAAGGTAGAGGTAAAGGACAAGGATTAAATACTTTTGCAGACATTGCAAGCAGGAACATGAAAATGAAGAACCAAATTCTGAAGATCAATCAATTGATAAGTCTTTTGCTAGACGTTCCAATCGAAGAGAGTTGAAAACTACAACCCTTTTAGTTGTTTTTTCTTTGGGAGAAGTTGGAAACTATATCTTCTTTAGTGTTCAGCATTTGTATGTGAGTGTAAGCGAGAGGGGACAGAGAGAATGAGAGAGATGAATCTCACTTGAATAACCCTGTTATGATACTTCTGACTGAAAGTATGGCCAATTGTGTCAAGGACCAAAGCACCAACTCCTCCATTGAAAGAAACCTATGCACAAATATGGATAACTCAGCAATTATGCTTGAAATGTCTCAGAACACATAATTCCATGTTTTAGGCTTCTTACTTTGACCACTGTTGACTTGACTAGCTCGACTAACAGTTAAATATACATAAACAAGAGTAAACTGTTATCACAAGATTAGATTGTTCTCTTTTATATTCCTGAAATATGACATAACATGAAATTAGAAAATTTGTCAACTGAACATTCCCAATGTGATTTTTGAACGTTGAGAAATGGCACACGGGGAACAAGAATTATTTATCTGGAAACATGTCAAGCTAGTAACTTTTTCATGAAAGCTTAATTTTTACAGAGCAATTTCGTAGTTTGACGGCATGTGATAAAAGTAGTCTTTGACAACCCTTTCGTAGTAAAGCTATTGGAGCACTAAATTGGAGATTTTGGTCATATTGGTGATTTTTCTTGTGTCAGTTGGTATTCAGTTTTTGTCCTCCTCTTGCAGACATTCTTTTTAACCTCTCTGGTGTAGATTTATCTCTATCAGAGTGTCTTCTATAAATGAAAACTGAAGCTGGTGACTACTAGAAATGTGGTTATTTGTTCCTAGTAGTTTGTTTAAAGTAAAACAAAAATTTGAGTTTCACGGAAAGAAAAAAAACCATCGGTCTTGTAAAACTTGCAGAAAATCAACTGCTTGATGAATCACAAGGCTCTGACCTTAGCAACAAACTTTCAAGAAATCTCTAAAGAAAAAGATACAAAAAGTGCTCTATGAACAGCCATAGAGGAATTCCAGAAGACAAATTGACAGGCATCTAAGGAGTTTACCAAGTCTAGAGTCCACAGAAACAGAACCCCAAGAGAAACATAAAGGATCTGTTGTGGGCTCAAATCAAGCGCATACCATGCAGCAGAACCACTTAATATAGCAGCAATTTGGAGATTTCTTTCAATTGCTCCAAGGGTGGCATCAACTGGTGATAGAAGAGATACAGTTTCTATTCCATTCAACCTCAATTCATCCAATGAATACAGCCTCTGTGGTACCTGCATGAACCTACACATAAAGTTAAAGCAGTTTCCTACATAAGCTCAGAGATTTACAAGGCAAATGTTTCTTCCATAAACTTGTAAGGTTAAAGCAGATTTCTAACACAAGTTGCGAGAGTAACAAGGTCAATGTCTTTCCACTAAAATTGAAATGATTAACTATTCAACCTGGCTAGATAGAGTTTATCAGTAAAAGTCCAGCTAATCGCTAACAACTAAAAGTAAGCTTGCGCCCTTCATTACAAACCATTATATCTACAAACATATAACTAAAACCTTTATAACAAATGCAAATAGATCAACCAACAAAAGGAAAATAGGTTCAACTCCTCTCTATACAACAATATCTCAAACCTAGACAAGGAAACTTTGCTATAGTCAACAACAATTACTCAGTGGGCAGATAAGTTGAGCCTTAGCTCTAGGTTGAATAAAAACAATCAACCTATCATAAAACCTCCAATTTTTGACTTTGTTGAGACTGTGGCAACTGAATTGATTCGAATAGGAAATGTTAACGTAGAGAAGATTGCAGAAAAGAACCTGTCTAGCGGCGCCGAAACACCTGAGACCACCAGGTTTTCCCTGCAAACTCTTGACAAGAGACAAAGCAGCCCTTTCATCCCCCTTCATTAACTCCTTATCCACCTGTTCCAACACCGACAAGCCGGACAGTATCCGTGAATTGCTCGATCGCAACTGGGAACAACATAGCAATCCTCCACAATATGCAGCAATACTACCCATTCAACATCAACTAACTGCAAACTATAGAATGAATGTATAATTAGTTAAAACAAACAAGGTTTCTACAATTTCAGCCACACAAAGCTGTATCTGCCTTAAACTTTTTCTTTTTTTAAAGGATAAGCCGCTGTCACTCAATTGTAGGTGCGTTTACTGTATAATGATACATCACAAAAAAAGTAGTTAACTTCATATGGCTTATACACTTTACTCCCGCCGTTTCGTTTTAACTGTGGTCTGCGGTAGAACCATTTCAGGTCTTCCAAAATCATTATTAGGTAGAGTACTTTAGAATTCAAGTAATTATTTTCAATTATTTCCTTCAAATTTTAAAACTATGCATAATACTTTTTCTAGAAAAATTTAAGAGTAATTTAGTAAATTATAATTTACAACAATAATAACGGACATAGTCAAATTGCTCGTATACAATTCGGATATATGTATTCAATATGCACTATATTTATTGTATCTAGGGACAATTGAGCCAATTGGGTCAAATTTGAGCGGGTTATATTGGGTCAACCCAATTCAAATTTATTTGGGTTAAAACGGGTTGAGTAATGGGTTATAGAATTGGTCAAGACTCAATCCAATTCAACTTATACTAAGTTTTACTTACTTTCATTTTCAATATTTTAGTACTTAATTAAATTAGATTTTTTTTATTTTGGCTATATAAAATATATTAAATATTAAAAAAAAATTAAAAATATTTTGACAAGATTTCTCTCAAGTCAATTCAGGTTAAATATTAATTCAATTTTAAATGAGTTGAGTTGAGATAATTTGAGCTAATAAAACTGTGGATTATTAACCTGCATAAACTTCAATGAATTGAAGGAGTTAAACAAATTGAGTTTAATTTTATCATCCCTAATTACATCCCATTTTGTTGAGCACCAATTAAGGCAAATTGGTTATCATTTAAAGTGAGTGCCCAAAATAACTAAAACGACAATTAAATGAAACTAAAAGCATAAATTTATACAAATATATCTAGCAAAAATGCAATGGCATTTCTCTTACAAAATGCATTGGAAAATACTTGAAAGCTTTTTTTTTTTTTTTTTGTCGAGCAAGATGATAAACATAGAATCAAAAAGCACAAGAAAAAATGAGATTTTTATTTTATTAAATCTTGTTAGTATTTTTTTTAATATTTGACTAATGATATTTTTCTATTTAGCATTTGATAAGGTATTCATATTAGGTATATTTGATATTATTTTTATAATTTATTTGATATTCTCAAAAGCTCGTTAAGGTAAATTAATTATTTAAAAGTTATCGTCTATCTTAATTATATCCATTAGTCTAGATAAATTAATAAACCTTAGAAGTGTTCCCATTGCGATTTTGATGAACTTTTTAATACTTTTAGTATATTTTATGTTGGATAAAATGATAACATAATTATTTTTCTAATATATATTGAACTTTAAAATTCACTAAGATTTAAATTAGTTTATTTATTTGAATTGGTTGTACTCATTTTATAATGAGTAAAATATGGAATGGAAAACACATTTGGAGTAGTAAATAATTAAGGCATTATTCTTAAAATACTAGTAGTATTGCTCCGGTGTTCCTGAGCAATTTCTTAAAGCTGTTTTTTCTGCCCCTTTTTCCATTTTCCCCATTCTCTCACCTTCTGCAGATTTCTTTGAATTCTATAGGAAACTAGGGCTACGAGCATCTGTGCGTCTCCCTCTTCTACTTTTGGGTTCAGGTATGCTCGAGTTTCTGTAAGTCCTCTTTGATTAGTTGTTATGTGAATACAGCCTTATAGTTTTGGGTGAATTCTCAAGTTGATGAAAATTGCTCCGTAAGAGGGTTGAGAACTACGACAATTTGATAATTTGCTGAAATCACATGTTCCTGGAGAATTTGACCTTATTTTGAAAGATGCTAATTAACTACTCCCTTGTTATCATACACTTTGTCTATAGCTAGAAGCCTAGAACAGAGTTACATGTTCAGATACTTGGAGAATATATAAAGTTTATTGATGAGTCGCACAGAACCGTTTATGGTTCTATAAACACGAACAACAGACATGAGCCTTATCAGGATGACATCAATAACATACCCACACACCCAGTGTGCCTTACCAGGATCGATTAGTTCTTTACAATTATTGGCTAACTTATATATTCTTTCAATCCAAATCATTCTTCGGTTGGCTAACATGGGATGATCGGGATTCAAAAAGGAAATAACAGTCATAAAGAACTACTGCTACTATTTGGAGTCCACTGGTAGAACTGCTTCTCTATCAATGAAGTGGAGTATACTTCTGTGAGATAGCATCAAGCGCTTCCTCTTAAATTGTTACCCAAAGTATTAATGAGTTATCTGGCTTATAGTAACTGCTTCTCTAGTACCTAGGAGGGAAAATTTGGCACCTGAGGCCAAATGATGATTAATCAACTATGTTCATCTTCTTTTAGTCTCGTGATATAAGTAGTAGTAAAAGAGAATATTAGAATATAGGGCAATCATTAGTTCGATGGGAGAAAACATTACATCAAAGTTTAAATTTACTAGGTAAGGTATTTGACTTGTTAAACTCATGAAAGTTGTACTAATAATATCATTTGTAGATTGGCGTCTAGCATTTTTTACCATCCTTAGATAGAAAAGTGGCATAGTTGGGTGCAATGTTTTTTTCTTACATTTGATTGACATGTACAGTGATATCTTAGAACGGACTTTGGAGAAAAACATACATATCTTCTTTCGAATTGTGTCTATACCAAATTTTGCTCAAATTAATTTTGAAACTTTATTTGGACTACAAGTTAATGGATTAATATATTTATGAAGTCTGGACCCATAGTTTGATTGTATCTATATCATCGGATAGTAGGGTGTAATGCCCTATACAAATCGGTGTATCTTTATCCTATCTATTTCCCTTATGTGGTTAGCTGGTTGCTTTGCTTTTCCTTCTTTTTTTTTTTTCCAATGGTGGGACTTGTTTGACTGAATCCTTTAAATTGATATTTGGATCCAAAAGAATATGCTGTGTCATTTTTTCTTAAGTGACTTTGTCTCTTATTGTTGTTACTAGGAAATCCAACATTTCAATACTCATTTATTCTCTGTCAATTTTTTCTCGTTTCTTTCTTAAATAAATTTTTTATTTGTCGTTACTAGGAAATCTTGTACTTCTATACTCTTTTAAGTGTCTGTCATTTTTTCCCGTTTCTTTCTCAAGTAAGTTTGTCTTAACCATAATGTAAGCACATGGAGGTAGTGGACTTGGCTTGAGTTTACCCTTTCTTTTTAGTTCTCTTCATTTATTTCAAATGACTGTCATTTCTGCATTGAACTTGATGTTGTGAAAGAAGGAACATTTCTTTCAGTGTGAACTGTGGACTTAGATTAATCGTTCTAGTCAATTAAAAATGCATTATTTTCAATCACATAAGATGTTAGTCAGTTTTGGCCATCTTAGTGGAGTTCTAAGGTCAATACGTTTTTTGTGTCTTTAGATGGTCTACTTATAATAAGTGTTTAACTTACTTTTAGATTTAAACTTCTTGTCGAAGTTAAGTTGTGTTTGTTTAGTTATTTAGTTGTATTTTTAGGAAATAGTGACAGATCCTTTTAAATATTCAGTTATTCTTCAACTCAAGAGGGCGAATAGTATGTTGATTGTCGTGATGTTTACTACTTAGCTCCTGTCCTTGAGAGAAAACTACATGCTATTTTTGTTGTCGATTTTGAGTTCTCATAAACCATGACTTTGGAATTGGAGATAACTGATAGATGCTGCTGTTGAATATACTGGACAGGTTAATTGCTATAGTCATGATTGATAAACAAATTGACAGTAAAGATGTGGAAGCTCTGCAGCATAGAGATGAGAGCAGATCCCTTCAAATAAAGTTTCTGTTTTTCGCCCGTGCTAGAGATCTGACTGGCATGACTGAAATGCCATTGGAAGTTTCTTATGGTAGTACTGCCGGTGACTGCTTGAATAAGGTCATTTCTCACTTTCCACGCTTGGAAGAGATTCGTGGGTGCATGCTTCTTGCCCGGAATGAGGAATACACAGCTGAGTCTACCACAGTCAAAGATGGAGATGAATTGGCCATTATACCTCCTATTAGTGGAGGCTAACTCAGTTTGTGAACTGCAAATATAGAGAAGTTCTCTGATGTAAAAATAAAATTCTCTCACTGTATGTTTTGGTTAAATCATTGAATCTGAAATCTATGGAACAGTGGAGAGTGTAGCAAGATCTATGGCCCATGAAAGATCTTAAAATGTATTACCTAATGGAACCTTGATGGATTTGCAAAATTTGCCCCAAGAGGAGGATCATCATTAAAAAGGCATAATACATAAATATGTCTTTTAACTTAGTCTCAACTAGCATCTATATCTTCAAACTTTGGATGTACACAAGTACACATTTAGACTTGTATGACATTGAATAAGTAGATACATACATAGGAAAACGTCATGTAAAGCATCAAGTAGGACATGTGTGCTACTTGTTCAATTTTATACAAATGTCTACTTGTGTACACTTAAAATTGAAGAATATGGATGTCAAATGAAATTAAGTTAAAGACACATTTATATATTATTCCTAGTAAAAATTATAATGTCAAGGAGTCTTTAATCATCCAAAAAGTAGAGGTTTGTGATTCAATTTGGCTCTATACTTCTGCTTGCTAGAATTTTCTTTATAAATTTAGTGAATTTGGGTCTAGTTTTACTTGCTAGTAAATGTCATTCTTCATTTCCAATGTGTGTGTTTTTTTTTTCGTTAAAGAAAACATGTATTTTTACACTATGTGGACCATGATTAGGAAAAATACAAAGTAAAAATCAATTTAAGACATGGAAAAGCCTACAAAACCAACCACCATAGTCCAAGATCTAAATCAATTAAGCCTTAAAAAAACTGCAATGTCGCTGGCACTGCTAACTAAGGATCTATACACACTACATCTCCGTCATCTTCGAGACATTCATCGGAATTGGAAGTACTAGCAGTAGATTGCACTTCGCATTCCAACCGTTCAAGAGTAAAGCAGTCTTCTGTCATAAAGTATGGGTAGCCCTTCGAAATCTAAAATTTGCTGGAGCACTCTCTAAGAAGAGGTTTATATAGTACAAAATAAAATTGCCAGAGTCTTCATCATTTCTCTGCTGCGGAACCTTTGGAATCATTAGAGGGATTTTCCTGATCTGGTCCTTGGTTTCTGGCCTCTGCTCCACCTTAAATAGGTCTATAACAAATTTTCTGATCCCAGGTTCAAATCTCTCAGGGTTCGCCATATGCAAAGAATCAAGCAACAACATACAAGGACTTGTTTCTTTAGATTGTAAACTTTCACCAAGGTGACAAAAGATCAGGAGACTCCAGTGACCCCAGAGAACAATGGGTACAAAAACATACTCTTTTGAGAATATCTTCTTTTTTGCAATCACCTTAGCTTTGTAAGAATGTTCCGAGTACAAGGAGAAGCACAAGCTGTCAAGGTATGTAAATGCATTTCTCCCATCTTCCGGATGCAATTTCCATATGCGATGAGCCTAACCCCTTTTGACTGTTGTTCCTCCTTGATTGACCATGACAACGAGAAGCACGCTGAGGAATAACTTCAGAATCCGTTGTATCAGCTGTTTTACTACTTTTCTTTCTTTTTCGTGAATGTGCTTGTGGTTTGAGCTGCAAACAACCAGAAGCTTGCTGTGGGATAACTTCAGAATCTGTTGTATTAGCTGTTATCTTACTTTTCATTCTTTTTTGTGAATGCGGTCGTTGTTGGAGCTGCTGTGGGATAACTTCAGAATCCGTTGTATCAGCTGTTATCTTACTTTTCCTTCTTTTTCTTGAATGTGGCCGTGGTTTGAGCTGCGAACAACAAGAATCTTGCTGCGGGATAACTTCAGAATGGTTTGTATCAGCTGTCACCTTACTTTTTCGTGTTGGTAGACGTGATCGTGGTCTGAACTTGGGAGTCCTGTATTAATCCTCTCCTCATCACTCGCAGGATTCTGCAGTCCCTCATTTGATCTTTGGAGCTGAGGAACATTTTTAGACAATGAGCAGTTTTGATACAAATTCCGTGCTTCTCCAGGTACGTATATGGATGCCTTTGATTTGCAGGAGCATGTATATGATTCACAATTTCAGGGGCAGAAGATTCTGAAGGATTGTGAAGAAGGGGGTTGTCAGTGCAGTTCATCCTCACTTCACGCTTCCGCTTTGACATTCTTCTCAACCTCAATGTGTAAGGTTTCAATAGTGAGAATTCAAATTTCCTGTAAAATGAAAGGACCTAAAAGTGGAATGGTGAAAAAACTATAAAATGATAGCAATAATTATTGTATGCAAAAAAGAAAAGAACAAAGAAATAATCCAACAGTATATAAAAGCAAAGAAAGGAGAAGAAGAAGAAGGAAAAAAGGTGAGAAAAGTCCACCTCCACCACTTCGATTTTGTATTTGGCGCAATTACTGGAGTTGTTTGTTTCGGAAGCCAAACAGGATGAAATAAAAGACATGAAAGGAGAGCATCAATTTTTTTCTCAGACATCTCAAACTTTTTCTCCTTTTCTCTCTTCCTCGTCGATGTAAACATGGTATAGTATGTGTACCAAGCTAAAATTGAACATGACTCATTATATAAGCAAGTCGATTGAGTTTTGAATTTTCTAATATTATTAGTTGATTGAGTCTTAAATTTTCATCTTCTTTTTTTTTTCTAATAGGATTGAGTCTTCCTTATATAGAATCACGTCCAATTCTAGCTTAGTACTCATACTATGTCACGTTTACATTAACGAGGAAGAAACAACCGAACAGAGAAAAACAGAAAAAATTGAGATGTCTCTGACGTAATTGAGAAAAAAATGATGCTTTCATCTAATCTTTTTTATTTCATCCTGCCTGGCTTCATAAACAAACTCTAGTGGTTGCGAAAATACAAAATCAGAAGCGATGGTGATGGACTTTACACCAATTTCAAAAGTTCATGATTAATAAATTACATGATGTGATTAAATTACTTAATACATTGAAACTTTATTTGATCCACTCATTTTGGGATTAAAATATCCCTTGATTTCATGATGTGACAGAATTAATGAGAAATTTATATATATTGAAGCTTAATTTTGTCCACTCATTTTAGATTTAAAACATCCAATAAGATGTGACATTTCTTTTGGAGTTTCATAAAATTAATAGTTTGTATTATTATTTTGGGAGTTTCTCCATTATGATTAAAGATGCTCTAATGAAAATTCTTATTTATTTGACGTAAAAGAATTAAAGAAGAACTACAAAATATATAAATAATTGAGTACCATTGCATGCTTTTTTGCACAAATAAATAAATAGATAGTGTATTCACAAATCATGGTCATCTTGTATTATCATAATTCATAAGTAATGCATTCCTATAATTAATATTTGATTTTAGGTGATATTTGCTTTTACACAAGTCGCTTTTCAAGGAAAATGAGCAAATCGTGAATGAAACATATCATCATCTGTTCGTAACATGTTCTGCTGCTAAATATATTTGGGATGAATTTTCAGTTGGGACAGGAATTCAAAGTCCTTTTTACTTCCTAAAGGAAACTATTTATAAATGATAATATGCATAATGCTCTAGCAAGCTAAAACCTTTGTTTAATGTTGTCCCTTGCTTCATATTATTAACAATTTGGAAAAAGAGAAACAAATTAGGCATGGTCATAATGTTAGTTTACATGGCATGATGGTGGAGGTTAGTAGATGTTTACGTAGGTTAGCAAGGCTTTTATATCCTTGGCTAAAAAATATTCCTGAGAACTGAATTGATTTGGTACAAGCTTTTAGAAAATACAAACCCATTATTATTCCCAAATTAGTATGCTGAAAATTACCTAGGGAAGAGTGGTTTAAATATAGTACAGATGGAGCATCAAAGGGCAAACTTGGGCCTAGTGCTACAGGATTCTACACAAGGAATTGGACTGGAAACTGAGTATGGGCTATAAATGAAGGTCTGAGCAACATTGGCTACCAAAGATCTTGAAAATTGATTTATTAGTGACCTACAATTGCTTATCAGGGGTTTGGGACTTAGTCAGAAGATGCAAAAAATAAATAAGCGAAGGCAGGGCAACTTAATTTTCTCTGCTAACTTAATCTTTTTTGTTTTGCAGGTACAATATTTTTAAGTTATCAATACAACAGGTTCCCGATCAAGGAAGGCACTTATAAAGCTGGATGCACAACAATTACCAAATGTTGGAATCATGAAGATGCAAAACAATCTAGGTATAACAAAATTGTGAGCAAGGAAATTAACAATCATTGGAAGGAACAACCAGTAACCTGGTTGTCTCAATTAAGTCTCTAGTTGCTGGTTGAACAGTGGTATTAGCTCCTTTAGAGCTCAATCTGTTGATCAGTAAGTTGGGATAAAATCGCCACTGGTAAATCACAAGATTTAGGTTACTTATTTGATTTAGGGCAGTCAAGAATGAGATGCATGTCCATCAGAATAATTGGCAGTTGGTTGACAACTTCATCAATTGAAGATCACTGGTCATTAGTCGAAATTGGGTTGAATAAGATTCCAAGGCGTCAGTGAGATTTTTGATGCACTAATGGAATCTATCCAAGCCCAGGCATGTGAGTAATAGGCAAGCTCATGGATTTCATCATATGAACATGCACCGCGATCCTTGATGCAGATCGACGAGAACCGAATAGGAAAGGAGCGGACGTGCCTTTACAAGATAGATCTTTCTTGATCTGCTTCTTTTTTACAGTAATTTTATTGTGAGTGATGGGTGAGCTCATAAATTTCATCCACCGAGATAGCTATCGTCGCCACAAGGAGAGGATGCGAGAACCAGAATAGGAAAGGAACAAACTTACTTTTAGAAGATAGATCTTTCTAGATCTACTTCTTTTTACATTAATTTTTATTAGATTTTGTGTTTTTAACTTTAGGACATTATTTGGACCGATTTTGGATTTGTAGATGATTGGGCCATCGGACTTTGCTTCTGTTATTCTAACTAGTTTAGTACATGTATATGATATGTTAATTTAAAAATTGTATATAAAATATATTTATCAAAATAATGTTGATGAAGGTGTGTAGGTGCATTATTTCGTGGTAGGGATTATAACTTTTCATAAATTTTTTATTTGTCATTCAACGACGGAACCTTTATTAAAATAGATACAAGATTCATATAAATAATTTAATTGATTAAAATTTAATTTTAAAAATAACTATTAAATATAAAAAGAGTAGCTTAATATTTCCAATATAATTTTAACTACTCTTTTTCTTTTTTAAACTGTTATATTTTATACTTTTGTTAACAAAATATTTGATAATTTAAATTTTAATTAATTTTAAATTCTTACATAATAAAAAATAATAGTAATAGTTTTCTTTTCTTCGCAGTTTAAACAATTATTTATATAGAATAGTTCTAATCAAGAATGAATTTTAAATATAAAGAAATTCGAATAAAAAATGAATGTTAAAATTAAATAAATAAAAAAATAAATACTTAATATTTTTTTTAAAATAATAAAAATACGATTTTATCTCAAGGAGAAACTTTTAGTGAAGGGCAAATAATTTAAATAATATTTTTAAAGGTTTTAAATAATAAATAATTTTAGATAATTATTTTCAGAAATCATGATAGATAATTGAGACAACATTATAGTTGGAATAATGCAGAAGATTTCCATATTGTATATAGCTCAAACTTAAATTCTCTGCATTATTCTCATGAAGCTGAGAAGAAATCATAAATATAGAATGGGCTGGCATTTAGGCCCACTCAAAAATAATTTTAAAAGTGCACTACTATTACTACTAATTAACTCCGTCCTCAATAGATACGTTAATATTACCCCTTTACATTTTGTCAATGCCAGCTTTTTATCAAAGCCAAAATTAAATTCCACACTCTATTAAAAGAAAAGAAATATTAATACGATATGGTGTTTTCATTTATCGTTTATAATATTGCAGCACAGATTCAATATAATTTCGTAATTGAAATCTAAAAAAGATTTAGTATACATAGATAAATTACTTCTAATAGACCTTCGGCTCTATAGATATAGTGCTACAATATTTCTTACTACTAAGTTTGTGGTGTCTCATAGAAGATTCGAAGACATGCAGCTTCATCAAATCTAAAAACAAATTAATAGACAGCTTGATGAGATGCACGTGCATTGCATCATTCAGTTTCTGTCACACGCAAAAAAAAAAAAAAAATCATATCTGTTTTGGGGAAAATAATACAAGTATCACATTGACATCATAATAATATACAGATTGAATGTTTATGAACCAATTATACTGAGTTGATTTGGTGTCATGTTCTTAGATTTCAATCTTTAGTCTATGTTGACAAGCTGTGTACTATGCATGGTTTCTTTCTAAGTGAGCATCACAATTAGAAATAGTCCACTTGTTATCTGTAATTATAAGGATTATACTCTCCATCATGAATAAGTTGTCATGTTTCTCCATTTCAAAGTCAATTTTATTTAAATTAGATTATATTGATTCAATATTTTATATTTAATTTTTTGTCTTGCTAATTTGATGAGAAAATATATTTTAATGTCAGTCAAATAAAATTCATATCATTTGATTCTTTAATATGGAACAGATGGAGTACCATTTTATTTATATTTATCAAATGTACAATTAGAGGTGACAAAATTAAACCTAACCCGTCCAACCCCGTCAATCCATTGAAATTTGTAACCCGTCCATTTATTAGATTAACCCATCTCAACTCAACTCATTTAAAATTGGGTTGATATGCAATTCGAATTGACTTGAGAGAGATTTTGTCAAAATATTTTTTATAATTTGATATATTTTATATAGGCACAATAAAAACCAACATAATTTAATTAAGTATTAAACTATTGAAAAAAGAACAAATAAAACTTAGTGAAAGTTGGATCAGTTAGATCTTAACCTGCTTTATAACCCATTTTGATCCAAGCAAATTCGTATTAGATTGCATCTTGACCCGTTTGTTATATTGATCAATTATGACCCGTCCAAATTTGATCGAATCCACTGAATTGACACCCTATGTACAACCAATGTTTTAGCCATTAGCAGATGAAAAATATACTCTTTAAGTTTGGAGTGGTCATTTACCTTGTTCATTTATTGGACTCAACCATTACCACTTTCAATTTGTTCCTAGTATTTGTTTTACACATTTACTTTGTTGTTGGTGACGGTGGGTTTGTGGGGGCGGAGTTGGTGGGAGAGTGGCCCAAATCAAAGAGGCAAAACCATGTGGAATTTGCCAATGGGGACCAAAAAAAGTGAATCGGTGTTGGACTAATTATGTCCAAAAACAAGAGACGATTTTATTTTTCTGTATCTATAAACTGTTTAGGTGGCTGAGGTATGTGGATGGAAGCTTCATACGCCCAACTTCATTACAATTATCACTCTGTGACTCCAATCATTATCAAATCGCATATACAATTCTCTTTTATGTTTATGGGACCAAAAGGGGAACCCCAAAATCTATATTGCAATTAAAAGAATAAAATTTGATTAGGAATGACCAAATATTATACAAGTTAAAAAAGCTACTTATCATGAAAGGGTCTTTAGGCCCAATTATACATGGTGCATTGTTTTTACTCTTATTTAAGGAAAAGTACTCTATGATTAATGAGATGATCTATAATTTCAGATATGTCTAAAACTTATTTTACCCCCTCCATTTATATTTACTTATCAACTGTGCTATTTTGAAATGTCCAACAATATTTATTCAATTTATGAAATCAAATTTTACACTTAATTCCTAATTTACCCTTATCAGTAATTATAGTTATATTTTTCAAGACTTTATGTTTATTATATTCAAAGATTGATTTGGTAAAATTACTCCTATTATTTACTAATTCTTAATTTATGTGTTCAGTCAATAAAAGATAAATAAAGATGGATGGAGGGAGTATAAAATAAAATAACTTTTATTAAACACCATTAATAGTGAAGTATCACGTTAGGGGTTAAAGCATTTTTTAATAAAGATAACTCGTATTTAGAGAAATTCAAATTCAAAATTTCTGATAAAAATACATACTGCTGTATTACAATCTTCGTTAATGAGAAAGGATTATTTTCACTATATCAGTTCCGTAGTACTTGTTTAGTCCATCCAAGAATGTTAACACTTTTTTTCATATCATAGAAGACTTATGTTCGTTCGTTTTCACTTTGACAAAATATTCTAAGAAAGAGTTGGCATGATCTTTCTTAATTTATATGTTCAACTTCAAATGAAGCTAACCTACTTAGGAGGGAAATAAAAAATAGTATTTCTTAAGCATGAAGGAGGAGGGAAAAGAGAAAAAACGAATCTCTTTTCAAGTGTGCACTAGGAAAGTGCTTCTCAAGCAAGAAGGAGAAAATAGGACGAAGAGCAACGCTCTTTTTTTTTTTTTTCTTTTATATTCTTGAGAACTTTTAAACAATACTACATAATATTTTAATTTGACCCAAGTCCACTCAACTGATAATAGTGGCTTTTATTTTCGTCTTTACTTGTATTGGGAAAACCAAAATATATACATGAATTTGGTTTTCGGCTTGTTGTTTCTTTTTTAAATTAAATTGAAATGCTAGTTTGGATATTTTTGTATTTTCATATAAAACTATTTACGAGTATTTGATATACGCCTAGTCAAAGAACACAATAATTGAATTAATAAGAAGATATACTCCATATTTTCCAAGGTGCAAGGAAATAGAAGTGAAATTAGAAAAAAGGAAGAAAACAAAATAGTGAAAGGTGATGGAAGAGTGATAGTGCTTTGTTTTTAGTGTTGAAGGAAGGATTCAAACATACAACAAAAGAACAGATCATTACATGTGAGTTGTTGTCGGGTTGTTGCCACTCTCTTGCCTTCCTTCATTTCCACGTGTCTTTTGTTTCATCTATCTCCACCTTGCCACGTCCCATCCTTCTCTTCCCTATTTTACCCTTCCCATCTTCCCATTATTTCATTCTCCGCCATCACGCAACATCCGCTGAAGTATGATTCTAGAGATTCATATTACTGTATTATTTTATGAAGGTAATAAAATTATTTTTAAAAATATTAAAAAAGACAAACATATATTAATAGGAGAAGTAATGCAAAACTATAAAAGAAAAATAATAATAAACAGATATTATGTGATCTCCGGAGTCCAACATGTTTTAATAATCTAAAATTGCATGCTTATCTTTATCTCCAGTCCTCGTACCTACTTTATTTAGTCTCCATTAAACATTGTTCAAAGTTCAAACATCTATTGTAGCCAATTTGCAGAAAAAGTTATTAAAAGGGTAAAAGAAAAGGGAAAAAGCGTCATGATGATCATTGATCTCCTTGTATAGTGGACTTCAAATATCATTATCAAGATGCACAGGTTCCTCGTCGATATATATAGAATTAAGAAGCTTCCTTTCATATACTTGTACAGATAAGTCTTAATTTGGCTTATCAAAGCCCCTGCAGATACGTTATTCAAGAAATAGGTGGTGGTTGGATGTTGCCCTCCCATGTTTAATTCTTCTATTTTTCTTCCAAAAATTTATTAACATCTCGTGATTCATCTACCTAGTGCATTCACCGTTTAGTTTCTCATTATTCCATTCATGTTCAAAATTTCAACTTACATCATATCCGAAGCAAGCATTATTTAATAAAAGTAACTTTATGCTTGAAATTTAAACTTTGAAATTCTTAATTTAAAATAAAAAATTATTTTTCATTCCATCACAGTTTTAATTGAGTTAGATCTTTCAATAAATACATGTTGATCTTTCAACTTGAATCAATTGGATAGAATACTAACACTCCAAAGTCCAATCATGTGAATTCAGGTTTGTTAGACTGCCCAAACAAAGTAGTAAAGAATTTAAATGTTTTTCCTACGTAAAATAAACTGCACAGTCAAAATATTAAAAAACTTTTCTAGTTTGACTTTCAATATTTGAAATTTACTGGTCAAACTAAATCCAATTTAGTGATTTACACGATGAATATTAGAATGTAAAGAGTGTTTTTTGGTATAACCATTAATATCAGAAACACATTAACCTGACTAGTTTAACTTTATGTCAAATAAAACCATCAATAAGAAGTACTCTTTTATTGGAAATCTTTTTATTCCTATGCCTTAATTTGAGATTTGTCTTATTCATCGTCTTACCATAATTTTAGGTATTCAAACACAAAAGTTGAAAATCGATCTGTAATTTCTATATTTCAGTTAACAGTATTTTTTTTATTCATTTTTATATGTTATTATTTTGTTTTTCAAGATTAATTTAATTAAAATTTAAACTAAAATTAAAGTATTAAATTTAATATTGAAAATTTAAATAGATGGCTGAAAACCATACGTGAAAAATGTTATAAATGATCATCCTTCTCATATTAATATGATAAAAAAATATATATTAAAATATTAGTAAAAGTTTATATATTTAACATGAATAAGTGATAATTAAAAATAAATGAAGAAAATATCAATCTAAATTAATTGAATCAACACTACTCCTGAAATGAGCAAGGAAAATGAGACGAGCTCAAAAGTCCAGAGTCCCTACTTGTGTAATTTCAAGGGCAGAAGAGGGTAAAATTGGAAGGTTTAGTACTCTCCTTACACAACCTGTCACCCAGAAGTTTACAGGCTGGCAATGCAGTGCCCTAATGCTAATATGATGCCAAATAACAAACTCCTAAAATCAAAATTCAAAAGTCACCTCTTTATTTTCCCCTTTTACCAATTCCCCCTTTTCTATTTTCCAATTTTTTTTAGAGGTAACAACAAAGGTAAGATGATATAAATTTTAATTAATATTTTAAAATATATTTTTTATTATAATATTTTTTATATTAATTTTTTTCTTAAAATGTCAAATTAATATTTTCTCTGTTTTAACTTAATTAAGTTTTTTAGGTTTTCTTTTAATGTTCAAAATGTTTTGTTTGAATTTTTTTTTTATATTTGTCATTTCATAGTTTTATATTTTGTTCAAGATGATTATTTAATTTTTTTTTTATATTTAAAACATAAATTACATACATATTTATAATTTCACGGGATAATAAAAATGCTGACGTGGCTTCCTGGTTCATTACTCGAGAGTCCAATTTCATTATCACCTCCTATTTATACCCTCCCATTCTCTCGTTCTTCTCTCCGTTCAGTCTTCTCTAACAAGTCTTCTTCCCTCTCCACCGGGTCTAAGTCGGATCTACCAAAAATGGGTATTTGCAGTTCATGTGAATCTACATCTATTGCTACAGCGAAATTGATACTACAAGACGGAAGATTACAAGAGTTTCCCTATCCAGTAAAGGCTTCTTACCTGTTACAGAAAGATCCGTCGATATTCATATGTAATTCCGATGAAATGGATTTCGGAGATGTAGTTTCCGCCATAAGTGCCGACGAAGAGCTTCAACCGGGTCAACTTTACTTTGCTTTGCCGATAAGCAATCTGAAACGTAGGCTTAAGGCGGAAGAAATGGCAGCATTAGCCGTGAAGGCTAGTTCTGCATTGAGCAATTGTGGCGGTGAGAAATACGGTTGTCGCCGTAAAGGTTCAGATTTCTTAGTAGAGAAAAAGGGGAAAGGTAGTGATGATAACGGTTCCGCCGCTGCGGCGGAATTGAGAAGAGCGAGGAGTGCTGGTGGTAGTGGGAGGAGAGGGAAGTTTACGGCGAGGTTAACTGTAATACCTGAGTAGAGTTGAATTTGGGGAAAATCAAACTGTTCATTTCATTTTTTTTTTCCATTTCTGTGAATATATTAGGAAAAAAATTAGCCGAGGGTAATATTCAAGATCTGCACTCTGATTAGTGAGTAGTTCCAAATTTGGCGTATATTTTTTTTAATTTTTTAGAATAATGTCTAGTTGTCATCAGTTAATATGGGGTTGTATCACAATTTTACCTCCAGGTCGATGAGTTCGATGGAAAAAAAAACATTGGATTAAAAAATGTCTCCATAAATTTATATGATTTATTATCATCAATCACTACAACTTCAATATAATTTTTACCCATACAAATTGCATTTTGGAAAGTTGTAACTAGCTAGACATGAACAACGTAACTCTATTGATCTTAAATCAATTCAAGAAATTAACTAAAATGATAAATCAAACAGGGCTAAGGTTAGATTCCAATGCTTAAATGAATTCTTGACATCACAAATATTACAACGATTATAATATAAACATGTGGTCAATAATCAACTAACAAGGTATAAATTTGAATGTTTTGAACCATGCGAAACTAACCTAATATGTTGTGGAGGAACAGTTCAATGATTAAAATAGAAACTATACTATTAATTAACGATTTAAATCGCAAGTCATAAACTAGCTAGCTCAATCCAGTTCTCTTGTTCCCTATTCTTAAGTCTTAACTATTGATGAAGGAATTTAAAAACCAATCTAAATGAATGGAATGAATTATTGCAACAATTGTGGGGTCAAATTAAAAAAAAAAATTGTATTCAAATGTGCATTTGCAGATATTGTCGTTGAAAAAAAAATACGAGTAGTTTTTACTTTCTCCCATCGCAACAATTATCTTGCTAAAATAATAGGAGAACACCAATTAACAATACTCTTGCGGAAAGAATAAGTTGCCTTAGCTCGTTTGCTAATCTTAACTTTCTTACAGCTGGAACCATGTCGCAGTCATTATCTACATTTAATATTTGTTTTATTCCTTTGGAAATGATCATAAACTAATAATTTAATTTCAAGGGAGTAAGCAACAAACAATGCGACAATGCATTACTTTTCACCCACACAAGTTGCATTTTGGAAAATTTTGACTTTTGAGTACGTAACCAACTACTTCTCCGTTCATCTTTACTCATCCATTATATTCTCTTCGTCCAACTTTACTTGGTCTCTATTAACTTGACATAGAGATTAAGTGGTAAATGATGAAATAATTTTATCAAATTACCTTTTGAATATAATAAATACGATGTCTTAGAAAACGTAATAGAGAAATGACTATAATTAATGATAAAGATAAATTAGGAACTAAGTATAAAGTTGTCTCTTCATTTCATAAAGTGGACAAGTATTGTTGGACATCCCAAAATAGTATAGGGTCAAGTAAAGTTGGACGAAGGGAGTACTATTTTGGGATGTCGAACAATACTTGTCGGCTTTATGAAATCAAGAGATAATTTTACATTTCGTTCCTAATTTACTCTTATCATTTAATTATAGTTATTTTCTTATTATATTTTTCAAGATATTATATTTATTATATTCAAAGGATGGTTTGATAAAAGTATTCTTATTTTTTACTATTTCTTGATCTCCATACCAAGTTAATGTGGGACAAGTTAAGGAGTAATGAATATTCACGACCTGTATTTTGAATTAAGAGAGGGGGGGCTTTTCACATAATTAGTAAAACAAGTTGCAAAATGGTAGTGTAACTAATTAATTAATCAAATGTGGTTGGTTAATTAGGGTGGACCAATTTCTGTTGCATCACCATTATATCTTTGGAGAAAAAAAGGGCAAGGCCAGCTAGGAGAATCCGATGCTTCACGTATTTCAAGTAGATGGATTATTAAGTACAATGGGGATTTTGTTTTTCAATATGCAATTTTACTCAAGTCTAGGGAAAAGCACTTGGTAAAATTTCATGGCACGTTTTTTATGCCATATATATAAGTGGCTCATAAAAATGCAGAACGGGCCAGTTAGTTCAATCCATCAATTGGTGCAATAGTGTACTTTGGGACGAACACAACATGTGAATCTCACAATACACAACATTTTAGTAGATCTATGTTTTGTTGCTATAAATTATGGGAGTCGTTTGGTGTGAGATATGAGATATCTTAAGATAAATATATGATTCTTTTATTTTATGTTTGGTTGAAGATGTTAGGTAGTCATGAAATTATTTACTCCACCATTTATACATTATGATGAATAAGTTATCGCATATAGATGATGGAATAACTTATTCAAGATTAGTTAGTCCTCGAATATAATTTATTCTCGACCAAATGACCCCTTGCGGTTTAAACTAAATGTTTATAGTAATACAATTAATCGTATAAAAAGTATATAGGTGATGCTAAAAGCCACGGATAATTAGAGTTTGAGTGGAAGACAAGATAGTGAATATTATTTCTGCACATGTTATTGAAGTTTATGCATGGCCATTTTTGGCTATCAGTAACCCAAGATTGTACTCATGAGGATGCTATTAATTGATTTGAATGTCTGAAGTGATATCATGTCGAGGGCTTGAACACCAATCGAGTTTAATTAATTCACTTAGTAAGTCTACGAACTGCTCCCTCTAATCTGTATTAATTTAATTTTTAAATCTTTCATCGCTCGAGGTTCAAGAGAAATGTTTGAAATTTTTTTTATGATTGTCCTTTTGTTTATTGAAATTTTATTATTATTTAGGAGATAAAATTACACTACTTACAAAGCTACATTTATAATTTCACAAACGATAACAGAGAAAAAAAATAATTTAAATTATGATCTTAAATATTTTCTTAATATGTGTACATTGTCGTTTCACACACTAAATTATTATGGAATAGAGGGAGTATTGTTTCAATTAATTAAATACTACAAAAATATAATTAACAGATTAAAAGCTCATCGACATACTTAGATTAATTAATGCCCCCTTCGTTTGAATTTAATTGTTAAATATTTTTTTAATTTAATTTGTACTTTTATTTATCATTATTGATGAATCAAGATAGAACACCAAAACAAAAAGTTAATTTATTATTATAAAATTAATATCTTAATGGAGGCTTGCCCCTAGAGTATTGTGTGACAAGAAAATACCACCTAAACTTAAAGGTAAGTTTTACAGAATGATGGTTAGACCATCGTTGTTGTATGGAGTGGAGTGTTGGCCAATTAAGAAGGCACA
>JAABOM020000049.1:25493787-25510359 GCA_011800125.2 Solanum clarkiae | reverse complement strand
GACCATCGTTGTTGTATGGAGTGGAGTGTTGGCCAATTAAGAAGGCACATGTTCAGAAGATGCATGTCGCAGAGATGCAATTTTTCACTTTTTTGTATTCCTTGGAATTTCTTTTTCTTGTTCCTGGTGGTATCAAAACGCCGGCCTGACCAATTAGAAACAAAAATAAATAAAAACATGCTGAGATGGATGTGTGGTCACACCAGGAGTGACAAGGTTCGGAATGATACCATCCGGGAGAAGCTAGAGGTGGCCCTGATGGCTGAAAAGATGAGGGAAGCAAGACTGTGATGGTTTGGACATGTGCAGAGAAAGAGTACCGTGTATGATCCTGTTAGGAGGTGCGAGAGGTTGGTTTTGGGAGATACTCGGAAGGGTAGAGGTAGACCGAAGAAGTACTGGGGGGAGGTGATTAGACAGAATATGACGGAACTTGATCTTATTGAGGACATGACCTTAGATAGAAAAAAGTGAAGGTCGCGAACTAGAGTAGCAGACTAATGGTAGAGTTAGGTATTTTTTTTGTCATGTGTTCGCTTTACCTGTCATATTATGTGTTAGTTTATCTTATTTACATACTGTCATTATTAGTAGCTCTTTTCTGTTCCCTTTCCTTCCGTTTGTTCTTCTTGCTTATGGGTTTTGTGAGGAGGGTTCCGAGGAAACAGTCTCTCTACTTCTATGATAGTGGTAAGGTTTGTGTACATTCTACCCTCCCAAACCCCACTTGTAGGATATTACTGAGTATGTTGTTATTGTTGTAAAATTAATATCTTAAAAAATATTATTTATTATACTAATAATATTTTTTAATAAATACATCAAATTAAAACTCAACAACTAAATCCAAATAGAGAGGGAACTTTACAAGCCAACAATGAAGTAGGGTAGTGTTACGGCGTCCGATAGTGCAACTTGTACTTATCTATTAAAATTTAGTGGGTAGGCAATTTATTGTGCAAAAAATGTTTGGACCGTCATAAGGCAAGGAGTATTCTTTTTCATGAGAATAATAATAAAGTATTTATGCCTTTGATGGGATCGATGAATAATGTTTATGGCGCTTATCGCGAATACACATATATTTTCATCAAATACAGATATATATAACATCTCTTGGAAGTTGATAATCGATCATAATATCATTAAAATTTTAAAAATTTTTCAAATACGTTTTGTCTCAATTTTTATTATTTATTTTCTTTTTCATTGGTCTAGAAAAATGACATATTCTAGATCATAATTTTCTATAATTTTGTGTCATATCAAACTATATCACATAAATTAATATAGAAATAGTTGGTAAAGAAGCTAAATCAGTCAATAATAAAGGCCGACCTTTGCTATGTACCACTTAAAATATGAGTAATTAAATTGAAAATGGAGATAAAGGAGATGGCAATTTCTTTGTTTGGGTCCCAAGATTAAGGATCAAGCATCCATTTCACTTGCCAGATTTTATTTCACCTTGTTTCTTCCTAGTTGTAATGTAATAGTAATAATATTCTTCATGTCTTGTCGTATTTTTTTGTTTTTCCTTTTAACGTAAATTAAATCAGTGCAATGGTTACTATTGATGAAACATGAAATGGCCATGTGAAGATCTAAACCAGAGTATGTTTTGCCAAATAGTTGAGACTTAATTGCCATGATGTGCCTGTTAGCTTCAACAAAGTATAATACAAGGTGGTCCTTCCTTATCCCACACCTAAAAAAGTTCAATTTCTTTAAGAACCCCAACCAACTATAATTTCTCTGTCACATTGGTTGGGGATGTTTGTAAATTGCAACACCTAGATGTGTGTAGATCCACTCTACCCTTTGCATACATAAAAGACTATTTACTATGCTTAATATCGCAGTTAAAGTTTATGAGTTTGAAATATGCTATTGAATTTACATTAATAATTTATACATATTTGATAAATTTTTTAATATAAATTAATATAGAATTTGAATCAAAATTATTAGATTCGTAAACTCGATTTGAGTGCCGGCCCAATCTCTGCACAATCGTTATTCGTGTACCTTCCAATCCCTCGCAACATCACTTGTCATTTTCCGCTTATCCAAATCACCAACTTCATAATTTGCTATATAAAGTAGGTGATTACATTTTTAGGTGTGTTCACTTACTAAATATTTAATTTAATGGCCTTGTCCAATTACTGGTTAACCTTAAGCAGTTCAATACTTATACGGACCGTTTGGTTTACAGAAATTAGACAAGCAATAGTGATGTTATGAAATGATAATGTAGAAATTAGTTGGCAATACAAATAGGGGCCTTTAGTTGGTTTCATATATAAAGCATGCTAATGCCAGCATGAAGTCTAGCAATAATAAGACTCTTTGATTTTCATTAGATACGCCCAGTAACTCGTACGGGTCAAAATTATATTTAAATTATTTCAGTTTCTTGAATTCGTATTTGAATTATCACTCAATGGTCAACGAAATACATCTAAATGCTGACTCATAATGCAAGTAGTAACACATAGAGTGATAATTAAACTGACCAAAATAACTTCATGTGTCAGTCAATAACAACAACATAATACCAAGTGAAATTTCACAAAGTATGGTCTAGGGTGGCATTTGGTTCTTTGCCAAACTTTGGTTTCGTTCTTCGATCTTCACTCTTCGATGTTAAAAAGGTATGCACCAAATACCGAATCAAATTAGTTTGGTTTAGTTTGATTTTTTCAACTTTGGTTTGGTTCGGTGTTTATAAAATAATTTTTCGATGCGAATGAAAAATAAAATGAGAACAAAATCAAAGTACTATAAAACATTTAAAAACATAAAGTCATGTTAAGTGAAGAACCGAACTTTTGAAAAGAAACACCAACACCGAGCCGAAAAAATAAAAAATCGAAATAAAAGAACCAAATTAGTTCGATTCAATTTTTTGATATTTATGCACCCTCCTAATGGAGTCTAGGGAGGATAGAGTGTACACAAATCTTATAACTATTTTATGGAGATAAACGTACTATTTTCGAAAGATAAAAAGTTAAAAATAAAAGAAATAATTAGTTCACCAATGTGGATCAGAAAACCAAAAAGATATAGTTGCAGAATTAATTATTTGATGACCTGAATACTAGTAATAGCCTAAAAGATATTACAAAATTGAGCGTTAGTATAGGCTACTTATGAAAATTTTCCGAAGGAGTTGGGCTTTAAACGTAAATGGTCCGTTGTAAGAGAAAGCTCGAATATGATTTAATTTGATATTGGGCTTTAAAATTGGATTGTTCAGCGTAACGAAGGGGGAAGTGCACAAATACCCAATTTTGGTTTTCACTTTCGAAATTATACCCTAGATTTATTTTGCACTATCAATTTTGAAATAATATCAGATAAAGCAAATATCTGAAGCTGCATAGAGTTGAAATTGAATACCTTTGTGGGTCTTCAGTGATTGAATTTTAGACATAAAAATTTTCAAAAACTGCGTACTAATTGTGTATCAAAATTGAGTATAAATTAAATAGCAATATCCAACTAACATACCCTTGAAATGTTTTGTTGAAACGAATTTATATTTTTTAAACAAAACAAACCTCTCCAAACAAACCCAGAGACAACTCTATCAAACATGAACACTCGAAAAAGAATATTAAATATGAATTTGGGTACAAGTTGGTGTACCAAGTTTAAAGGGGTTGGGAAGTTGTGTCGCCTTCTTTTGTCTATTATTCAAATCAGAATTTGGGTAGAAGTAGATGTTCCAAGTTTAAACGGATTGAAATTCGGAATTAGTACTGAAATTTTGTCATCTCATATTTCTTCCTTCTTACGATCACACCTAATTGTCCCTCCTTTTTCTGAAACGCAGGCATGGTTACTGCCACTGCAAGTGAACCCAACAAGGAGTTGTTTGGTACTTCTTCCATTCGATTATGGTGGCGATTACCTAGGATGGTGGTGGCGCCGTCCTCACCCTAAAAAACCAATTCACGTAGCTCCATCTCCATCTCCCCTTCATAATGCGGCTTCACCAACTCATGCGGCTCCATCCCCAGTTCATCATGTCGTTTCCCTACCTCACACAGCTCCGGCTCCAACGACGACTTGCGCCAAGATGGACGATTGTTTATCAGATTTGATTCGTTCGGTTTTCAAGCTTAAAATATCACTATCCACACAATGTTGCAAAGTTGTTTCAACAATTTCGGATGATTGCTTTTACCAAGGGTTCACACACTCTAAAAGAATACCTTTTTTCTTAAGCAAAGTTAGGAACTATTGCAGTCATCATCAAGGCTAAGGCTGAAGTATGATCGCATTTTAGAACACTGAATAAACTTTTCATTTTTCCTCTTTTTTTCTTTTTCTTTTTGGTCAATTAAATAATTAGATTTTAGCTTTACTTAAAGGGTGTTGGTTGGTACTTAATAATACTTCATGTTACGACGTGACAGAAATTTCCTCCAATATCTGGTTTTTAAGTTTCTCCATTAATGATGAGTTTTGTATTTTACCTTATCCTTTGAATCAGTAAATTTCATCCGTCAAGAAAATTATGTAGTGATAAGAGTTCCCACATTGGTTGTGGATATGAATTTTCATCTTTCTTATATGATTTTGGACAATTCTTATCAACTCGATTTATGTATGCAGAATTTGTTTGTTCTTGCACACAACAAGGCTTTGCTCTAGCAGAAATAGCCAAAGAATGAGGGCACTTCCAGAGGCACAAAATTACAGCAACTTTGATCAGCCTCCATTCTAACCAAAAACTACCATTCATTTATACAGAAGGGATGGGAAAAAGAATTGAGACCCCTTTCAAAGAGAAAAGAACGAAACAACCACATCCTTCAATAAAAGCTTAAACATATCATACCATCAAAGCTGTCATTTCACCAGGTCCTTCATTATCAGATACCGGAAGGCAAAATTGTGTGGAATCCATTCAATGTTCTTGCGCCCCTTTCCCTGTGGAATCTTCTTAATGCTCCTTCTAAGAGATTCCGGTAAAGAGTGCTGGACCATCTCCAACACACCAGCAGGACATAGGCCAGCATCCTTAGCAAAGGACTCCACCACTTTTGGCAAGACTATTTTCTGATCCTTCTTCACACCAAAGGTAGCCCTGATATAGTCTTCTTTTGCAGCGTCCAGCTCCTCAATTACTCTTTTGGGTGTATAGACTCGAACCTGACAAAAACATGTGATTCCCGTTAGACAATCAACTTCGTTCATTAATCATGAGGTGTGGTTCTCACGTGATTACAAGATATCCATCTCTTTCTTCTTCTCAATCATTTAGTTCAACAGAAAAGAATAAAATTAGTCTCTAGAGATATTTTATGGCACAGCCATTTCTACAGACGCTGAGGCTGGCACCAAAACAATGAAAAGATTGTATACTCAGCAAAGCACTTGATTATGGAAATTGGCCTCCACATCGCTACTAATTTATATTCTTTTTTAAATGGCTGACGCAATTGCGTAGAGAGAGAAACTATCTTCATCACCAGTAAATAGATGTCAAGCAGATGAAACTCTTCATATATTTCTAGCTTTGTGATAAACAAAAAGCAGTAGTTTAATGACATGATCATGGAGAAGATAGTGAGGGGAATAATATGGCCGTTACCGCGGGATCTGAGTGGCTGCCTGAGCTGAGTGCGAAATGCAGAAGGGGTTCTGGATGTTCAATAGCATATGCTTGTCTTTCATCCCCTGTCTTGAATTTTCCTTTAGAAGATAGTAATAAGCGAAGCCACTGCATTCAGAATGAACTTTATCAGCATTTCAAGAATCAATCCTCCAAGACCAGTAGAATAAGAGATGTTCAAGAACAAAAGCACTAGGCTGGAGTACAGACATTTTGACTACAGATGTAAATAAAGATGCTAAAGCTCTTGTGATATACTTCGAGGAGAATGTATGTTTGAAGTGTAGTGATTGGTTCATTGATTGAGTAGCTTAGGTCATGACTGTTGCACATGCACATTCAGAAAAAATGGACATCCAACAAGAAAATAGCTCATGAAGAATACCTGTCCTGGTCTGAACATTCTACATACCAGGACACATTAACCTAAAATGGTTAATGACTGTTGCACGTGCACATTAACCTAAAATGGACATCCAACAAGAAAATAGTTCATGAAGTATACCTGTCCTGGTCTGGACATTCGACATCCCAGGATAGAGTTTTGTATTGTGTCTGCACTTACTACATGGCCTCCAACATTATAGGCAGCCTGAATTAAGCAATAAGGTAAGACAGCATCTCCACCATGCAACTCTTAGAGAAATAAAAAGGTTTATTTCCTAACCTTCAAGAGTAGAAATATTCTCTTGACACTGCTTTGCGGGATACCGTAAGCCAAAAATGCCTACATGGAAATAGAAATATAAACCATCATCTAAAAGTAGATATTGCCTTCATAGATTTAAAACTACAACACTGATGCTCTAAATTAATGAGCCTTACATGCATCACCAATGCATTATGTATGTTAAGCCAGAATGCTATCTTCTCTTCGTGAGTCAACTTTCGTGGATCTATTTGTTCTAGGCGAGAAATAAGTGACCTGCAACATGACACCTCAATGAACACTATATGTAATGAAAAGTCAAACTCGTGCTACGAGGTCCCTGAATCTCAAATGTACTCACCTGAAGTTCTGTAACATCGGTTCAATATCACCCAATTTCTGAGTATCTCTATATACACACTGTACTTCAACCATTGTGCTGTAAGGTCCACTGAAGTCCTTCAACCCTTCTACATGGAAAGGATTGTCCAGCCGAACATCGAAAGATGAATCATTCCTAAATCCTGGACTCCATATGTCTTTTGGAGAAAATGCACTTATGGAAGACAAGGATGAGGTCGGTGATGAAAGACCAGGATTTGTCAGTGGAGGATCAGAGAGCTTGCAATATATGGTGCACATGCACTTTATCATATCCTCAGATAGCTTGTTTGGTGTCTCTGGAACGTGATCAGAGATACGGGTGCCCAGATGCTCTGCCAAACTGATTATATTTGAAGAAGCATTTTGCGCATACTGCAAAGAAGTCAGAAAAGAGAGACTCGAATTTTTAAGCTATTAATTGTTCCGTACAGAAGGGAAAGGAAAAATACTTCTTAGTCATTTTATATCTAGACTAGATGCAACAATAATAGAAATACCTCCATCATAGATAATGGTTGAGAATGACAAGCACGCAATGTTTTGCCCAGTGTCTCTTCTGGTGGGGAAGCTCTACTTGACAAAGCTGAACGCTGAGATAATGAGGAATGGCTTCGATGAACTCCAGATTCGTTAATTTTGTCTTCCCCCACACTATTGGTTTCTTTTTGTGGATATAATTCTGATTGACTATCAACTCGAGAAGTAGAGTTTTCCCTTTTCAACATCACATCAGAATTGGAGAAATCAAGACGCCTTCTTGGGGTACTAATAGGAGATTTTAGTTTATCATTTTTTGTGGGAGGAGACAAGGATGATATTTGTTGATCAAATGCTTTCCTGTATAGTGAGAGAAGATACTGTTCCAAATGCCCAACTTCCAACTCTAGTAGTGCAATATCTCTAATCAGTTCTGTGGCTGGCTGGAATCAGTTGAGAAGAATATAATCAACATACAAAGAGATACGGTTAACGAATTAATTAAGATACAAGAAAATAACCCGACAATAACAAAGAGCCAGCAGAAACTAGAGAAACATAGACTATTTGAGCCTAAAACTACTAAATCAGCTTCACAAAGAATTTTGAATGTGTGAAATTCCCAAGTTTACACATTCAGAGAGTATACGTAAAGCTAATAATATGAGCATATCACATATCTAAAATCATCCTCTTCAAATTGGAAATACCTCAAATATATAACATATTTTAGTTCTTGTCCTTTGTTTGTTTGAGATAAACTAAAGTGAGAAACTTCGTTAGAGATTCTAAAGATCACAACATAGTATAGTTGATTTTAAAACTACAGAGAGGAAAAGGAGGTACCTTGGGCATTGATGTCACTTCATTGACGTCTTGAGAAGAAGATTTATAACCTAATGCTTTCTCAAGAGCACATCGAACTGCAACTTGATCATGTAATCTTTTCTCCAGCTGCATTATCTGCAGAGACATACGGTTTTACCAATTATAGACTTTAAGAATCTTTCCCAATTCACCAATATGAGCAGATAAATCATCTATGTTAGACTACCTCTTGCCTCAGAGAACTTTGAATTTCAGCTGAGGATGCTTGTTTCTTCTCACTCACATTACAGTCATTCCCGTGCCCAGTATCCTAGTGTAAATAAAAAATTATCATCAGATAGTTGCAAAAGCACAGTATTTTGCAGCCTTTGTACGTCTTTATTTTTCCAGAAGATAGAATTAGCAAAATATTTGATCATAGAGATATCAAAAACAAGACAACATAAAGGGAAAAGAAATATAGGAAGATAGGCAGAAGATCACCCATTCTGTTCTACTTTTATTTCCTTTTCCAACATTTGACTCTTTTTTTTTTTTTTTTGACAAAAGGTAAAGTTAACACTTGACATTGTAAGATTCCACTCACTATCATGGGGGCTTTGTTAGCCAAAATGCAGGGATTCTTATAGGAATCCCAGGTTTTAGCAGAACAGGAGTTTTTCGGAGAAACTCGAGTTGACAGCTATGGAGGATGAAAAGAGAAGAAGATGAAGAATAGAATTCAATACGAAAGTGTACTTGTATATTCAATTGATGCTTCAATCTGTAATGATACGATGCCTTGTATAGAAAATGAGAAAGAATCTTATCTTGCTAACTGCTTGTAACTATTTCAACATCAGGTAACTAACTGCTCATAAGGCAAAGCTAACTAATTTGACCAACTGATCAGTTTTGTGTAACCGGCTCCTTATAACATCAAAACACAAGAAGGAAGCTTCCTTACCAACTTCAATCGATTAGACGTCTCTACTGAATGATCCACGATTTCCTCCTCCAGTTCTGGTTTAACTGGGAAGCTGCCATTGTAGAAATCACACAAAAGACTAAGATTGAATGAAACAGAAGACAGCACTCAAGAAATCACATGTAGGAAAGGTTTTATGCAGAGGAACTAAAGAAGTAGTAGGAATGTCAGATTCAGTACTCCATGTCATACAATAAAACAAAGCCCTTTTCCCCTCTTGCTACTGAGTCTCCAAATTTTGCAGTAATGCCTAGCTCACAATGGTACCAAAAAAATTTCAAGAAACGCCAGTTTGTCAAGCAAACACATAGTTGCACATATGTAATTTAGAGCTTTTTTGGGGGGTAGAAAACAACTATTATCTACCAAGGGGAACACACCCAATAATCAATTTTTCCAATTAAGCAGACCCCAAAACAAGAACAAATCCAAAGGCCACCTCTTGGAACGCGTGTGTTTAGAAGATGTCACTCGATTTCCCTGCAATTTACTGGTGCTAAACCCTTCAAAATCCATATCTGCATCAATGAAATGAAAGGCTTGTCCATTAGCCATCAAGAACCCAATTTTCTTGGCGAATGTGCAAATGGGAACAACAAAAATGGAAGAGGTTACTTGCCATCTCATACTTCAAACAGGCAGCTATCAAAGATCAGATTTTTTGGAAGATTGAAACAGACCCACAGGTCCTAAAGACCCCAAACAGACCTCAAAAACCTCCGCTTGAAATTAAAAAAGATCCATCTTGTCCCCTTTGAGTTTGCAGAAACTGAGGCCACACTCTCAAGAACAAATGGCCAACAAAAGCACCCCTTTTGACCAGGAGTTGAAAGTAAGGTAGCACCTTAACAGATGCTCACTTTTGGTCCAAAAATCAGCTATTCCCACATTCCCAATTTAGCTTTGTGCAGTGAAGGGAAAGATGAAGAAAGCTTTTTCCAAAGAGTAAACGAGTGACAAGAGTCTTCGAATTAAAGCTCTAAAATGTCAAAGGTATCCAAAAGTAGGTATATTTTACTTGACCATAAAGAGTCCATAAAGGTCAGAGATTTCGGAGGAATAATAAAAATGGTGCTCAGACATAATAAAGGGTTTAACTAAGACAAAATAGATGGATTAATTTTTACAAGTATTGACAACCCATTTTTCCACATTGTTTTCACTTGTTGGTGAGCTAGTGGGAGTTGTTGACCGGCCCCTTTGTCCCACACATATTAAACCTATGTGTATCTCTAGCTCCAAGTTCACTCCATTTCTTTACTTGTATGTGTGTGGGGGGGGGGGGCGGTGGGGACGCGGGTTCTACTGAAGAATTTTTTTATTTATTGTTCATTTTAAATATTCAGTTTAAACAAATTGTATTTTATACATATTAATAAGTAAAATTGAGATTATAGCTAAAATTGCTAATACAAAATCAAAATGGTTGTTAAATTCATTAAATTTTGATATATATATTTTTGAACATCCGTTATAATAAATATTCGTGTTTATTCTTAGATTTTACACGTATGATTGCGGGATGGGACGATTAATTTATAAGTACGTTAATGTATGACAAATATTACTCAAATCAGTTCAGGTTACTATAATTACGTGAAATGATAAAGTACAAAGATATACATTAATTAAAGTGTCGTCTGGCCACAAATATATTTAGGAATCTGTTTTAAAAAATTTTTGAAAAATATGTTATTATAAAATAATAATACGAATTTCTCCTTAAGTTTAATAATTTTTATCATCTACGGATATAAATTATATTTTTTGAAAAAGTCAAATACTTCCTTCAAAAGCTATAGTCAAAAACATACGAAAACTTCACCCAAAGATAACTTATCAAAAATATTTAAAAACTTATGATTAAACGAGCTAAATTATAGTCATGCATAGTCAAACATGTGTGTATCATTCGTCGATTAATTTGGACAAACGCCTAGTGAGGATAAAATTTTATTCGTCGCCAGGTGGGTAGCTAATTATAAATACATAGAGGTACTTCAAGTAAACAACAACAACAACATATCCAATGAAATCCCATAAGTAGGGTCTGGGGAGGGTAGAATATACGCAGACCTTACCATTACCTCATAGAAGTAGAGAGGTTGTTTCCTGGGGACTCTCGTCTCAAAAATCCATAAGCAGAATAAACTAAATATGACAAAAAATAAAAGAAAGGGAATAACAAAAAAAACGACTAATAGCCAAAAATACGTAAATATGATACAATTAACACATGAACAGACGCACTTCGAGTATTCATACAAATTACTACAACTGAGTGAATTGACAAAGTAAAAGATATAACTATATTTAATCATAACAATTATGCATATCAATTTTCATTTGTTAATTAAATATTAATTTTTCTAAAAAAGAAATTTGTGAGTAAGAATTTCATTGTTGTGGTTGGGAGGTTTTCTAGTTTACATATCCATAGGTGATAGATAGGTCATAACGTATTTTGTACACGGAAAATTGAGCCTCGTGTTTTGAGGTCAACAAAAAGTTGTATACTAGAAAATTATAGGACCCATGGCACACTTAATTAGGTATTTCGTGTGAATTCAACCACTCATATATAAAACTATATGCATCTGCTTATTATATTCTCATTATTATTATTATTATTTCTAGTACTAGTATATGATTCATACCCAATAACCACCAAATCCTTGTATATTAGGAATGAAATCCCCACTATGTTAACCAATTAAAATCATTTCAGTTACTCCAATTTCATGAGAAGATAGACACACACACACAAAAACAAAAAATCTACAATTATAGAATCTTTTTGGAAATTAGGCTTTTCTAAAAGAAAAAATTGCCTTTGAAATTTACTTTTGCTTTTTTACTGCTCTTGTGAAAATCATAAATCTTTTTCCATTTTCAATCAGTACTTTTTCTTGAGGTACCAAATGCATTAACTTTTCTTGCTTTTACATGAGGTACTTTTCTTTTTCCTCATTTTTACATAGCACATTAAAAAAAATGTTTTTTTTCTCAAAGCTATTCGTTCATCGGACATTAATTAAGTCTGTTTTCTTTAGGCTTATCAAAATCGACAAGTAAAAATGAAGGAAAGGTATCATGTGTATTAAGGATTTTTGTGTTTTTTCACATGAGGCTAAAAGAAGAAAAAAGAAAGTAATGGCACACCTCAAAAGAGATGAAAGGGAACATTGGATACTTAAAAGGAAATGAAGTTTTGTGGGTTCCTTTTGTCTAAATCTTCTTTTTATTAAAAGTTACTCCCTCGTATTAATTCAATTTATAAGGTAATGCACACATATTAAAAAAAACATTCAAAGACAAACTTTACACTATTGCCTTTTGAAAAATCATAAATATATAGTGTAATTTATTTCCTAGAAAATGTAAAAGTTCAATAAATGAAAGGGCAAATATGAAAAAAATCTTAAAATATTCATCTTGAACTTTGAAAAATTCAACTATTTTGAACCTTGAAAAAAGTTTTAAAAATTTAAATAATTTGAGACGGATGGAGTATTAATTAAGAGATACCTATATTGTCCTTGAGTACCAAAGAAGTAATTGTTTGTCAATAGAATCCTCAAAATTAAAATATGGCCATGGAGGGACCTTGACACTTGAAGTTTTCCAAGAAAGAGACAAGACCAAAAAAAGGTGTCATACTATTTGCTAATGTAGTAATCAGTCAGTCCTTTGGTTTTTGTCCTGATGTTCAACTACTCATTAGAAAAGATCTTTTCTTAATGGCTACTTGTGAGGAGCAAGAAAGGAACAGTTTCCCATGAATAAAATTGAGCAAATCCAAAATTGTTCAACTTATTGATTTTTAGTGATGTTGAAAAATAATAAACAAATTAATTCAGCTTAGGAAAAAAAGTCTGGATCAAAGCTTTGATTGAGATTGACCAAGAGTACTTTTCAATTTTTGATTGGTTAAAATTTTTTAAAAATATTTTTTTGAAAAAACAAAAGATAGGTTTATATGAATTTTAGTATTTCAGTTTGGTTGGCTTTCTTAATTTTTATTGTGTTAGTGAGTATTCGACCTTGTAACTTCTCATTCGTTTCCCCTTCACTTAACACCTATATAATATTTTTAAAATAAAATTGTTAAAACTAGAAAAATGACTTTTCTTGTGGAATGTAAGTAGGGAAATAAGTTTTTACTTTTCTCTATCATTAGTTGTCACTTAGATTACCAATACGGATTGTGGTGTATAAGTGAGACTGTTTATTCTTAATCAAAGATTTTAAATTTTAGCCTAGATACGAAGAAAATCTTATTGAAAGTGTTATCTCAATTGAGCCCTGCAATGCGCGATCTGAATTTCTCAGGGTTACAATGAAGGAATTTTTTTTAAAAAAAAAAATCACTTAGATTATTTATAAATATTTTTAGGATGATATTTTTTGCTTACTTATAAGTAGGGGTGAATTTAAGAACAAAAATTTAGAGCCCGTGAACTTGTGGTCTCTTCATGAAATGAATCATATTTTCAAATCTAGTATAATTTTATCGATTAGCTCTCATACTACAAGAAGATTAAATGGTGCACTTGATTAATGATTGAGTTACTCTTTTCATTCAAATTTACTTGATAAACTTTGACTTGACACACTTATTATGCAAACAATGATTGATATAGTGAGTTTACCATTTTATGCTTATTAATTGATATGATCTCAAACATATTTGTTCATTACATTTTTAGAAAATATTAACTCAATATTAATAAATTAAGGTTACGATAGAAAAACGAAAATTTTATTCTTCTTGATTTGTCAAAAATAAACAGCTCTTTGAGAATTGTTCTTCAATTCTCACTAAATGTACTCTTATTTTTGATAATAAATAAGAAATTCACGTTTTTTTTTAATTTCCTACCAACCACATCCTACTTAAGTCCAACACTATCACATTGCTTTTAAGAGCATCAGCAGAAAATGAAAATCAGTGGTCGTAGTTATTATTATGAGCTAAAATAGAAAAATAAAGAGAGAGAAGGAAAGAAAAAACTGAAACTTCTATTTTATCTTATTGTCCATTTTTATATGAACTGATTTGGATTGGGCATCTCCCAATGTGCAGGGTAGGCAGAAAAGTTGTTCAAATATTTATGATTTAGTGGAGCATCTATGAATCTGACAGACATCCCTTGTGATTCCATGAATAGTTGAGCTGTTTATTCATATTCTGTAAATTGTGGATTACTAAAACCAACATGCCTAGTATTATTATGCTACAAACATATATATTTTACTATTTTTTTGAAATTTAATTTGATTTCCTAGGCACTAAATTAGGTAATTTCAAAAATCTGTACTTCTCAAGAAACTTATTCTAGTTGAAATGGTCAACAAAGATTAAACTAAACACAGTCGCACAAGTAAATAGACAGTTGCTGAAATTAACAGGGAGGAAAAATTAACAAGAGAAATAATACTAATTTTTTCACCAATGTTAGAATCAGACAAATCAGAAGAACTTAAACTTTATTAACTCCACATTCCAAATTAAATGAAGTTTGTATAACATCAGCTTAATCAGTGTCCCAATTTTCTGTAGATTTTAATACATGTCCATGAATTTTCTGTAGATTTTAATACATGTCCATGAGCTTATTAAATGAAGTTAGAGAATTTGTTTTACCAATTACGTACTAATAAAGTGAGCTTTGCCATACTCCTACAAGTGGAAAAATAGACTCTGGAACACTATTTCAAGTAACTCACAGGATAAAAATTAATGTGTCCATCTATCTTTACTTGTCCCCTATTGGCTTAGTATAAGGATTAAGAAGTAGTAAATGATGAAGTAATTTTACTAAATAACTATAAAAATTAAAAATTAAAGATAAAATTATCTCTTGATTTTCCAAAATAGTACAGGAGACGAGTAAAAATGGACGATGGTATAGCATACTTTTAAGTGTTCACGCAGAAGGCTGTCTGTAAAGCAATATATGTGACAAAAGTCATTTATGATAACAGAGAAGAATACAATCGATTTCTGAAGAACAGAGGAACAATCGCGGTTCTTTTGATGTGCCCATATTGTACTCATTTGGATTCAAAACTAAAACGAATTAGATATTCTTGTTTTCACTTCATTTTCCTTTTTAGGTTCTGCTTATGAATCATGATGTGAATATCTCAAGAGCCCTCTGGCATAGAGTCAGCAAATGTTAATAAACTTGAACTCAAACATTGATACAGTCTTCACAATATTCTTTTACTTGACTAACTAAATTAAAATATACGTCTGATTTGTCACAAATATTAAAAGCACCATGTTGCAATATCAGGATGTATTTAGATTTAGTTAGTTAAATAGAGAGATATTTTTAACACTGTCAATAATTTAGAACGAAACTAATAATGCGCCCAACTTTTATGCGGGGCTGAGAGCAGGGGGCAGGCGGTGATTAGAGAAAGATGTTAGAATCCCCATAAAGCAAAAAAGACATTAAAAAAAGGGAACTTTCCAAAAGGATCTGGACAAGAGAGTCAATGCCAATGATATAAGGATGCAAAAGGCATCTCTTTCTCCCAATATTGTCCCCACAATGTCAATGTGTACCTTTTACGGATATGGTAAAACTCATTAATTTGAGATCAATTTCTACATGTGTGTAAAAATTAAATGTAAATATGGTATATGTGCAGCATTAAATTCTGAATTCATCACGTTGTCACTCGCAAACATAATACAGCATGGATGATTTGTGTATGATATGGTATGTAAAAAATCTCATATTGATAGTTAATAGATCGGATAGTCTCCTTATATGGCTTTGACAATTCTAGTCAAAGATTTGATGAAATTCAGTAACTTTTATGTCAAGCTGCTATACTGCTGCATTTTCTTCTTATCTATAGTCATTGGTCACTATTAGCACCACTGCTCTTTTACTGTTCCATTGGCCAACGGCCACTGCACTTTTTGTCCCCCATGCCGTTCTAGCTTATTAGTAGAGTCATTTTTGGTTAGTTGTCAAGTTAAGAACCTGCTATAGTATATTAAACTTCACTGATGGGCAAGTTGGACTTTTATGCAATATAAATAACTTAAAACACTTAATAACAGTGGCGAAATATAATAAAACTAAGAAAAGCTAAAAAAATAATGTTTTAAGTGAGATTTGAACTCTAAGCATAAGAGTTCATTTAAATGGATATCTATCACTATGCTAGACTTTGCTTATTATTTAGGAGGTTCAAATTTAATATATATATACGAAAATATAAAAAATTTAAGTATATTTTTTCGTCGAAGGGGTTCGGATTAACCCCTTCACCAAAGCCTAGGTCCGCCCCTGCTTAATAATATTTTCTGGCCCCTAATATTGCTGCTAATATTATATTGATAATATGTTAGTGATACAAGACTGTATTCCTGAAATGTAATTAATAAACTAGTAAGCCAAATCTAAGATTCAACTCCGTGATTAGTGCAGCTTGTGTTGCCAGGCCATGCACTGTCCAATAATAAAATTACGTTATTCAACTTTAATTAGCTGATTCCTCTAATATACCCCCTCGGCCTCATTTTATGTGACACTCTTTAACTTGGCAGGGTGTTTAAGAAAAAAAAGAAGACTTTTGAAACTTGTGGTATAAAACTATTCTGAGATATTT
>JAABOM020000049.1:25473141-25493687 GCA_011800125.2 Solanum clarkiae | reverse complement strand
CCCCTTCCTTAGATAAGAGGTCTGCCACTTGATTTGTTTCTCTGTAATTATGCTTCACCGACTTTTGAAACTTGTGGTTTAAAACTATTCTGAGATATTTGTATGACTGAGAATCATTTCATTAAGGCTAAAAGAAGAATTTTAAGGTTAAATTATTTATAACTAAAGTAAAATGATATCTAGGATGAACCAAAAAGAAAAGGGTGCCACATAGAGAGTATTATTATCCAATTTATGACTTCAAATTGGCGGTAAAGTAGCAGATTGTTTGCCCCACAACAAGCTGGTTATTGTGGTTGCATTAGAAACGAGCAATTGTTAATTACCTCAAAAATGTACAATTGAATTTGTAAATGAGGTTTAAAGGATGTGTGAATCAAATTGATTTACTAAATCAAGGTAAACAAATGTTGAGAACAAGAGCAGAAATAAAGTAATTAAATAAAACAATTAAGGTAGCCTGTATCGGCTTGAGCTGATGATGATGATGATTAAATAGCAATAGGACAATAATACATAATATTAATATTACTATAACATGTGATAAAAAAATATAATTTGTATCTAAATTTTAATATTTAAAATTTTTAAATGAACTTTGAGTTTGGACTCTATTATTCTTAATACTCTATTTATTTTTATTTTTAATTATTTTTAAATTTGAGTCGTGTGTCGGCCCAACCCATATTGCAAACTAAAAATTACTCAAATACACAACATATATTTACATATTTACATGTATCACTAGTTTCGTTTTTTAATCAAAAAGACATGATTTTTGGTAATATTGAAAAAAATTAGTATTAGTTGGAATCAACATTTGTGTAAAATGCCATGTTGCAAAAGGCATACAGATCAGCAAGTTTATTCAGGTCGGGCTAAAAAGTCTATTTTAAATGATCTTAAAAAATTGTAGCCCAACCCTACTAATTGTTAAATCATGAGTTAAGTCAGACCGGTTCAACAAACGTAGCGCATATTGATGCTAACAACTTCTAGTAGTGACCTTCCCTTAGGTGTCTTGTTTTTTGATCTGTTATCTTTTGCTCGAGATGAGGGTTTTAGGAAACAGCCTCTCTACCTCATTGAGGTAGTGGTAAGGTCTGCGTACAAGCTATCCTCCCCAGACCCCACTTGTGGAATTTCACTGGGTATGTTGTTATTGTTGTATCTTTTGCTCGATGTTTGTGGTATAACTGATAAGTTGTGTATCGTTGTTTTTTGATTATTTTTTACGTATAAATACATGATTTATCTTTAATCCTTGTCCAGTTATATATTAAATTGCGCTTATTACTTTTCATGTATCATCATGATTTGAGTCATTCATGTGTATTGTCTATTTTTACCTTATACATCAAGGAAGTTTGATTCCAAACAAGAAATGTTAGGATTTAGGAACAATATTTGTATGCAAATCAATGTAAACAAAAATACAATTTTCTTTATGATCTGACTAATGGCTTCCACATTTAGTTGTTCAAAGTGTTACTTTAACTTGGGGAAAAGAAACTTAATGAAAAAGTCATTTTTGTATATGCAAGAATTACAGCCAGTATTCGGATTTCTAACCACCCGTTGGTTTGAGTATTCACATATGGCAAATATATTAGATTTAGAAAAAATTAAGTTTGTACTCTTTTAAAATAAATTATTTATATTTATATATCTCTTTATATTTATCTCTTTCTAATATTAAAATTTGTACGTTGATGTCATGCTGGCGTCAATACTTGCTTGTGTGATATACCAATAGGATATATATATACCAACAGGGTATCACAGATGATTAAACTCAACCCTATATGATACCTATATGGTATAAATATGCCGATAGAGTATCACAAAAAATATATTTTCTATTAATTTAAAATTTAATAAATAAGTTTGTAACTTTAATTATTTTATTTATTAAAAAGGAGCTCAAAATTATATCATACCAATAGGACATCAATATACAGACGGAGTATCACAAGAATATACTTTCTACTAATTTAGAGTTTATAAATAATTTTGTAACTTTAATAATTTTCTAGTCTTATACAATACCAAGATGGTATAAATATACCGACAAAGTATCATAATGAATATATTTTCTACTAATTTAGAGTTTAATAATTTTTTTTATTTGTTTCTTATTTATTTCTTTTAAAAAAACATAATCTTATATGATACTAATTGGGTATCAAGATACTGCCAAAGTATCACAAAAGATTGAGTTCATTCTATATGATACCAGTGTGGTATATATGTACCACCAGAGTATATTTCACATTATTTATGTCGACATCAGCGTGACGTTAGGTGCGAAATAAAAAGGGGTAAGTGGGTAAAAAGGTAAATAGTTTGAGTCATGCGTCCATTAAGGATAAATAGTTTAAATTTGATCTATTAAAAATAAATAAAGATCTATTTTATGTGCTTTTCCCTTGAGTTTAATAATGCTTCATAGGTATAATTTTTCTAATATGCTTCGTAGCATAGTAAAGTTTGCTATGAAAATTTCATTTGTAAATTAGGTATTTTATTCAAAAAATTATAAAAATTTCTTTTTAATAGAAAGACTAAAAAGGTCGTTCAACAAACAACAACATACCCAGTGAAATCCCATAAGTGGAGTTTGAAGAGGATAAAATATATGCAGATCTTACCACTACCTCTAATTAAAAATTTAATATATTATAGATTTATTTGTAAATGTATACAACTAATATTTGGATTATATACAACTAAACATACTACTATATAATTATATATATAAGTTATTACAAAAATATATATTACCAAAATATACATGATATTTATAATGTGTTGTGGGCGAGATTATACAAATGCATTAATATATACAGATAACTATATACAAATGCATAAAATATATAAAGACAACTATATACAAAAAAAGAGATAATACAAATTGGATTTATACATTATATCCGTTGTTTACTTGATTCATTGAGATTAACTACTAAATGCAAAGAATGGAGATGAAATCTTACTAAACTGTGAAGAAAATAAAAGCATAAACAACCTAATTTTATTTTTCAAAAAAAAAAGAAGTAAAATCTATACTTATTTTGACGGGTACCTTAAAATGAATTGAACAATTAGGAAGTGAAAGCACCATTATAATAGAGAAGGAGAAGATTCAATTTTATATAGAGAGAGAGGAATGTGGAAGCACGATTATGACGGAGGAAAAGATTCAATTTTTTATATATATTTTTTGTATTTTTACTCAAAGTATGCTAAATATTGATTTACAATGAAAAGTAATACATATAGTAAATCATTTGGTAAGATAATATGATATAAAATCGCAATAAATATCATGATTTACATCGCTAGAAGTTCAACTCTATGCCTATTTTCCAATAAATCAAAGAAGATTAGTTAAATCAAATTTACCAAAAAGGAAAAAGGAAAAAAAGAGATTTAGAAATGGTATGCTATTTTTTTTCATATAAAATTAATTTTGTAAAGATATCAGCACTATGCCAAGTGGAATACAATGTGATTATGACATTATTAGTAAATCGATAGATGTCATAAGGCCATGTTCATCGTGCTAGTATCCGAAAAGATAACTATGGAACAAAATGAGAAAAGTCGTGCTAGTGTGTGAATAATCTCAATTTTATGTTCAATTAAAATGACGATTTGAGATAATTAAGGAACAAAATTATTGAACATAAAGAGGAAAAATGAGATTTGTATAACTCTTTAAAAGATAGTATATTTGTAAAATTATTTTTTTAATTTATATGCACAATAAATGAAAATTTTTGCTAAATTGAACCCATTATTTATAATCAAGTAAAATTATATTTTTATAAATAATCACTAATGTTTACCAACTCATGTAATTTTTTCTTTATAATAGACTTTTCAGTCCACTTATCTACTCATTCTGGGCTCAACAATAATATATCTCTATTTCAGTGCTACTGATTTGTGGTCAAAATTTTTCATTTATATGAGGGACGAAAGATTCTAATTAAGAAAAGTAATGCAATCAGTTTTTTTCTATTTTAGTTTGTTTATCCTATTGTTTTAAATTCATTTAATAAGAATATTTTTGATAACTTTGTAAGTGCAACATTCCACATGATATGTTTATAACCACAAGATTACAGATCATTTTGGTACATTCTATATATTTTAATTTAATGTCACAAGATTAAATAATATTTTAATATATTTTACATATCTCTTGTAAACATTTAATTTAGAATCATGACTACAAATTCCATTTGGAATTGGGGTAATGATTTTAAATCTCAAATTATATAATTTTTTTATTTGAAATTTCAAATTGTGATTTTAATTTTTCTTAAAACTTAAAATTTGACATATAAGTTTAAAAAAAAAAACCATTATTTTAAATTTTAGAAAGAATAAAACTCATACTCAATATGAATAGATTGTTCGTATCATGTGAAAGAATGATATTAGAGAATAGATAATTACTACTGTTGTTAATTAATAACTATATATAAATTTATATGCATTTGAAAGGTTTTAATCATGGAAATTTATTTATAAAATGAACATGAAGATATGCAATTTATCAATGTAGTTGCTTGATATATTTTAATATTCTTTTATGAATTATGATTTGCTCATTTTGTAAAGATTGTGTAACAGTGTGAAAGAAATTGATATTTTTCCCAACTTGTGAGGTTTTCTTGTTTAGGAGAAAAAAAATACAACTTAATAAATCTAAATTGCATGTCAATTTTCAACTTCAAATTATTTTGATCTCAAGTCATGTCCAAATAGGGTCTTAGATTTAGAACATAAGATTCCATATTTAATTTTTTTTAAAATTCATGTAAGTCAATATCACACAAACAAAATGAAACAAATAAATTATTCAAAAGGAAAACATATCCTTTATGGTATTTTACTTATAAATAAAGGATTTAATTCTTGAGTAAATAGTTTCTTCTTTTTTCATCGATGAATATATTTAGTTTCTTGATTGATAAGAAAAGATTAGTGTATGGAGTAGAATGTTGATCAATTAAGATATTTCATATTTAGAAGGTGCAAGTTGAGAAAATAAGGATGTCGAGATAAATGTATAAATAACTAAGAAAGATAAAAATAGAGATGAGTATATTCGAGATTAGATGAGAGTGACTTCCGTGGTGAACAAGATGAGGAAAGCAAGACGAGGAAATTAAGACCAAAATGATTTGAAAATGTGAAGAAGAAATGCATAGATGCCTTAGTGAGAAGGTGTAAGAAGAATATTGATATACTGGGTGTGAGAAAAAGTAGATGTAGATAGAAAAAGTGTTGGAAAGAGTTAATTAGATAGAATATGAAATGACTCTAGATTGCTAAGAATATGACCTTAGACATAAGAGTGTGGAGGTAACATATTAGAATAGAAGTTTAGTATGGAATGTCGTCGTATTTTTTGTAGGGTTTAGTCGTATTCTTATAATATCTTGTTTTTAATTCCATTATCATATATTGTTTCTTATGTTTGGGTTATCATGCTATAATGTAATTATATTTGTCTCTTTATTAGTTGCTTTGTTTTCTTTATTATCATTTTTTCTTTTTCTTTTTCATATTCACTTTGATATGTTGTACTCGATTAGAAAATCCTTTAGAAATAATCTCTTTACCTCCACGAGGTAAAGAGATGGTCTATACACTCTACTTTTTCTAAAATAAACTTATAAAAATTCACTGACTATATTATTATTTTTTGATAAAAAAAGAGTCATATGAATCTAATAATAAATTAGCTATTCCTAAAATTTTCAAAGGTCATATTAGGGTAATAAATCTCTCCCCATCCTCAATCAGAGCTTTTAGGCTCAAATTCTAAGTTTGATAAAAAAATTTAAGCTCATGTTCTGATCATGTAATTATTATTATTACTTTTAACAAAAAGCACTTTACCCTCAAATAAATTTTTTCTGCTCGAATTAAAATTAATTAAACTCTAAAATAAGTATCAAGCTCCAAAATTTCTCTAAAGCCCATAGCAGTCCATCAAACGGCCCATTCAATTTCCGCCTCCCAAAACTTTACGAAATCCCTATTTTAACCTTCTTCGAAAATAGTCCATGCTCGCGGTGTACTTTTATCGCACGACATCCAATCAGTCCTTCACCGCATCTCGATATACGCATTTTCATTGTTGAAATTCCACAAAAGCCCCTAATCAACCCATTTATTTCCAGATCTAGACCCAGTTCACGTTACGGAAATTCTCAATTTCTCATGCCTTAAAGCACCTCCACCTACCCACCCCCTCCCCCCCACACCCCAACCAAAAGAACTCCATTACTAATCTACTTAGGTTTTTTCATCATTCGTTATTTTCTTTTTTTAATTTCTCATAATCTTGGCCCCCTGTTTTCTTTCATCCCTGTTTACCACTTCGATTTTCTTTCCACACTGTTATAATATTTTTTGGACCCTTATACGTGCCTATTCAACCATTATTTCTAAGCTTAAAAATCTGGTCACCACGCATTTATTATATCCTTCCTTTTTTTTTCCCCTAGCACTGCAACAATAGCTTAGTCAAAAAATAAAAATTGACACCCACTACAATTTCTAACCCCCTCTCTCCAAATCTGCAAAATATTCTTAGAAATTCTTGATCTGTGCTGTAAAGGTACATTACCTATCATCTCTGTTATTTTCCTTAGACAATATTAGTGTTGATATATACATATATGTTGTAACATTTTATTTGTATATGTGTGGGTTGCCATGTCTACCTAGGTCTTCATACCCAAATACGACAACCAACATGCACCAGTAAACCCTTAGACGAAATCAACAAAACCCACTTCCTTTTGATTTAATTAAAGATTTCTAGGGCATATGCACGATTGATACATACATTTGGGGTAGGTCAATTGAATTTGGTACTTTTTTTTTTAATTTGGACCCACCCTTTTTGAGGTTCCTAGCCTTGTCGTAGTACATTCTTGATCTGTGTTACAAATTCAATCGGGTTACAGTTAGGGTTCTTATTTTATTGCTTTTAATTGATAATTAAGATAATGTAGCCTTTTGTTTTGATTTGTTAATTTACAATTTCATACACATGGGTTTTGTAGCTGTGTCTGTGATTATTCCTAACGATTTCATACCAGTATTGGATGGCTTGTTTGTTTATAGCTAATTATTTGTAACAGTTACTTTATATAACTCTTCAGCTGAATGTGCATAATTGACATGGAATTATCCTCGTATTTCCATAGATGTCATTAGTTACAGTTGGAATTGGATTGAACTTAAATTGTTTAGCAGACAATTAAAGCTGGACTGATGCTGAGATGGACAGCTTAAGCTTTTTTGGTTGAAACAGTTGAATTATTAGTTCCCACATAGAGATTTTTACATGGATTAGGACTTGGAATCTATAGTGAAAATTTACTGATTTGACTGATATAGTTGGGCATTTTTCACTTATATTTTTTCTGCAAATTAATATTTTCTGGTTCTTCTTGGTAGCATCACTATTACTATTGTTGTTTTCCATCATCTAATAACATACTCCGTTGTTGGTTACTCTTTGGGAGAGGGCGATTATTCTAGCTTTACTAGAAAGTGTCACACCTCTTAACAACTTGTTTGGATGGTGGTTTTCCATGGTCTGGTATGGTTAGTAAGAGAATCATGTTTGTTTTGGTTGTTTCTAGGGGTGTTAAATGAGCGGGTTGGGCTAAAATTGGGAAGGTTAAAATGAGCTGCATTAAATATCAGGTTGGGTCTTAACTCGCCCAAATGTACTTTGGACTCAAGTGGGTTGGGCTCAAATGAGCTAAAATTTGGGTTGGGTTGGGTCGTGACCCACCCAATTTAACACGCTTAATTTAAGTCTAGCATTGAACATACAAAATAAATGATACATTGGGCTGAAGTGAGAATCTTATTGGGCTCAGCTCAAAATTATTTTATAATGGGTTAAATTGTATTGGTCTGAAAATTAGCCCAATTCTAAATCATACTGAACCTAACCCATAAAATTATCGGCGGGTTGCTTATGTTTGGGCTTATTTTGCGACCTCTTGTTGTTTCTTTAGTTACATAGTTTTGTGACTACGAAGACTCACTTTTTGAAACCAGCAATTGGTGGTATCTCATTGTTTACTTATTTTTTTTCAATTATACCCTTAATTTTGAATAATTCTAATTTATCCTTTGTTTTTTAATTAAACTATACTCTAATATATCTATTACTTTCACAGTCGAATTAATCATTCTCCTCCACATTAATTTTTGAAGCTTCTCTATCGCCTTCAGTCTTCTCTCCCGCGTTTCAATCTACATTTTGAGGTGTGGTTTTTAAAGTTCTTGCTTTCTTAACTGATATACGTGAATATGTAGTTTAGATTTTTTTATTTCTCTTATTTTACATAAATTAAATTACTTCAACTTTGGGTTATAAGTTTATGTAATTGACTACTATTTATAGTTATTACTTTTATTGATTTTTTAAAAAGATATTGATAAATTTATTATTTATAATAATTAAGGGGCATTTTCACAAATTCATTAGTTACGTTATAGTACCATATAGTCAAACCAAATAGCGAAAGTATTATTAAGCAATAGCAAATCATTAAGTCTATCTGAACATTCTATAATACTTTACAATACTGTACATTATGAAACCATGGGAAACCATCATCTAAACAGAAGGAGGGTAAGGATGAATAAATAGAATAACAATTTTACTATGTCACTCTTTGAATATAATGATTTCAATATTTTTTGAGAAATGATTATAGTTAATAATAATGGTTAAATTATCTTGATTTTCTAAATTGGACGAGTAAAAGTAGATATCTACTTTTAATATAGTAGACAGGTAAAGGGACAGAGGTGGTTATTAAAACGGAAATTATGGATTTCCGAAAGATAAACTATGCTGCATATTTCCTTTCAAATCTTCGGATATTAAAGATAATTTTCTCCTTTCATCCTGAGGATCTTGGGATCTTTTTTTTTTTTTTTTTTTGAAATAAGAAAGTATAAAATTTTAGAACATTATTTTTACTATTTTATGAAAAACTTTGGATTTAAAATCTGCTCATATTGTGTTCCTTTTTGATACGTCCAGTAAACATAAATTAATGTTCTTTTCTTGAAGAAAATTATATATATGCATTTCTGTGTTTTTGTGCATGATTTCTTCCCCTTTTTAGTGATTACTTTGCTTTTGAGTTTGAAACACCTAAAATAGGTCGTGTGATCTGATTGCCTAATCGAAGTGCAATCATAGTGCTAATCCTTACAGAGTTTAGAGTATATGCCCAAGTTTATGCTTAGCAATTTTAAAAGCTCTTTTTTCTTACACGGTATTGGATCAGTAGGATAAACTTATGAATAATATGATAAAAGCATAATTAGTTGCAAAATTTTGAAAGACATTCAGCTACAATACTAAATATTAGTGGCAATATGATAATGATATACATGTTTGGAGGTAAGAAAATTCTTCATGCAACCTAAAATAAAAAAGTGATTTTTAACACTAGTCACTAACAAATACACTAGTGAAAGTTACCTTCTTATATATTATTTCAATTTACTTTTACCAAGACAGGATCCATGGGAAGAAGTCTTGAATAAGACCTTTTTGAAAGTTGACTGGCATAATTGCCGGACCAGATTCAGCTGGCCGAAACACCATAGTTATTTTTTAAAAAAAAGATTCAGTTAGTTTCTTATTTTGATTTGTTTGTTAATTGCTAGCTAAATGGATTTTAAGAGTTCAATTCAATGGGAGGAGTCAGTTCGCATCAGTTTAACTCTGTGTGGCATGTACTTTTAAGATTTGAATTCTGCTGGCTGAATTAATTATAGAGATTGTCAGAAAATACTCTGCCTGCTATTTCAAAAGAGTGGCATTGCTGCTGGATGCAAGCAGTTGGAAAAGGTGCATGTTTTGGTTTATCATAACTTTTTTGTATTTGGTGCTGGAAAAAGTAACTTCTTTTCATACTGCTTATTGCTAAGAAAATAAACTGTATGTGTGTAGTTTGCCTCGGAGGTTTTGTATATTTGTTTATTCTTAGAATTGTCATTACTTGTTCAACCAGGGATACTAGTCAGGTTGGCATATAATATAGAGGTTGACATCATAGCCAAACTCGTTCAGTCATCGTATGGCAGTGAAGATTTTCTTTTGCAATCATGGAAGTGCTCCCATGTTCCAATATACATTATGTCACGGAGTCTGATCGCCCTCAACAGGGATCTGGAACTACTCTTATGTATGGTGGAAAACCAAACCACCTTGAACAGGCAGAACAAGTTCAAGCTGGTGATGTGAAAATCGATGATGTAGTTCTTAATACGAAGGAGTGTCAGGAAGATAAAGCAGATGGACGTCAATTCACTTTACCAACTGCAGATGAGCTTCCAACTAAAGATACATATTATGATTTTGGGGAAGATGGCCAAATTCTGTCCAGTGATTTCCATGATGCTGGAGATGACAATGTTGAGGAACATGATCATGTTACAAGATCTGGCCTGGTGCCAGAGTGCCTGCAACCAGTTGACACCATTGAAATTGGACTCCCTAATAGTAACCAGGTGGTGGGATCCTCTCCCTGCAAGTCCAAGTGGTTGGAAGAAGATGGACCTCTAGCAGTATGGGTCAAGGTATTTACTAGTATTTGGTCATTTTAGCTTGGTATATAGTTCTATAACCTACATGTTTAACTTTTCCTATTTTGATAGACCTTTTTGGAGTTCTGGACCCTTTAACTCTTGTGTTTACTTAAATCACCTTTAAAAGTGACTAGCAACGTAACATTTTCCTGTTTGGCAGAGCAAGTGGTTCGCGGTGAGAGTTGTCAAATTGAACAATGGCACATTGGAAGTCTTAGACATAAGGCCAGACCATTAAGCCATTTAGCGCATGGAATGACATTTTTTCTTAAAAAATGCTCTGCACATTGATTTCCCAAGTTTAGTGAGTCTAGGACATATTTTCTTTCAATTCAACAGATTGAAATGCTGCATGGTTTCTATAGATTGGTAGGATCACGAAGATACTTATTACTCCTATTACATACAGATTATGGCTGATTACACAGATTCTCTTTCATTCCCTTTTTTCATGTCTGAAAGTAATCCTGCAGTTTCTCATTTATAAATAATATAATTGAATCACTGGAATTACTATGAAGGACCTTTGACATTGCTTCCTTTTCTTTCGATAAAGTCAACCATACCAAGATGGTGTCAAAAGTATGTAGATGTATGTCTCAAGACCCTAAACCACAATAATTCTATCAAACTTTATAGAAAAGGGGATCCTCTCTTTAGTACAAGATGTCAATGCATCAAAAATTGGAGAAAGAGTGATATCAAGGAATGGATGAGATGAGGCAAAGTCGACTGGTAAAACTGATGTTGGACTTAATTGGCTAGTAGTCGTCTATCCATCTTATGCTGCAAATTTGTGTTCCCTTTCTATCCCTAAAATATTGAGGAATAGCTTTAGTGTACTATCTAATTCTCTTTGTAAATCATAATTTTTTGGAAGCACTTTGCATTATGCCTTTGATAAAAAAAGAAAGAACGAAAAAAATGGTTACTGATGATTCTCTATTGATCTTGCATATTCTGTAGTGGAGGGGGTTGTGGCAAGCAGGAATTAGATGTGCAAGAGCTGACTGGCCACTGTCGACTCTCAAAGCTAAGCCTACACATGAGAGAAAAAAATATCTTGTGATATTCTTTCCTCGCACCAGAAATTATTCTTGGGCTGATGTGCTTCTTGTTCGCCCAATTAGTGAATTTCCACAGCCCATTGCATATAAAACCCATAAAGTTGCGGTGAAAATGGTGAAAGACTTGACCCTTGCTCACCGTTTTATCATGCAAAGACTTGCTATCAGCATACTGAATATTATCGATCAATTACATGCCGAGGTTTGCTTTTGAAAATCATATATATAGAAAGACACATTTACTTTTTACTCATGCTTGTTTTTCACTTTTTTAATAATCTTTTAAGTTGAGATTTTACTCGACTCTTGTAGGCTCTAGAAGAGACTGCTCGCAGTGTGATGGTATGGAAGGAATTTGCAATGGAGGTTTCCCGCTGCAAGGGTTATCCTGATCTTGGAAGGATGCTTTTGAAATTTAATGATGTAACCTCTCCTGTCTTTGAAGCTATGGAAAGATGCATACCCTCCCCTCCTTTGTGTTCTCTTTCTCCAGCATTCTCCTTGATGTGGTTCATGACACAAAAATCTGGTTCCTGAACTGCATTGTTGTTTTTGACACTGCAGTGCCATTCTTTTGCTTCTTGGTTTTAGCAATGGTCTCATATCTAATGTGGATTCTTCTTCTTTGGATGTTAATGCACCATTTATCTTGAAGTGTCAATTGTGTTTAACCTTCTGTTGTTCTTTAAACTAAGTAGAATAACCACCACAGAAAGGTTGTCGTGTCCAGATAGGCCTACCTCACTGACTAAACATCTATAGTTTGGAATCTTGAAACTAGCCAAAAATGTGTTGACAAACTCTAATGTTGGCAATTGACCATTGGATGAATGAATCAACACAATTCCTTAAGATGTCTCTAGCATGGCTAGAATGGGAATGCTTATATGCTTTAATGCGACTACATGGATCCTTTGTGTTATCTTTTCTTTGACAGGTATAGAAATGAAGCAACAATGTATTTTGTTTCATGCTACGCTGTATATAAGTTTTTCAAGGGAGGTTAAAATGAACTCAGTTTACCAAACATCATCACTAAACCCCCCTCCCCCAAATAAAAAGAGACAACAACAACATACCCAGTGAAAATTATTGATGAACAGTAAGGTAAAAGCTAAAACTAATAGATGGGATTGATAATTAAGGTTTGACTCCTCACTTGTTAATTCTTGGCCTGGATAATGCTTTTCTGCATGTGCCTGGATAACATAATCGCTTTCTTCTGCAGATGATACTGCCATTGTATAAAAAATCATTTTCAATGGAGTCTTGGATTCAGCGTTGTCAGAATGCCAACAGTGCCGAGACAATTGAAATGTTGAAGGAGGTAAATCCCTAAATGATGCTCATATATGAATCCATTCTGCTGTATATCTATAGTCATAAAGTTTTTTATTGTTTGTTTTTGCTATTCTTTTGTTGTCTTTTGCTTGAGTGAAAATTTCATTACTATATTTAAAAGTGAAGTTTTGCAAGGACTGAATTATGATTGCTGTTGACGCATAAGCACATGCTTCATATCAAGAAGCAGAATCCAACTTCCTGTTGCCACTTTGGCATGGAGGAAAGGATGTGTGTGTGTTAGTTATTGACTTGTACTTTTTCCTCCAGGCATATGAAATCAAAAAATTATGTCTGCAGTTGCTTCACTGATGATACTTGCTACCTTCTCAATAGCATTTCACCTTATTAGTGGAAAACCCATTTGATTGAGTAGATGCCAAACTGGTCTTTTGAAATTTTGTGATATTAATATCTTGGTGCAGACTAAAGCTATTATCTTTTAATTCAGGAATTGGCTGATTCTATACTTTGGAATGAGTTGAACTCACTTCCAAATGAAGGATTGCATCTTGATCTGAACTCTCAGTGGAAGAATTGCAAATCTGAGGTTATGAAATGGTTTTCAGTTTCACATCCTGTATCTGATAGTGGAGATGTTGAACAGTCGAATAATGATAGCCTATTGACAATGGAGCTTCAGCAGAGCAGAAAGAGGCCCAAGCTTGAAGTTCGTCGTGCTGAGGCACATGCTTTGCCAGTGGAATTTCAAGTGTCACATCAGGCTGTCCCTGTTGGATCTGATTCTGGTGTTCTTGGTGGCCATAATGTCTCCAAAAATGTACTGTTAGATTCTGAACCTACAAAAGATGGCGTTTCTCTCGGAGAGGCTCCTCCAAGTGGTTCTCCTAGTAGTGTGGCAGATAGATGGGGAGAAATTATTGTTCAAGCAGACAATTCCGACATCATTCAGATGAAAGATGTGGAACTAACCCCTATAAATGGAGTTGCTTCTAGTAATTCCTTTGATCATGGAAGTAAGAACCGCCAGTGTATGGCTTTTATTGAAACCAAAGGAAGACAATGTGTCAGATGGGCAAATGACGGTGATGTTTATTGTTGTGTGCACTTGGCCTCTCGCTTTGCCAGTAGCTCGATTAAGGCGGAAGCATCGCCACATGTTGATACACCTATGTGTGGAGGTACCACTGTTCTTGGGACCAAATGTAAGCATCGCGCCTTATGCGGCTCTTTCTGTAAGAAACACAGGCCCCGAGATGAGAAAGGATCAGGCTCTATTTTGGGAGAGAATAAACATAAACGCAAGCACGAGGACAGTGTCCTTAGATTGGATACCTCGAATTGCAAAGATATTGTTCTCGCTGGAGCATTTGATGCTCCACTCCAAGTTGATCCTATCTCAGTTCTTCATGGAGAATCTTGCCATAGGAACAACTTGCTTGAGGCACCTCAGTATTTGCAGAACAAGCCTAGTGGTTCTGAGATGCATTGCATTGGTTTGTGGCCACATGGAAGTGAGCTTTGTGTAGAAAGTCCAAAACGACATTCATTATACTGTGAGAAGCATTTACCAAGCTGGCTTAAACGTGCGAGGAATGGCAGGAGCAGGATAATTTCGAAAGAAGTATTCATAGAACTTTTGAATGATTGCCACTCCAGGGATCGAAGATTGCATTTACATCAAGCTTGTGAGCTTTTCTACAGACTTCTTAAAAGTATGCTTTCTTTGAGAAATCCAGTTCCAAAAGAAGTGCAATTCCAGTGGGTCATATCTGAAGCTTCTAAAGATCCAAAGGTTGGTGAACTTTTAATGAAATTAGTTTGTACTGAAAAAGAGAGGCTAAAAAGTGTGTGGGGATTTAGCTCTAGTGGAAATGCCCAAACTTCCTCTTACATCGAAGAACCAATTCCATTATCAAGGATTACGGATAATGAGCAGGATCATTGTGATGTCATAAAGTGCAAAATTTGCTCAGAAATGTTTCCCGATGAGCAAGCGCTTGGCATGCACTGGATGGACAATCACAAAAAGGAAGCTCAGTGGCTGTTCAGGGGTTATGCTTGTGCTATCTGCCTGGATTCTTTTACTAATAAGAAAGTTTTGGAAACTCATGTGCAGGAAAGGCACCATTCGCAGTTTGTTGAAAATTGCATGCTTTTCCAGTGTATTCCTTGTACTAGCAATTTCGGGAACTCAGAGGAGTTATGGTCTCATGTGCTCACTGCACATCCTGCCAGTTTCAGATTGTCTCGTACTGCTCAAGAGCACAATTTTTCCGCAAATCAGGTTTCATCAGAGAAGCCTGATATAGATAACTCCTTGTCGACACAGAATATCAATTCAGAGAACCAGTCTGGTTTTCGAAAATTCATCTGTAGATTTTGTGGCCTGAAATTTGACTTGCTACCTGATCTAGGACGCCATCATCAGGCTGCTCACATGGGTCCTAATCCTGTTGGCTCTCACATCTCCAAGAAGGGCATCCGTTTTTATGCTTATAAATTAAAATCAGGAAGACTTAGCCGTCCGAAGTTCAAAAAAGGTCTCACATCTGTAGCATATAGGATGAGGAACAGAAATGCTCAGAACATGAAGAGACACATCCTGTCATCAAACTCCATTATTAGGGGAAAATCCACGATTCAACCTAGTGCAACTGAGGCAGCTGGTCTAGGTAGACTGGCAGATCCCCACTGCTTAGATATTGCAAAAATATTGTTTGCTGAGATTAAGAGAACAAAGCCACGGCCAAGTAACTCAGACATCTTGTCAATAGCTCGGATTACTTGCTGCAAAGTAAGCCTCCAAGCATCACTTGAAGCTAAATATGGAATTTTGCCAGAGCGCATGTATCTCAAAGCAGCAAAATTGTGCAGTGAACAGAATATCCTTGTAAGCTGGCACCAAGATGGTTTCATTTGCCCCAAAGGATGTAGACCTGTTCGTGATCCTTTCATAGCATCTTCATTACTTCCCCTTCCTAATCAAGTGAATAGAACTGGAAGTATTCTGCCAAATTCTGCGATAAGTGAGTGGACTATGGATGAGTGTCACTATGTCATTGATTCTCAACAGTTCAAGCATGAACCATCCGACAAAACTATTCTCCTGTGTGATGACATAAGCTTAGGACAGGAGTCAGTCCCAATAACTTGTGTGGTAGAAGAAAATCTTTTTGCCTCCCTCCACATTCTTGCTGATGGTTCCGATGGCCAGATTGCCACGAGTTCTCTACCTTGGGAGAGCTTTACTTACGCAACAAAATCATTGATTGATAAATCCATGGATCTTGCAATAGGGGTAACTTGCTTTAAATTTCTAGTATTCCCTGCAACTTCCATTTCATCTGGCGAAGCACTGGAACAAATGGTTTTCATAATCTTGAGTTGTTATTTTCCCTCACTCACTCTCCCCCTCCTCTCTAAATCAGCTTTCTCTTTGATGGCAGAGTTCCCAATTGGGGTGTGCTTGTCCAAATTCTGCATGCACTTCTCAAACTTGTGATCATGTTTACCTTTTTGATAATGATTACGAAGATGCAAAAGATATTTATGGGAAGCCTATGCGTGGAAGGTTCCCATATGATGAGAGAGGTCGGTTAGTGTTGGAGGTAAAAATACATTCTTTTGATTATTCTTTCATATTTTTTGTGATTAGTAGGTATTAGTGCTTTTTGCTGGTAATTACGTTCTCTAGAATGCCTTATGTACTATTGTTACTAAAAAAAAGATGATGCCCTGTGTATTATCTTCTGCTCAATCATCTGGATTTGGCTGATAACTGTGTTGGCTGAGAGAGCATTACTGTATGATCACCGTACTTGATGCAAGAACTTTTGTAGAGTGTGCTAGATTCAAGTAGCATTTTGTGCCTGATTGTCTAACTTGATTGTCAGGAGGGCTACCTTGTCTATGAATGCAATCAATGGTGCTCTTGTAGTAAATCTTGTCAGAATAGGGTTTTACAGAGTGGAGTGCGTGTGAAGCTAGAAATATACAAAACCGAGAGAAAGGTAATGCTTTGATCTGAAATTAGTAAGAGTTTAGTTTCTCTAGCTATTTTACTATTCTGTCTTACAGGGATGGGCAGTCAGGGCAAGAGAAGCAATCCTTCGTGGTACATTTGTGTGTGAATATGTCGGAGAGGTACTTGATGAGCAGGAAGCAAATAAAAGACGGAATAGGTTAGAACACATTCTACTTGGTAGCTAAAATTGTTCTGTTGTATATCATTGCACCTTATTTATTTCTGGATTCTACCTGTCTGAGTAAGGTATGGCACAGAATGTTGTTCGTACTTGTTGGAGATAGATGCTCACATCAATGATATGAGCAGACTGCTTGAAGGGCAATCTCCATATGTAATCGATGCTACCAACTATGGAAATGTTTCCCGTTATATCAACCACAGGTACTGTACAGCTCTCTCTTGATTTGATTTAGACGCAATGTGGTTATATCTGCCTCAATTTGCATTATTATATTTGGACCATCAGCTCCAATAAAAAGGCATTGTGGAATACTATGTCTCAAAGTTTCTTTATAATGCCAAGCGATGCTTACAATGGTCAGTTCATTAACTGAAAATTGACAAACCAACGAATCTGTTATTACAATGCCAGTATCAAATTCCAGTTACTAGCTAAGAATTCTACTGATTTCTGTTCCAACTTGCTATAAAGAGAAGAGGTCTTCTTTTACGTATAAAGCACTGTTGAATAGTCTGCAAGAATATCATTTTTTTGCTTTGCTCATGTGTGACACTCCTTGCTCACAGCGAGGCATACTGACAAAAAGTCACAAAGACTGATTTACCATCTTTTTATGTTCTTATTTTTTGCTTGGCCAGTACACTCTAGGGATCAATTTGTTTAACTCCACTACATTCAATGCATAATTTCTGTGTTCAATGCCACCAAACTTATTCTAAAATATGTACGCTACTGAGTGATCATTGAGTGCTTATTCAACAAGTTTTCACTTCTGCCTTTCTGTGCTTCTACCTCATCTACCTGGGTATTGCTAAGAGATTTAAATCGATACAACTATGAGCGATTATTCTGGGTATGCTGTTATTGTATAACTATGTGAATTGCTGTATCTTTCATCTTTTGTTTTTAATTTATTATGTAGAGTTTCTGCATACGATTCTCATTGGTTTCCTATAAAGTAGTCTACATAAACAACTGTTCATAACTTCTTGCCTTCTGTTTTTAAGAGCAAAACCGCTTATTTGGTGGGTCCCTTATGGAATGTCGAACAATTCTACTGGTGCAGTACTAATTGCATAGGACATAATGACTCATTATTAATGAGTACTATAGTATGCCTACATGAAAATCTTAATAGATGAAATATTCTTATTTAGAATGCATATGAAATTATTACTATACAAATGCCACATCTGTAACTTGAGGAGTTGAAAAGTGAAATATTAACTGGGATTTTTTGGATTTCCTGCTGATCATGAATTGATGTGCAACTTTATTTCACATTGCTTTCAGTTAAGTGCTTACGGAAATGTTCTGTTTTCTTTTTTTGTTGCAATTTTAGTTGTTCATCAAATCTCGTGAATTACCAAGTTCTTGTAGAAAGCATGGATCATCAGCTTGCACACGTCGGTTTTTATGCAAGTCGAGATGTATGTTCTCTCTCCTCTTTGGTAAATATTGGTCAAGGTGCTGATGCACAATTGTATCAGTCAGATCTTGAAAAAAAAGAAAAATTAAAGATAGCAGCTTCTGTTTACTGGAATATTTTGGGGTAACTTTGATCTCATCTCAGCTAAGACTGGTTAATCCCCTCATGTCTTAAGTTTTGGTTTGATACATTGTGCCCCTACCCTTTGCCTTTCATGACGCTGACATAGTGTGTGCCTCCTCGACTTCCTTGAGCAGATACTTGCAGGTGAAGAACTGACCTATAATTATAGATACAAACTATTGCCTGGAGAAGGGTCTCCATGCCTGTGCGGATCCTCCAATTGCAGGGGACGTCTTTACTAAATCCTCTACTGTGCATTCAGAGGTGTTTATGAAATCCCAAGGCCTGGTGTGCTTGCAGGAAGTAAAAAGTTTGTAATTGGCCTTATTTTCTTGAAATGCATGGCCAAATTTCCACTCTTACAATGTGGATACTATGTAGTAGTTTAGGATCAGTTGTTTTACCCCTTTTGAACAGATGAATGATTGGTTTCGTAGAAGCAAGCAAGTATGAGTCTTCAAACTGCTGTTAGCTATCTTATTTTTTCTTGTCAAAAATTTAAAATCAGTCCATTGGGTATCGGATTTTCCAGGAAACAGTCTCTCTACTTCTATGAGGTAGTGATAAGGTCTGCATACTTGTACATTGGGTATCGGACTAATACCATGAGCTGACGAGACTATAAACTGTTGTAAGATTAAAACTTCATTTCTGGCTTTGAGAACAAAAAGAAAGCAAAGGACAAGCCATAACCTATTGCAACCAAGATTGACTGACCTGTAAACAAAAACAAGATGCATGACATAGTGGACAAGCAATAAAACAAAAAGCCAAAAATATTCAACAAACATATGAGAAACAAATCAAAGGAAGAAATGTAGAAAAATTACCAAGTTCAATATGGTTTGAAGGTGTTGTACTATTAGGGTTTCCTTTTTGCAGTAGTAAAGACATGGAGAGGATGACAAGTCCACTTCCAATCTTTTCCCTGACTACTCTCTCCCTCATATCAAATGACCAAATTCCAGATATTCCTTGATGAAAACAAACATCTTCAATGACCACGTTGAGGAATAAGATGGTTCCCATCAAGAGGGTAATTTTGGCTATTTTTGTGAACCTATTGACCAAGTTGACAAGGCAAGCCAGTGCATACAGGGGAAACCAGAAATACCAATCTGAAGAAAGAAATTAAATCTACTGATGAGACAGTTTCAGTTCTCAATAGAAAGATAGCTAAATGAAAAAAGTAGAAAGGGTAATTACCAGGGTCATTGAATTGGAAAGATGCAGAGAGAGCAAAGAGAAAGGACATTAACAGTGAAGAACAGCTAGAAACTGAAAATCTTGATGGCGTCATGTGGATATGAGGTTTTTGAGAAGATGATTCTTTTTCCATGTTGTATCTACTGGTGTTATTCATGTAGAGATTTGACTTTTCCTTTGCAGTTGTACCACAAGGAAAGATTATCTAAGCCCACTACTCTTCTATTGTGACATGAAGTTGACCATGACTTTTGCATCACTTTAACCAAAACTTCATGTTAATGACTAGAACTCAACAACATTATCTCAATGCCTCAAAGGGCTCCCGTCCATTGCGAGATAAGGAGGTCGGATGTACGCAGCCTGACCCCTATGTTTTTAAACATAGGGCGACTATTTTCGAATGACTCATGATAAGCGTCGAAAGTTGCATTGACTAACTGTTACTTCACGATTAAAAGAAGCGTAAACAGTTTAAAGAGCCATTTTGCTTTATTCCATCATACCCCAAAGCTAAAAAATAGTGAATCTTTGGCTCCATCCGAG
>JAABOM020000049.1:25445366-25470089 GCA_011800125.2 Solanum clarkiae | reverse complement strand
AAGATAATTTTATCAAATTATGCTTATTAAAATAATTCATCTAAATATATATAAAAAAACTATTTAGAATAGTAAGGGTAAAATAATATTTTCTCTGTCTCAAACTAATTAAATTTTTGAGGATTTTTTTAATGTTCAAAATAGTTGAATTGTTCAAAGTTCAAGAAGAATATTTGAATTTTTTTTTCATATTTTTCTTTTCATTTATTGAAGTTCTATATTTTCTAGGAGATAAGTTATACTACGGTACATATTTATTATTTCACAAAGGGCAATAGTGGAAGATATGATATAAATTTTGTCATTAAATACTTTTCTTAATATGTGTGTATTACCTCACAAATTTAATTAAAATGAGACATAGAGAGTATAAAATAATAAATTATTCATTAATTTCATAAACTAAATAAGTATTATTGAATATCTCAAAATAATACGGCGAATAAGTATATGACTAGTGTATAGAGGGTAATCTTGTCATTTGACATCTTCAAGAACTTTGTTTGTTTGAAAATGATAGTGATTTCCTTGTCTTGAATTGATGAATTCTTGTTCTTTTTGTAAATAATTTAAGGAGAATCAATTCTGCAAAGACCCAGAAAAGCAACAGGAACAATTTCTTTTTCTTTTTTCAAAATAAAAAGATATTAAAAACCAAAAGAAAACAAAAGCAAAATTGGTACTTTGAGAAGACAACCCAAATGCATGCCTTGTTAGAGTGTTTTTTAACGAATCATGATACTGTGTCGTGGAAGAGTATTCTTTTCTTAATCAGAAATTTTAAATTTTAAAATTTAATTATTTTTAATAAATATTAATATATTTTTTGAATAAGATCATATCACTCAAATAAATTAAATTTTAATATAAATATCAAATTCGAATAAGAAAAAATAATAGCAATACTTTTTCTCAGGGAGAGAGAGAAAAAAAGATAAAACTGTGAGACCCACAAACAGAATCATAAAAAACAGAAAAAGGAGAGTAAACATCATCAGTGAGACAAAGTGATAAAGTTGCCAAAGACACAGCGCATAAGCCATCACACTCGTTTCTTTTTCTTTATTGAAATTTATTTGGACCCAATTTTTCAATTCCTAAAAAAATCTAATAAACATATCAGAAGGGAGCTCATCATTCCACTCTGTTAAATCTCTGTTTTGGTGGTTCCCTTGATGCTTGACATCAAAGCTTCATTCAATCATTTTCAGTGGCTCTTCTTGGACACTTAAATCAAAGATTGAGGTTTCAAGAAAATCTCAGATAGCTCTTTCTGTTTGTAGGTGAGTCTTTGTTGTTTTCTCCATTTCAAGAATTTGGGTGTTTCAAGAATCCCTTTGTCCTGCTATTTAACCTCTTTGGGAGTGGTGAGTTTCAAAGGTACTTGTAGATGGAAGCTTTTGTCTCTGTGTTTGTTTCTTGAGAACTAGTATATTGTTAAAGGTTTGATTTTTTTTTTGTTTGCTGTATTTTTCTTTATTGTTAAGTTTTGAATTGCAATTGATTTAGCATTCTTTTGTCAGATAAATGAGGGGAAGAAAGATTAGGTCTTTGATGTTTTGTCCTAATCCAGATATGTTCATCCTTATGATCAAAGAATTTCTCAGCTCTGAGTTGTCAACCTGATTTCAGTTTCACCATCCCTCAAGTAAAAAGAAATGCAAAACTTCTGTATGATATCGTATAGAGGATGTTGAAGTCATTGTTTAGAGGGTCCAGATTCTTGTTTCAGTTGTAAATGCTATATATTAAATTAGTTATGCGTTGAGTTTTGTCAAGAATGGCTGAAATTAGACTGACAAAGGTAGAACAAGGTCAAACCAAAATTAGGAATGTTCCAATCGCTGTAACCCCAGAGGGTTTCTGGTGTTGTCCCTCTCCCAATGTGTTTCAGAAGACCCCCAAAACACAGAATCCTTTAAACAAGCCCAAATCTCCTCTTCCTACAACTCAAACCCCAGCTCACAAGAAACAAACTTCAGTACCTGAGAAAAGACCGGCTAGTGCTGCACCTAAGTCGGGTGCTACTTCTGATGAAAAGCGAGGTGTTAGTTCTGATATGCCTGCTGTTACTGCATCAGTGCCTGCAGAGAGAGCGCCTCGGCCGAAGACTGAAAATGTACCAAGGAAAGTGTCAATTGAGTTTGGTGAACCTGGAACTAGTGATCTTAGGGTGATCTTGCTAGGAAAGCAGGGGTTCACTGTGAAGTTGAATGTTCACAAGAATATTCTTGTTGAAAATAGCAGCTTTTTTGCTAATAAAATATCAGAACAGCAGCCAGTTTTTCCTTGCATTGAAATTGATGATTGCGAGGATGTTGAGATATGTGTTGAAACCATCGGCCTCATGTATTGCAAAGAAATGAAGCAGCGGTTGATCAAGCAAAGTGTTTCTCGCGTTTTGCGTATTATCAAGGTAATTTGGAAATATTGGGATGGATTTCCTTTGTATATATGTTTGAATATTTCCCCTAGAACTGCAGCTTATATGTTAGATAACTGTTTAATGTTTTGTTGATGCGAGTAGTAAACTTAAATCATTAGTTCTCCATTAAGTTCCGGTCTTCCATTTTGTAAATGTAACTCAACTATGCTAGGTTGCTGTAATTCTGCCGTAGCTCTGTGCTTCCATATGCTTAGAGTGATAATAAATGTATTGAAAGATGCTTAAAAATGAAGGCATATACTGTTCAAAGCAATTTCTGTGTTTTGTGGCGTGTTTGAGTTCAAACTATAGCTGTGACATGCATATTAATGGAAACATCAACTCTAGCTCGGTGATCAGTGTATGGAATATACTGTAGATTTAATTATCTTAGCTAGTAGATGATAATTGTGTGGATTTAGCATGCTGATGATTTTAAGAAGAATCCTTTTCAGTTACCAGCAAAATGAAGTGCTAAAGAAAACTGTAGGCAACAGTTAGAATACTAAAAGGAAAACTTTTAGACAAGTTCTCGCTCGCTTGCCTTCTTGCATGGTGTGCTCCTGCAGGTGTGAGAGAGAGATTTAGACTGCCGCCAGTTAGAATACTAAAAGAAAAACTTTTAGACAAAGTTCTCGCTCGCTTGCCTTCTTGCATGGTGTGCTCCTGCAGGTGTGAGAGAGAGATTTAGACTGCCGCATGCTCTCACAACTCCATCAGATGCATGGTACTCTGATCCTGTTTACTGATGCTGGTCAACATTTTTTTATTTGTAGTTAGAGTAACATGGTTGCAGATTACAGCCAGATTCATTTATGAAGTTAATACGAAAACCTTCTTCTCGGGGTAAACAGATCAAATTTTTTGCTGTTTGGCGAAGATGAACTATGAAAACCTTTTTCTGAGTTGGAGGGCAGTGGTGTCCCTAAAGCAAGCATGGGGTTATTGCTTGTATGTGTGGTTAAAAATTCAGGTGATGGTTTTATAGGAAGGTCCTAGATAGTGTTGAAAACTCTTTTAAGCACCCTCATGAAGTTTGCACAGAGAAGTCCGAGAGATAGGAAGTATGGTTGACTATTATACTGTATTATGTAATGTCAGATGTTTGATTGAGGTGAAGTTTGTATAAACTAACATTGGGCAATTTTGGTTATGGATAGATATGTACATCTAGACATACAATATCAACTAGAATAGGGTTTCATCAAATGATAGGCTATTAATTATATGTATTATATACAATAGGAAGGTCTAGATTATGTTAAAAACTCTTTTAAGCTTCCACAGAGATATGAGTGAGTGAGCTCATTTGGTCGATTGTTGTGCAGTATAGACTTGCATAAATTTGATTGGTGTTGTAATTGTTGCATAATTCTCGTTTGATAATTAAATGTCTTGTCTTTCTTTGATAGGCTAATTGATTGGGAGGATATGTATATATGCTTTGACATTCAATTATAAACTGCGGTAGGGGTTATTCATCAAATGCTGCATTATTAAGTATAGTATTATTTTTAATGTCATAAAAGTGATACTTTCTTTTCCTGTTATTGCATTACAATTAATATTCTCGTTTTAAATGGAGTTCAATTGAACCAATACCTTATCCAATGTTTGTGAACTTCTCTACAACAAAACCCCTGAAGCTTCAATATTTTGGTTACTTGAATATTCCCTTCTGAATTTGTTGACTATCAAATTTATTTTGCATGCAAATGATTCCTACATCCTTATTGATCATGGTAATTGGATATTCCTATGATGTTTTGTCATCGAAATAGTGAACAATTCCTAACTCAGACCCGCACTGTAGGTAGCGGAACAACTTGGATTTAAATCATGCATGCATTCATGCTTAGAGTATTTGGAAGCAGTACCATGGGTTGGGGAAGAAGAAGAGGAGAAAGTTGTTTCTTCAGTCCTGCGGCTGCAGAGTGAGGGAATTGGAGTGACCCCTGTGTTAAAGAGGGTGTCATCTGATATTTCTAAGCCTCACAAGGACACATTCTCGCACATCCTAGAGCTGGTGCTGAAAAGTAATGAAGAGAGAGGTCGCCGAGAAATGAAATCCGTTGTACTGAAGCTCCTCAGAGAAAATAACTGTCTTCCAAGTTCCTCTGGCTCAGTTGACAGTTACAATGAAATAATATATGGCTCGTGTAGAAGTTGTCTGGATTCAATATTGATCCTGTTCAAACAAGCAGCTGAACGGGGGTTTAGCAGCAACTCTATTGATTGCAGAGAACCAGTAGCGAAGCAGATAGTTCTAGAGGCTGACAACCTCTCGTGGATGCTTGAAATTTTAACCGACAGGCAAGCAGCAGATGAGTTTGCAGTAATGTGGGCTAACCAGCAGGAATTGTCTTCTCTGCATAAAAAGCTACCTATTGTGTTTCGCCACCATGTCAGCTGCATCACAGCAAAGCTTTTTGTAGGAATAGGAAAAGGGGAGCTTCTGCCATCAAAGGACACACGAAACCTCTTGTTACAGACGTGGTTACAGCCATTGATCAATGACTACAGCTGGTTGCAGCACGGATGCAGGTCGTTTGACAGAAAGGTTGTGGAGGAAGGAATTGGCCGGACAATACTAACGCTACCTCTGGAAGACCAGCAGAGCATTTTACTTTCTTGGTTAGGCAGTTTCCTCAAGGCTGGTGATAATTGTCCAAATCTTCAGGGAGCATTTGAAGTCTGGTGGCGTCGTACTTTTGTCAGACCCTATGTGGAGTCGGGAAATACCCGCCCATTAGACCACGTTATGACGCCAAAGGTAACGGAGCATTAGAAGTGCAAAATGTCCTTTGTGGGGTGTAAAGGTGGCTTTGTCAAATCAAGGTATAAAACTGCTCATCTATATAAGGTGTCTAACTGATTTCTCGTCTGAATCATGTAAATTTGGAGTGTAATTTCAAATTGTTCAATTTGTTGTGTTATTGATTTGTAACAGGAATGTAATACAAGTTGGTTGTGTGAAATTATAGTTGGATAAATTTTCTGACAGGACCATTGCTAATGTAACATATTGTCATTTAGAGAAGATGGATCTGTTACATGTTTTATGCAATGTAACAATTTTTAATAAGCAATGGGGTCTGGCGTAGTAGTGACAGTTCAAGAATCCTAGTTTTGAAGGAACTGTTTATGAACATTTAGTTTTTATTTCTACAAGTAAAAAATTCATAGATAAATCTGGAATTTCATGCAAAATGGAGTTTCCCAAATTTATTTGCAGTTTTATGCTGGGCTGCAAAATTGACTCGAACCTATAAATCCGTCCAATTCACTAAGGTTTTAATGGGCTTGGATTTGAGTAGTTTGATAATGGGCTGATTTGGGTCATTGCCCAAGTTAACCTATCAAAAATAAGGAACCCAAATAGAGGTGTGGTGATGCTTGTTAATTCATGAAAAAACATTTGGGATAATTTCAAATATGGACCAAAACATTTGCAAAAAATATAGCCAAATTTACTTATTTACCCACGGTTTATTTCTATTTACTCATGGTGAATAAAGTTAATTTTTATATTTTATTAGCTACAATTTGATCGTGTCAAATAGCTTCTTTTTTTCATATATTTTTAATTACTAACACTTAAATAATGTATATGTAATGTATCACTATTATATAGATAGAGTATAACATGGGTATTGTATAAATCATAAATGGTTATGTAGTGTATATGTAATATATTGATATTGTATAAAAGTTATGTGGTATATATGTAATGTATCAATATCATACAAAATGGTATATAAGCATGTATGTATAATGTACAAATAATAATACAGTGTATATGTAATATATTGATATTGAATAAATATGTATAATCATGTATCGAATTATATAAACAATTATATAATGTATCGATATTTATTTAACTATCATACATTCTCACTTTAATAAATAAAAAAATAGACAAGAAATAGTGAAACGATATAAGTATTGGTTTTTTCCACAAAAAAGTGAAATAATTATAAAATTAAAAAAAAAAGAGCAACAAAAAAAAATCTAAACAACAAATTTTTTTTTAAACACCATTATTTAGCGACGGTTAATTTACATCAAATATGACCCTTTTATTCGAATTGGATCATTTTGGGTAATTTTATAAAATTAAATCAGAAAAGTGATAAACAAATATTATGAGCTATCACCTGATGTAAATTTCCCAAAACATTTTTGATCTTGGTGCCTAACAAATAATACTTTCGAGATTCAAATCACCATTTTATTTTATAGTATATTCTTTGTTATATTTGTAGAGTCATGATGTGTAAGTTAGGAAATGTAAAAACAATGGATATCAAGTTGGATTTTTTAAAATTATTGCGACATCCGTATCAAATCCTTTAAAGCTATATGCCACACAAGGGTTTTTTTCCTTAAAGAATAACAAACAATATAGGTTATGAGCTATTATTCGTTCCATCTTTTTAATTGGCTCAAATTATTAAATCCTAATTTTTAGGGACCTCAGCAGAATTGGTCAAGTGGATATGAATGAAAAAGAAAATGTATAATGAATATGTGGTCCTTGCTAATAATTACACCTATTGGTCGATTGAAATCATGAAAGTTCTCACTCATTCATTGCTTTAGTAATGTTTGTTTCAGAACAAAAGTGGTCCTTATAACATACTGGCTAGCTAGGCTACAAAATTAAGTAGCGCTCTCTCTTGTCACAATCAATATGCATGAGTAAGTTTTTCAAAATTAAAATATCCAAGTATTTTTACTAGAAGAACTCTTCATGGTGAAAATGATCGATCGATTCATCATTTTCTTATACTAAGCTACTCATTCATTCAGGAATCAGGACAATGACAGTCTTTTCTCCTATACCTCATCAATATAATATACATGATATCTTTACATGAACCTACAATTTCTACTATACCGAAAAAATTTACTACTAAATTTTTAATTTTACCAGTGACCTGTTAATGAAAATTCTAGAGTACAACGAAACAAAAATCACATAAAAGATGACGTAAAGGCAGCAAAAAAAAAAAAAGGAGGTGAAACCCAAATATTGTCTTATCTCCGTTTATAAGGAAGAGAACACTATTTAAAACACTTTTGAACTTGACGTAAGTTATTAGTTTCATCTTCACACTATTGACAGTCTTAAAAACACCTCTCTACTTGACTAACTTAACTAGATACACCCTCAAACTAACACAAAAATTTAGGGATGTATTTCACTCTTGTTACAAGATTAGTGGTGTATTTAAGTTTAATTAATCAAGTAGAGGGGTGTTTGTAGCAGTATCAATAGCTCGGGATTGAAACTAATAATACATGCCAAGTTTAGGGGTATTTTTAATACTTTTCTCAAAAAATAATGATCTAGTTTGACTTGGCACGAAATTTAAGAAAATAAAGAAGAATTTTCAATCTTGTAAATCCAAAAAAACTCTTTAATCTTGTGGTCTTAAAAAGATATCATGGACAAAAAAGAAGTCATTCTTTTTAAAACGAATTAAAAATAAGTTATTATGTTTTAAACGGAATAAAGAGAGAGCAGCTGTATTGACATTACAGTGGGTTGTCTTTAGAGATGATCAAAATGAGCAAGCAGTCTAAATGAGGAAGAAATTGAAGTAAGGTTTCTTTGTGATTGTCTAAAATTGAGTCAAAACATGACCTTGTGTCACATGATCCAAAGCCCCTTCGGCCTAATCTGATTAGTGGGGGGCCATGAATAGAGCATCCATATTTATTGCTTGGTCATGCATTTTAATCAGAACAGGGCCACCTTACCCAACTTCCAAGTGTATGTACTGCTACTCCATTGCTACAAAGTAGCCTTTCCTTTATTTGTTTATTCATTTATTTAATTGAAGACTGAAACATTATATATGAAATTCGTACGATTGACATTAATATTAATTATATTGGTCAACAACATGCGGTGGGAATAGTAAATTAACGGAGAGGAGAAAGACAAATAAATCATTCTGAGGGGTCACTCTACTAATTCATGACATATCCTAATTACAGTTTCTCCCCAGCTTTTTAAAATTAACAAGTGAGTTATCTGACGGATTCTACCAACTGAAAAAGCAATATTAGTCTACTATTATCGAATTGAATAGGTTAAACTTTATCAGAGCGCCCTCTATTTCTAACAAGCCATGAGCTAGATCGAGTCTATAAGACGCGATCCCATCTTCTTATCAAGTCCAGATAAAGAAAGCAAATACCATTTTTATATTTATAAAGTACTCTTTAATTTCAGTGGCTCATATAACATGCTTATAAAGACCACAAGTTTGGAGATATACGGATACAGTATATGCATATTTAGTTTGACAGAATTTAGAACTATATAATCAAAAGTCTAGCTCTCTTACTTAACTTCTGTGATGAGTCAAACTAAAATATATATAAAAGAAAGAAAAGGAACTAAACTTTTTGTTCTATTTATTTAGATGCTCTTTTTTTTTAATACGTTGCAAAAAGAATATTATGAAATACTTTTCTATATACTTGCTCTCTTCCTTTTTAGTTGTCATAATTTTTTTTGAGAGTCAAATTGTATGAACTTTGACTCACATCTCAAAATATATTTTTTATCATATTGATATGAAAATAATTGCAACTTATAGTACTTCTTGTGTAGTTTCTGAGTATCTAATTCGTTTTATCCAATTAATGTAATCTAATTTAACTTAAATTAAATTACCTCTCAAAAAGTGCCTACGCAACAACTAAAAGATACAAAGAATGAAGTACTTCTTATATCTGCCTTGTCTTTCCTTTCTTTAGTTATGAGTTCAATTAGTACAACTAAAAGATAATAATGCCCGATGGACCAAGCTAGACTAGAAAGTTCCTTTTGGACTAGCTTAAGCATCCGTACTATAATTATAGGAGATAAATTCAAGGTACATAAATTTAAATAAATCCTTTAAAGATTTATGAAGGCAATTAATTATGTGGAGACTGGACTAACACAAAGAATTCAGATCTGAAGACTGAGCTGAGTTGTGTCAAGCAGTAGCAGCTAAGTTTACATCTTCCAACCAAACACGTACAATAAATATAGCAAGTTAAGTGTAGATGCCAGTTGCATTTTATTACTCGAAAATGACATGTCGTCATTTGGTCAGTAGATGGGGACACTCTTTAGCATAAATAGACAAAATCTTCTCCCAAGCATTTTCAGTTTTACTTGATCGTTCATACTAATGACTCTGACATATCATCTTATTGTAAAGGCATACAGAACTGTACTGCAGAAATAGAGATATAAAAATACTAGTATAGGAGAAGGAAGATATTAGGTGAAGGGTGATTGTGGCTTTGTATCTAATTATGTTTCAATTTTAAGAAATTTGGGAGAAGGTGTAACTTGGACAAAATAGGCAACATAACCAACACACCAGAAACAGCGAGTGTTACAGTTTGTAGTTGTTTTCTTACCAACATTGAAGGGTAAAACACTCCTCGAAAAAGATGACTTTGTATCCATCTGAATGAAGGAGTAGTTAATTATCAGTCCATCACAACCCTTATGATAATTACATATACTTTCTTTGTTTCTTTTTAGTTGTTATGTTACATTACTCTTCGAGGGTCAATCTGATTCATTTTCAAACCTATACTCTCTTCATTTCAAAAGAATGACATACTTTTAATTTTAGTCTGTTTAATAAAGAATGACTTCTTTCGTTTTTTGAGAATATTTTAATTTTAAGTTTTCACGTGGCATGTTTAAGATCATAAGATTAAAGGGCATTTCAATACATTTTTTACATAACTTTTTTTATTTACAACCACAAAATGAAAATTCTTCTTTATTTTCTGTAACTCTGTGCCAAGTCAAATTAAGTCATTGAGAGAACATTAGATTAGAGCAGGAAAATGTCTAGTGATGATACTCTAAAATAATAGAGATAGCAATTTGATCAGATGGGTTGTTGCTTTCTATCACCATACACCATAAAAAAAAACAAATTCAATAAATTGAGGAATAACCTTTTGCCTGAAAAGTTTTCTAGCTACCTTATGATTGCATTCTATTAGTTCTCTCATTTGTCCCCTTTCTTTCCCATTGTAGGTCTGGACATACATATATATGTGTGTGGGAACACTTTGATTGACATATTCCTAGCTCTTTCACCCCACAAAGGAAAAAAAAAAAGGTCTTGTTGGGACTAGCAGGTACTTAAGCTAGTTGGCCTTTTAAATCTACACAATAATGGAAAGGTAGACCAGAAAAACAAAGAGACTGTTACTGTTACTGTGTATGAGTTTTCGAGGCATCAAAGAAACCTAATTAAAACATATGAAAACACTGTCTCATTTTATTGTCCAAAATCAGCTTTGATAAGGTACAAGACACGATAGGTACAATGAAGCAAAAAAGCTGGTGGAAAAATTTAATAATGTACTACTGGTAATATACAATTACAGTAAATAAACTATCTCATAGCGCTTGCTTGCTAACATAATGCTAATTCTTATGAGAAAAAGCAAGGGCATAAGTTATGACGAGCTTTTAATTAAAATGAATTAATTAACCAAAGAAATGAGTATTCTCTGGTAAATTTCCTGCATGTCGTAACCCTAAGGTGAGTGACACGTCACCAGCAGTGGTCCCAAATCTTATCATGGTGGAGCCCATATGATCATGAGTGGTGGTCCCGTCGCCGGAGAAGTTGCCGCGACGGCAAGTGTCGGGATCGTGAATGTTGGTCGGAAAAGTAGCTTGGTTTTCCGAGAAGGAATTGATTGCTACGATTGAAGGGTCGCTGTCTGTGGCATTGATTTGGGATCTTTTGCTTGAGGTAACAGTTATGGGAGTGGCAGCTGTTGCTGTCTCTGCAGCAGCTACTGCTGTCGTAGTTGCTGTTGTTGTTGTCGTCATATTGGTAGAAGAAGAGTTACTCATCATACTATTAGGCGTTGGTGTTTGTGCAATAATATTATTATTGCCACTGTTTTGGCTTTGGCTCTTGTCATCTCCATCTCCCTCTCCCTCTTCTTCTTTGGCTTCTTGTTGATACATATCTTCTACCATGGGTTTCCACAACCGCACCCTTGCATTTATGAACCAATTTGATACCTGAAAAATTACCATATCATTAAAAATCTTATTTTAGATAATATACCCTTACTTATGTTTCCATTTGTTTCCCTTATTTTCACTTATACATACTTTAAAAGATCGGATTTCTGAATTATATGGTCTTAAATTATGGACACATTGAATAGAATGTATCAAAATGATATATAATCTTATGTGCCTAAATATATCATATGAAAAGTTAGAACTAAAAAATTATCAAATAAAGAAAAAAATACTCCCCTCATTTAACTTAGTTTGACTTAACACAGAGTTCAAAAGAAGAAAGAAAACTTTTCAACCTTGTGGTCCTAAATTTATGTCATTGTACCAAAATTTTTTTGATCTTGTGGTCTTAAACATGTCATGTGAAAGTTGACATTAAAATTTCGCAAAAAAAAAAAAAAAGAAATGAAACGTTTTCTTTAAACAGAAAAAAAGAAAAAGTAAATTATTCTTTTTTTAAATGGGGTAAAACTGAATGTTCGTTAGATAGAATGTAATTAAATTAAAATTACACACCATAGAGTAAGAGTTAAATATAAAAAATTCTATCGAAGAATGAAATGATCAATGATTTGAAAGGTAGTAAAGAGTAAAACTGTAGAAGCGTTCAACAGAGTAAATGAATACTACCCCACATCTATTATTTGGAGTATATATTTTATCTTTCAGTGAATGAGATTCAAACGTGTCAATAAATTGATAAGATGTATGAGCTGCATCATGTTTTCAGTTTCTTGATATAAATTTTTGTCTTACAGAGGAAGAGAAACCCCATGAGATTCATACGTATGACATTTCAATTAATATGGTTCGACAAGTGTGGTTGAGTTCAACGTTCATCAGACAAAAGAGGGAAGAAAGGGACACTAATGGGTCGTGCAAAAATGCATCCTTTGTCTCTGCACTAATATTTTCTTTCACAAATCTAGAATATATGTCTTTGTAGAAATAATATAAACGGAAAAAATGCTCTTTATGTGCCCTTGGGGAAAGAAAAAGAAAGCCTAAATGCATCCTCTCACAAATGACTTCTTTTATTTTTAATAAATTTTTTCTTCAGTTAAATTAATTACATCTTCTTGTAACTAAAAAATAAAAAATTCTCCCTTCCATTCATCTTAAGTGAAGGTGTTACTATTTTAACATTCAAACTTTTTAACTACAACAACTTATTCATATAGAGGGTTGAATTACTTGGAGGTTTCAAAGTTCAAACATAAGCACTTTTATTTTTATTTTTCCAACCCCAACAACAACAACATATTCAGTGGAATCTCACGAGTAGAATCTAGAGAGAGTAAAATGTACGCGGACCTTACCACTACCGTACAAGGTAGAGAGGTAGTTTCCTGGGAACCCTCGTCTCAACCCCTAATAAGTGAAAAATCTTCCCTCCATCACACTCAAGTTAAGTAAATTAAAGCTACTTGTTAAATTTTTTTAAAACAGAAAGTGTTGCATATGTATGATGTGAATAAGAAAAGCTTGAAAAGGAAAGAATAGTGGGCTCAGAATAGATATAAAGTGAACCTGATTTCTGGAAAGACCAGTCTGTCTTGCCAACAGATGTTTATCAGCATCGCTTGGATACCTGAGAAAAACCAATCACACACACAAAAAAAAAATCATATTCCTTACCAAAACTGTATAAAGTGATTACTAACATTCTTTATCGGTAGATCTGAACGGACATTGTTTTTTCTCTCTGCATGGGCGTGACAATCCAAGAACCAACAGCATCAGTAACTGTACCTCTCTGCCACTATTCATAGCCACAAACAACTGCATGCACTCATCTTTTTTCATAACTTTCATTTCATGAGGTACATACATAGATTCCATTTTGTTTAATCATTTCTTTTGTGTTGTACTTCATCTGTCCCAATTTATGTGACACTTTTAGAATTTTCGAGATTCAAGCTATGTAAATTTTCACCAACATTTTATAATACCATATAAATTTAAATTAGTCAAATTGATTTTCGGAGAGGACATAGGTTAGCTGCTTTTATCATCATTATTGTTACTAATGCAATGTCAGCTAATAATGAATAGGTTCTTTTTCTTTTCGTTATTGTTCAAATTCATGGCAATGTCAGCACTAGTAGGGCATTGGATCCAGGAGAAAGGAGATTGTACTATAGGAAAAAAAAATAAAGTAAAGAACAGAAATTTTTCTTTATACATCAAAGGACACTGAATTGGGATTCCTTTAAACTCAGAGACTGCAAGAGAAAGGGAAAAAAAAAAAAAAGGAAAAGCTAAAAAAGAGATGTTGGAAATGTGTCTTAGAGTAATAAAAAAGTTGATTGATGGGAGTGAAGCTTCATTTTGTCTCTTCATAATTCCATAATAATGGGGCTTTAGACTTTTGTTTATACAGTAAAAATATAGTAAAAAGATTCAGATTCCATCGGTATTAGGAGTTAAGACTTATTGTGAAAAAGGTTAGACTTTAGTACAGTCAATGGAAGAATGTACGGGTTTAACTTACTAATATACACTAATAATTTAAAAGATCTTCCTGTAATTACCAAGTTATTGCCTATAAAAAATGGATTACTAACTTGAAGATTAAGAAATACTCACTGTCATAATTTATGTGAAAGTACTTTTCGTTTTCAAGAAACAATTTGAAGAATACTGCTAAATCAGATTAGATCAATTTTAAATTTAAAAATTAAACTGTTAATATATTTTAAAAAAATACTATAAGTTGTAACTATTCTCATTTATTTAATATGGTAATAAAAATAAAATAAATTGAAGTATTGGTCAAAGTTGATGTTAATTGAATGAGGAAAAGGTCAAAAGTGCTACTCCATAAATAGGTATAGGAGGGGTATACATAGATAATTATGCATTGATAAATTTAATGTAAGACATGTATAGAGTAGGGAGATAAATAAACGTACGGGTGTAGAAAATGCTCGAAAAGCCAAGCTCTTAAAATGTTGACAGAACGTTCAGGTAATCCTCTTTGTGGTCTCCAAGCTTCTTGTTCCATCATTCCCATTTGGTGAAACGCCCTTTGTTGCCTCAAACTTTGTTCAAGCATCTTTAGCCTTGGAGTTTCTCCTTTAGTCAATCCAGAAGTCCCTGCGTCTTTCTCTCCCAACATCTCGCAGCTCTGCTTCAATTGGGCCGCTATTGCATCCTTTAAGCACCGAAAATGTCTAGACATTGCCTTCTGTGCAAGTGCTGTGTAGGGAACTGCCGCGCCAAACCCCATCACTAAATCAAACGAATTTACAACCATCTGCATTTGTTCGCAGTAATGATTGTACCTTCTATCTACCTGGGCTTAAAAGTAAAATTTACTGTAAGTTAGCACCATTGAAATCATTGTTGATGTGAAGTGTGAATATATGAGTGTTTGTTACCTGCCATTATTTGGTCTTTTATCAGACGTAAATATTAGTGTACTACTACTATGTAATATTTGAATAAAGAAATGTAAGTAAAGATTAATGTTAAGGTCAAATGTTAACCTACCATGATTGACATTAACGGACTTCCTATGCAATATTAGTCCGATGGTAGCTTCCTAGCTAATTAGAATTATGACAATATTGGAATTACATATCTCCAGACTCTGATTACTTTAATTTTTCTAATACGGATTTGTTAATTAGAATGTATCCAAAAGCAAGAAACAAAATCCACGGAAATGACGAAATCTAATCCCCTCAGCCGGCCTTTTCTAGTCTTCGTTTATAAAATATTAATTCCACAAATAATGCCTTAACTTTCTGCAGATTTTCTTTTTGTTTAACCAACAGAATAAACAAACGACAATGATTGGCCATTGACCGTTAAAATTAGAGAGATAAGACAGAGATTAGTATACATGCCTCATCAAGCATAGATAAAAGTTTGACCTTCCTTCTCTGATGCTCAATCCTATCAGCAGCGGATAAAGGAGGAACGTCTTTTGAAGAAGTTTCATTGTTAGCGCCACCGCCAGCGCCACTAGAGTTCGTATTTTGGTTAGTGGCTGCTGCTTTGTTGTTATTCTTCTTCGATTTACCTCTACCAACGCTGCAGAATTCCTCCAGTAGTTCTTGTGCAGCTTTTGCATATTTTGAATTCCTCAACACATTGACCACTCCTAATGAAGACCCATACCCGACGTGGACTGGATGAATGTTTGGACTTATTCCTGAGCCACCCATATTCAAATTCTTGTAGCGATATTGTCCAGAAGTACTCGACCCTCCTTGATTAAAGAATAACATTCCACCAGCTTCACCGCTCAACTGTAATTCCTCCGCCTTATGTTGTAACGACGATGACAAGGATAGAGAAAGGCCTTGACTCTCCACGACGTTTACTCCTCCTATTTCATTCGGGGTATTGAGATGATGATGGGCGGCACTTGCTCCTCCATTCCCCCATGTCATGAATTGACCGTAAGTTCCTTCGGCCGGATTGGGAAACCCTTGAAGTGTTGAAGTAGATGATGGATTCGGTAACAACATGTGAAGCGTAGAAGAAGTTGAATTAGGAGGAGATGGAGAAGGTGACTTTGGTTGTGGATTCATTAGGAAAAGTTGCATGGACTCCGCAGCATTAGGAGTATGATTTTTTGCATATCCCAATTGTTGACTACTTGCACCTCCACCCACTAACATCCCTTGTCGATTCCCGAACCACTCGCTACTCATGGCCGCAGCATGAATCTGCTGGGGCCGCGGATTTGGGTTGGGGTTCGGCTGTCTATAATTCGGATTGAATTGAGTTTCTAATAATTCCGTTGCGGCAGTTCCAGGAGGGAAATTAAACATCTCAGATAACATCCCAGCGGTCTCATAAACTGTTGGAAGACCACTTGTTTCTTCTTCAAACGGTTGGGGTACTTCGAATCCTTGCACTCGCAATTTATTATCTCGACGGATCTGTTGAGCGGCCATGTGTTGCTGCTGCTGTTGGTGGTGGTGCTGCTGTTCGGCTTGTGATCTCTCGAAGCCATTAGGAAAACTGAAGAGATGATAATCTTGGGACATAGAATTGAGTTGATGAATTACTGGACCTTTTGAATTATGAGATGATGTAACATAAGGACGAGGTGTAATTGGTTGTGTAGCTATTCCCATGGCAGCGTTAATGTCTTCTTCTTCATCATCTCTTTTCTGCTCATGTGTCTACCATGGATCGAGCATGAAATAGTTAAAATCGGTTTATAATCATTAAAATAATTCAAAAAATACATCATGGGATACAATTATTGTCAGGAGATTGAATTGAAAAAGATAATAAGTGTGACAAGAGTAAGGGATGAGGGGAGAGAAAAAGACTCTTTCTTATTTAACATTATTATTATTTTTTTCAAAGAAAAAAAAAAGAAGTTCATCCATCAGCTTTATTCATGTATGCACAAACCTGATAAGAGTTTTTGCAGGTCGGAAAAAGTGTGCAAAGGGTTTCTCAGATATCGTTTTCTCTTCGTGGGATTTGAAAGGCAAAGCTGTATGAGTGTGTCTCTCTCTATTTCTCTGCTGTCTGTTGTTTCTGAGGCTGTCGTTTCTCTATCTTTCTCTTTCTTATTTCTCTTTGCCTCTGTCTCTCTGCAATCGCCTTCTGGAAAGAGAATCCAACTAGCTTGCAACAATTACATAAATATTTTTTAAATAACAAGAAGATGAATGTATTCTGGTTTTTATTTGTCTCTCTCTGTATGTGTGTGTGAGAGAGACACACAATTAAGGGGAGAAAATAGAGAAGAGGTCGCTATTCTCTTTTTTCACTCAACTAATTTTTATATTCCATTAAGTGTCTACCAGTACTAGTTTACTGTTCCGCCATATTTTTATGTGACATCTTTTCCGTCCATCTATTATAATGTAAAATATTTATCTTATATTCATAATAAAATAATTTATAACTATATAAATATCTAAGAATTATTTTAAATCATAGATTTTACAAGTCTTTTTTTTCTTAATTAAATACTATGACAAGCGAAATGGTGTCACATGAAATGAGACGATTAGAATACTTAATTTCCTTGCTTGACAAATAAACTTTAAACTAACTCAAATACCTGAATTATTTAGTATCATTTTAAATTGACACATATAACCTCCTAGCTAGTATATATTACTTGAACAAGATGTTGATGGGATTGATGACTATACTATGCTCACCAACTTTCACGAAAAATGCAAAGAGAATAGTAAAAAAGATAAAATAATATTAAACAAGATGTTAAAATAAATTAAACTGAAGGTTTCGCACAGTTAACTGGTCATTTTTGCAGGCACTTATCAATCTCTATCAAACCAACTTGTTTTAACATGAGAAATTGTATTAACTATTTTTGTACAAAAGATAAAATTAAATTGCGAGCTTTCTTAATTTTGTTTCCTAATGATTGCAACATAACGTTCGTGAGGAGTTTAATGATTCATCAAGAATTACAATTTAAGTTAATGAACTTTAATTTGCTGGAAGTACAATTTTCTTTTAAAAGATTGAAATTAAGGTAGGTTAAATAGAAATTTCAACGTCATTTTATTAAACGTTAATCTATCATTATCATAACTTTTCTCAATTTCCAGAGTAATTGTCATGGAAACCAAATGCCATATTTTGAATTTATAATAAAAAGGATAAGGTGAGAAATGAGTCATCCCAATGACATCTTCTTATTGTACGTAGTAAATAATTTTTAAAAAATACTCATATTTTATTTCAGTTTAGATGACAATTATGCCCTTATAACATTGCCTGCATGACAGTAGTGGTATACTGGTATTGTTGATAGGGTCATGCCAGTCACTTTCTAGACTAACTAGCTATTTAATTTTTTTTCCTTTTTCCTCCCTTTTATAATTATCTCCTCTCCATTAAACTATGGAACACCCCAAATTAAAAAGATTAGGAGAAAAGAGAATTAATTTAAGTTTTATAAACATAATAATTAATAATAATATGGTGACAGAAACAATAAGGTTAATACACCTTGCCCCCCATATTAATTGTCATTTTCCCTTCCCAATTACATTTAAGAATTAATAAGAAGTACTTTTTAGTAAATTAATCTTAACTTTTTTCAGTGTAATTAATTAATATTGTTTATTTTTCTAAATAACTAATTTTAATGGCAAAATACCATCAATATGTGACGGAGGAAGTAGTAACTACTCGTATATGATAAAATCAATACTCCAATTAACTTGACAATATAGATTGGACAAAATAGATAATATATACACAATTTATTCACTTTTACTTGTTACTATTTCATTTTTTGAGGTCAATTTAACTAAATTTCAAAATTAAATCGAAGTAGCTAAATTTAATATTTGAAATCTAACTTTTGGATGTTGAAAACTATACGAAAAATGCTACAAATTGCAATTCTTCTAATATGAATGTGATGAAAAAGTACATCTTAAAATATTGATCAATATTCATATAGTTTAACCTAGATAAGTGAAATAATAAACGATGGTGGTAAGAATACTTAAATAGGATGAAAAATAGAGAAACGTAAAAGAATAAAATGTGGCACGTGGAATAGGGGTTTTGTTTACAAAATGTACGTAAAATGGTGTGGAGAAGTGAAAGCCACTAAAAACTGACTCATGTTTGGCACTTAGGAAGACTTCTACCACTATCAATATATATGTATACATGTCTGTCGTTGATTTACCTGCTTTAGTCACTTTCTTCATTTCTCCCAACGTTTTTATTATTATTATTGGCTTTCTCTTCTCTAGATATTGTATTTTAATCTGTGATGGTAACCTACACATATAGTACATCATTTCCCTTTCAAGGGTACGTACCTACACAAGAATCTAAAGGTTACTCACCACAACAGCCACCTCAAAAGTACGGCGGAATCAAACTTAATACCTTTAATTCATAGAATTCACTTAAATTTAGATGAATGATTTCTACCATATTAAATTTCAAAAATCTTTCTTTCTTGTTTCGTGTCCAACACCATATAGATTATTCGAAGTGATGAACTTTGAGCTATCTTGACAAAGAAATTAAATGAATTTATTATGAGGATCGTCAAAATTATATAAAAAGTATAATATTTTATTTTCTCAACTAATTAACAAGAGACATTTTAACCGTGCGCGCTTGAACCTCATATGATAACATAGTAGATGATGCAAACAAAAAGATATTTACTATATTGAATAATGTCTCTGGTTGGAAGCAAGCCATGTTGATGGTATAAAAATGAAAACTCCAAACATGACAATCTTTTATCTCATAAAACTCAATATATGGAGAGAAGTGGCTTTATGAGTCATGCGATAAGTAAATTCAAATTTAGCATTAGCGTTGTTAATTCATTCTTTAAAAATTAATTCAAAAGAAGAAAGATTGTTCAAACCTTATAAGAAGATCATTAACGTGAGATTTTAAAATAATATTTTTTTAAAAGAAAAAAAAAAAAGAGAAAGGGGTGAAACTTAACAACATGAATAAGAGGATTGATGGTAGACAGTCTAACTTTCAGCTGTTTTTGGTGAACTTTAGGGTGATGTCACGTGAATCTCACACTTGCTCCGCTTCACACGCTTCAACTTAATTGATAGGACCACTTTAACTTCATCATTCAAAATCCAATAATATCTCTTATCTGCTCCACACGTGCCGCCTTCCTGTCAATGAATTAATAAAGATAGACTTATCTGATTGAAGCCCAAAAATCCAAAATATTTAAATGATAATTTAAAAAATTGAAGGAGCTAGGAGTAATGAACAATGTTGTATCTAATTTCAAACGTTTACCAACTCATATAGAAGTATAATTTTTCACTATTGTTTGGATAAGACCAAGTTTAACTTTTCTATAAGCACAATTAAGCAACTTAATTAGTCTTGTTTCCACATTTGTAATTGAGTCTACCGGAATTCACGTGTTAAAGCAGAGGACTTTATGGATTTAAGAAGCGTCACATATGTGTTATTTTATGTGGGCATGCAAAAGCTAAAAAAAGATTTACATGTCGGCTTAGTTTGAGTTAATTAGTTTATTTATGAAAATAGTAGGCCTAACACACTCTTAACTTCAATTTAATTCGACGTAAATTATTTGCAGATGGACTAATATAATCACTTAATTGTCATTTACAAGTCATAAAGGCTTTGATAAAGTTTGCACCTTTTTCGTTTTGGTTAAACTACCAGACTCTAGTGTGTGTTGTATTCCTGCAATTAGTTATAAAGAGGGAGGTTTCTCCTGACCTCATTTTGCTGCTTGATATTAACATTCATCAAGCTCAAATTGCTAGAATCTTATCTATTCTCCCTTCATCAATTTGAAGATTGTGTCTTTTTTTTCTTTTTTCTTTTTTGAAGATTGTGCTCTTCAAAAGAATCCGAATGTCATAATTCATATTATTTTGATATTGTAAAAAAAGAAAGTATATATTTTTTCCCTTTTCTAGACGCTTCTATCTTTTTTCGAATTATTTTTTTATTGTGGTTCTTTACATTTTTTGTACACTTGGTGACGCGAATCCATAGCGTTACTGTTGGAGTGAAAGACTCTCTTGACTTGGATAAACAATAGAGATCTATATTAAACGCTTTCATTCTAGCAGTTTGAAAACATATATATCTTATTTCTTATAATTGAAATCCGTCGATACGCTAATCAATCTAAATAGTGAAAGTAGATGCACTGTTAATTTTTAAATAAGATTAAGTGGTAAATTTAATTTGATGATTAATCTGATGAAGGAAACACTGATGTTTTTCCTTTTACAATAATTGGAGATGGTGGAGTTTGGAAGCTATAATTATCATTGACAAGGGCTTTGCAACTTCTTTTCTCGTGGCCCCTTTTTCCACCATATATAACCAAAAGTAGGTTTTGATTCCACGCCATATATATGAATTATGAAATTTCTATTGCTAACTGATGAGAAATTTCCTCTAAATTTTTACTGGGAAACTATAACATTGTAGAATTTGTATTCAACTCAACGTAATGGTCATTTTCCATGTAACAACTAACAAGTACACTTTTAGCAACAATAATATAATTATCGTTACATACATATATTTAGTGACAACAATAAATCGATATAATTATCGTTAAAGGCTTTAGTAATTCTGAATATAACTACATTTACTCAAATTACACTAAATATTTTTGCATTGAAATTATATTGCTCTCTTTTATTAAGTGTACATTTTAGAACTCTTCATACAGCAAAAGTTATCTACTTCGCCTATATATTTTCAGCATATTAAAACTTGTATAAATAAATATATATTTTAAAAACTGTATAAATATAGTCATGTTATTCTTCATTTCTTTAATTGGGGTAGGGGAAAGGATAACAGGGAGGGAATCACAAGGTGAATACTCAAATCCTCATCAACATGGCAGGAGTTCAGACAGTCAACTAATTGAACCATTAAAAATTTGTAATATAGCATGTTGTGACATTGTATTATATGAGAAAATACTCAGATTGTAAAATTTCGTATCTTCTTCAATTGTGTAACTTTTTACACCCTTTTCTGTAAATATATGCTTCATACAATTAATTCAACCCCAACCTAGTAAAAGTAACCTCCGAAAAGAAAATAATTATGAAGCAAATCGTTTATATATGTATATAAACTTGATATTATATACTATAAGCAAATTATTGATAAATTAGTTGTTTCAACTTTAACGCCAAAAATTGCCAAGTCGAACTTTCATCATTTATATATGATGTTTTAGTGTCTACTTTGTCGTTTATTAATGATAATCTATCCTTTAAAATGATATTTCTTCTATCTCAGTTATATTTACAAAATTGAAGAATAACTTTTATGACCGCGCAAAGCAACAGACAAATTAAGTTGTGATAGTACAGAAAGAAAGTAAAAGAAGATGACAGTGAGTTTTTTTCGTACTAGGAAGCGTCAAACTCCATTTCTTATACCTGCCTCTTTGCCTTATGGAGAAATGATAAAAGAGAATGATTCAAAGCAACAGAATCAAAAAGGACCATAATTCAGAACTCAATTAAACACCCTACCGGGAAATCTTTAGTAGGTCAGTTGATTGACTGTCTAAATTCTCACCTTGTTAGTGAGGGGTTGATTTTCCACATTGTAATCATCCTCCTCATTTCCTCTTTAATTTCCCTACCCCTATTTTTTTTTTTAAAAAAAAAGAAAACACCCTACCCCCACTCCTCCTCTTATATTATCCTCATCCCGTTCCATTTTATATAGCACCCTTTCTTTTTTTGTCCGTCCCAAAAAGAATGTCACCTTAGTCAAATTGAAAATAATTTGTCTTTAAAGTTTCTTTTTTTAATGATTTTCAACCACACAAATATCTAAAAATGATGTTAGACCACAAGTTTCAAAAATTTTTCTTTTTTCTTAAATACCGTGCCAAGTCAAAGATGTGACGAACGAAGATAGTATTATTTGTATTACTTGAAATAAACGCTAACTACCTATTTGTGACATGTTAAATTGTACTATCAGAATATAAAATCTAAATTTTGAAAAGGAAAACAAAGAGTTGAAACTAGGGATGGTTCTTTTTTCCCTTTATTTTGTCATCAATGAAATCCTCCTTTTCCTTTTAGTGATGCTCTTTCTTTTCATTCCCCCTTTTGAGAATATAATTATACGAAACCTTTATTTATTAGTTGCAGTGACCACATTTCCACTGGAGAAGAGCTTCTTTGATAATTTCAAGTGGACTTATTATTAAAGGTCACCTTCAAGATATTGACATGGTGGGTTCAACTTCCCCTTTCTATCTTCAAAACCTAAACAATTTTAAAAGCAACCAAATTTTCTAAAATCTTTGAATTTATTGCACACAATACATATCTTTTGCTACATATCTCATTAAATATACATTGCGGTCCAAAAGTTTGACTCTTTTTTTCTTTTGAGGAAGAGACATTACAATTAAAAGATGAATTTTGGACCTAAAAATTAAAATGGTCTTGGCTCCACACTTGTTTTTATGTAATTTTGTTTAAGTGTTTGATGTGAAATTCCCGGAAACAGTCACGCTATGTTTTTAAACATAGGGGTTAGGCAGCGTACATCCGACCTCCTCTTACCCTGCAATGGGCGGGAGCCTTTGAGGCACTGGGGTAATGTTGTTGTTGTTTGATGTGAAATTCATGTAAACGATCTTTTTAAATTAAAGCAGGTATATATCGGACCTCAAAAACCAACAAAATCTTCTTAGATATTTCTAGTGAAACTTAAGAAAGCTTCAAATTATACATTTTTTAAGTCTTTAAAAATCATGATAATTTAGTTTTATTTCCTTTTCCAAATAAGAACACCAAGAGGAAAAATGAAAGGGAGAATCGTGAGTGAAAGTGACTGTGATTTGCATACCTAGGATGATAATATCAATATTCAATATTGTCATGTCACTAGCAAAAATGTTTTTGTCGTAGCTCTGATTTTTATCTTTAGCGTGAATGGTACTCTCTAAGAAGTCACCACACTTTCCTCAAAGGTAATTAATTATTTTAGACCTTTTTCAATTCAAGAACCATACATTTGTAATATATAGGCTCATGAAAAATATGACACCTAGCAAATAGAATTGACCATTTAAAACTTTAACATTTGTAAATTCTAGATTGTGTTACCAATAACAATAATAACAAATTCAGTATAATATCACATGTTAATCATGTTATTATAAATGAATATTTTTCGATCAATTGCTTTAGTAGGCATTTCACAATAGATTCTAAATATTTTTCAATAATTAAAGTTAAAGATGGAATGTGCTCTATTATCTTTTTACGAAAAGAGAAAAGAGAGCATTTTTAGAACTTGGAGTTGAACAATGAATTAGAAAACAGGTTTGGAGTAGTTTTCCAAATTTGGAATTCAACACCAACTTGGCTTCGGAAATTTTATAATCAAGTATTGATTTTCAAATAAAGTAAAAAAATATTTGATAAAAAAATGAATGATTTTCATCGGCAAACCTGCCTAGTTGCCTAGAAGCTAAATCTACAAAGGAAAATCCATATCCATCTAGGTCATGGAGAAGAAATTTACCCCATAATCTGATAGGAGTATTATAAGTATTTTTTTTTTCAACTCCAACCACCCTGCATGCGAGCTCCCGCGGTGATGATGAATTTGACGTGGACCCTACTCTGTATATTACTCCCTCCGTTTCATATTAAGTGAATTGTTGAGAAATTTTTTATGTTTCAAAATAAGTGAATTGTTCACT
>JAABOM020000049.1:25420531-25437942 GCA_011800125.2 Solanum clarkiae | reverse complement strand
AATAAAACGCTAAAAAATTAGCAATTAAAAGAAGAACTTTAAAAAAATTAAAGTTTTCTCATACCTCCACCCCATTCCCTGTACCCAATACCCCAACCCCATACCCACCACATCCCTTTACCCCCCAAAATCTTTTAAAAGTTTTACAAAAAAGTTTTTATCCCATACCATCGCCTACCCAAAAGTTAAAATTACTTTTAAAAAATAACTTTTTTTCTTATTAATGTCATCCCTACTTTTTTCTTTGGGAGGACGAGTGGACGGTGAGGTGTGGGGTTGGGGTACTGGATAGGGGGATGGGGTAGTTAAAAGGTTAAGCTTTTTAAAAGAAAAAAAAATTCCTCTTTAAATGCTAAATTATATTTAATTTTTAAAATATATTTTTTACTATATGTATGTCATATTAGCAGAAAATTTCACATATACGCGTGAGTGGATGATACGTGATATAAGAAGAGTGTTTTTAAATCACTTTATAAAGTGGAAAAGTGTTCTTAAGAATTAAGATTGTCAAAAGTGTTTTCAATAATTACCTGTTTATTTATTAAAATAACAGTTCCCGTTTACACTTAGCAGCAATCCCGACAACTCATTTTTTTTAACTAATTTAGTGCGGAAATCATATCCATAGACATATAGAATTAATATGTACTCTTAATCATCCATTTCATATTATTCAAGCCAACTTTTTTTCGAAAAAAAAAAATCTACTTGTTTGTTTTTTCAAATTGTATATCAAGTATATAAACTCATGAGCAAGGAGTCTCCATCAGCAAGCCCCTTGTCTAATGCTGACAGAATATGATTGATCATGGATTATATTTAACAATAAAGTTTGAAAAATATTTCTGGTTGTTAGGCTCACCAGAATTAATGGTTCTAAAGAAAGTGCATTATTTAGCGTTAGGTATCGATATTTAGGTAATGACAAGGACTCTGTATTTTCTTTCTCTTTTTTAATTAAAAACATAAACAATTCCATACGTACGTACTAAGGAATAGTTAATTAATTATTTAAATGAGTATTATAGCTTATTTTATTTGGATTCGTTAATTGAGTATCATCTTTGACCTTTAGAAACTCGGTCTGCTTTCCTATTACTTTCTCTTTTCCTTTTGGACTACGACTACTTCTGCCTTTTTTCGAAGTTGTGAATCTTAATGAAGTTCTTGTTATCTATGGTGATCCCTCACAATGTATTAAAAAAAAATTAATGAATTTAACAATTTTCTTAACTTGTCTCTTCCCAGGAGATATAATAGCTAGCTCGACACTATCATATAATCAAATGATTTTCGATTAATTGAATAGTCTAAAGCTTGATTAAAATTAAAGAATATATTTCTCATATCACTATCCCCGGAAGAAATATCTCTCTCTCACTATGTGTGTGTGTATATATGAATTCTTCCATTGAGTGAATTAGAGAGCAGTGAAATTTTCATTAGTGGTAGATCTTGGCATGGGTAAGACGCAGACTTTTTGCAGGTCTAAAATTCGTTTTCTTGCTATGTAATAGTAACAGATACCTAAATTTGGATTACAAGTGGATAATGTTTCAGCTAAAAAAAAATGAAACACAAACTTGTTATGTATAGATAGATTTACAAGTGTCTATTTAAGATACAATTGCAGTTTTTCACATAGAAATAATGTGTAGATATTAAATTAGCTAGGGAAGCCTAATTGATTAATTATTCCAGTGCAAGTTTTGTATTTTGTGTCGATATAACCCGTTGAAAAGCCAACCGTATAATATAAGCTTGAATTTCAACGTCATTACGCCTACAAATTTGACATAATTGACAAAAAGGAATGGCTCCATGGCCCTTGGCATGAAGTGAGGGCGGCTTTATGTATTTGTCCGAAAGACTAAAAGGACAAAATATATTATGTGGTGTTCAACGTGATTATCTTTGGAAAACAAAGAGATTTGTGGAATTATAATGATGTTTTGGGTTGATAATCCTATTACCTTGTCGGTGAAAATGGTTGACTCAAATTACATATAAAATAGTTGTTAGAAAAAACTTTCAAGTTACAACTGATGTGTTTAGAGGAATTGACTTAGCAATTTATTGTCTTAAAATAAGTTGCAGTTATAGTGAAAATTCATATAGGAGATTTTATTCTTGATGTGAAATTTTTTGAAATAAATTTAAATTTTATTAGACTTTAATGTAAATATTCAAAAGAAAAAAAAGGATTGACTAATCTTCATTAACCACTTGGGCGGCTTTAAATATCTATTTAAGGACACTTTTATACAAGTATAAATTGAGTTGGATTTACTGTAGACATAATTGAGGAGACATCGGCAATAAGACAATTTATTTCGCAAGATCCAAAATAATTTATCTGCTATTGCACTCTAAATATATGATGTAAGTACTTAATTTATTGGATTAAAATTTAGTGAAGTGATTTGGCTAATATTACATTTAAAGTATATTAGTTCAAATAAATAGTATAACTTAATATAATTGATTAGTTAGTTGAGTTTAATAAATATGAATTTAATTGATAATACAAATTTGTAGAGTTATTATAAATGACGAGTCCACTTTGTTACGTCCAATATGATCACATGATCTTATTTAATACGTTCAGATTGATGCCACATACGAATGATATGGCGAGCTAATTAGTCAATTGAAAGAGTCAATAAGAACGTACTTGTCAAAATGATATAACATGCTTATTCAAAACAAAGACCAATGAAAATATGTCACGTTTATAAGTGATATGTTCCATTCAATTGAATATGATCGTGTCACTTAAATTTGATTGATCAAAAAGAGTTTGTTTTATCGTAATTTTTCCATAGAGTCTCATATTAAGAAAAGATACTAGAAGATCCAAACAAGAAGCCTGAAAAACCTTGCAGATCATATATCGCAAATTTCTCTACAAGTTACAAGATTCAAGCAAATATCTGCTTACCAATTCTAGAGATTAAAATGAAGATTCAATATCAAATTTCAGGTCTTTGGATTCAAGTATAAATCAAGATCAAGTCACTAAAATCGAAATTAAATTCAACAATCCTTGAATTTATTATAGAAGAGAAGAATCAGATGATTTTATTGAGATTACAACCCTCATTTTACTTAAAATAGGACACTATGTATTGCAATATTTTATCTTTATTATTGTTTTTTTATCTGAAATGTTTTCCAGTATATATGCGTTATATTCCATTATATCAATTGACTTTCTTTCTTTTCTAATGCAACAATTTTTAATAGAAATATTATATTGAATTTGTATAAAAAGATTTTAATTTAAAGAATAGACGTGTGAGAACGTTAAATGAATAAATTTAAAATGTCAGCTGATGATTGAAATAGTGCACCATATTGCTAAATTTATTTATATTGTTAGGGGAAAATTGGAACACACGCAAAAAGTTAAAGCAATTCTGCTAAAGTGGGACTGAGAAAGTACCACTTATAGTTATTCATTTGTGGTTATAATTCGTAATCTAAGCTATTGAATAAATCTAATTAGCAGCATATTTCTTTAAATAGATAATTCCGATAATCCAAAAAAATATAAAAAGCAAACTGGAAAACATCCATAAATGAAAGTGGACAGAATAACAGGAATACAGAGTACTCTTTTCTGTAAATAGTAAAATGGGAGTATTGCAAGGTTTGACATCGCCTAAACGTAAGTGGATTCCCTATAAGGTTATAAATAAACGGATCGTTTGATTTGCGTAATAAGTTATCTTGAAATTATAATTATTAAATTAATTTATTTAGATTCATTAAGTTTGGAGTATCATTAATCAAATTAGTATAAATATAAATTTAAATTTAATCTTAAAATATTTCATCTTATTTCATCAATCAAACAACAACAAAAAAAAAAAAAAAATATGAAACACAATGATGGGAAGCATTCAAAGTGAATATAAATGCAATACTGATACCTAATTCTTTTATCATGAAACTATAATATAGTGCCCTTTTAACATAGTTAACAAGGGATATAAAAAATATCCTTAGGATAATTTCAAATATATAGAATAAATTAATTAATTTATAATAAAAATAGTCATGTTATATTTAAATAAAAAAATAACTAAAAATCATAGAAAACATACATGACTATACAATATAGCTTGCAAAAAATCACAGAAAGTATACACTGACTATATATTGAATATACACTATGGTACACTCAAAAATTGAATATAACTTGACTATACATGAAATATACACTGACTATATATGCTTATGCAACAAATGACTATTTTTTTATAATTATTTTGACCGAATATCCATGTACTATAATTATCCCAATATAATTCGAATTTCAAGAACAACATTTTCAATAGGGTGTGTCTGTGGATAGATAAAATTGGTCAAAATTATTAGGGAACAAAATTCAAATTTCAACTAGAAAAATGAATTTTTTTAAAAAAATATTTTTTACTTTTAGAGTTACCTAATACATATATTGGTAGACAATAATGAAACGGTTGAATTTACTTCGTTAGAAAATTATAAACAGGATAAAACTTTATAATTTGTTTGATATAAATTTCTTTTTGTCTTTATAAAGGTAAAGATAATTCAAAAATTGTTTTACATTGCAAATTACAAAATTTTAGATTATTTTATTAAAATTCTCGATTTTGTCTAAGCGAGATAAATATTTAATACTAAAATAATTGAACTGCACTGCACGTAAATTTAAAGTCAATTATTAATTAATTAACTATACTATAACGTTGTAACAATCAAAATGGAGTAGTTCACGAGTAACTGAAAAAGAGAACAGATGGTAAAACTTAGTTCGGTTAATATTAGGTACAACATGGAGAATAATCAAGTGGCAGTAACGAACTGGAAGTTTTAAAGTCTGTACAGAGCAAGTGAATGAAATACTTTTTTTAGAGTAAAGTTTGGAAAAGCCAAATTGATTTTACAGTAGAGTACAAAGTAGACAGAAACTTGGTGTCAGAAGTTTAAGCAAAGATCCATCCACTTTGAGATGGGATAAACATTGGGCCACTTGTCAATTTTCTCAGCTCTGATTTGTACTTCCCACCTGCCACACATCCTTAAACTGCCACTAAATAGGAGTAATTTCCTTCTTTTTCATTTTTTTTTAACCAGAAAAATATAGCAAAAAATGAAAATTGTAGTAAGAGTATTAATCAAGTCCACATATACTTGAGTGGAAAAGGCCAAAAGAATCAAAGTGACCCCCAAAAATGGTCTTCTCTTTCTCTGCTGACGCATTTTCATTGAGAAAGTTTAATGGGTTTTTGACATATTGTGAAACTGATGATACCAAATAAATGGTGTAAAGGTCCCACCTTTCAAGAAAAGCACAAAACTTTTTCCAATTTTGAAAGAATTAGACTTTTCTCATAACCCCTTCATTCAATTTTCGCCGATCTAATCACTCTTCTTTCATAAAGTTTCAAACTTTTTAAAAAAATTTAATTTTTTGGGCCTATATTTTGCGTGGAATTCAATTCCCTTTGATTTGGTTTCTTACTTTTTATCTTATTCACACTTCCACTAGAATGTTCCTCTGAACCTGCCAAGATGAATTCCCCACTACTGTTTTGATCTTTTCCCTTTTTTCCTTTTGTAATTTTCCCAAGTTTTTATTCTTCTATGGAGTGATGATGGTGGGGGACATGGGTATCTTTAGGGTCATCTCCAATTCTTGGGGCATATGACCTACCTTCAAACTAAATTTGATGCTTTGTCTGTTCCTAATTCATCAGATTCCTTCAACTTGTTCTGGTTCTTTTGAACTATTTGGAAGTGAGACTCCAAACACATAACCACTTTTTATATTTGTACAATTTTCTGTTTCTTTGAACTTGGATAGTCGGTTGTCGTTGTGATGGTTGGTGGGTGGTCATTATTTTGCAGTGCTACTTATTTATTATGAGCAATTTATAATTTTCAAGAAGATCATCGTTTTCTCAGCTGATTATTGGTTATGTTAGATGGTCATGTTGAATTTGCTTTAATATTCAGATGCAACTTTTCCTCTTTTGTGTTTTTCTTGATCATTCATTCCATTTGTATCTGCAGTATCAACTCTGCTATAGTCCATGTTAGTTTTGCCACTTATAGGATCAGTTTGAGATTGCTCTCGCAGATACGGATGATACAGTCCACAAGCAGTACCTAATAAATATTTTTGTTTGGCTTTGCAGGTGTTTATTGCTACCCCAGTTTTGGATTCATTTAGCCGACTCCAACTTGTTTTGGATTGAGGCGTAGTTGTTGTACACCAGGGACAGGAAATTGTGTTATGGGCTGGTTAGAAAAGATATTTGGAGGTTCCACTCACAGGATCTCTGGTGGACAATACCATGGGGGGTATGAGGGTGGGCAATATCATGGGGGCTATGACGGAGGGCAATATCATTCGGGGCATGAAGGAGGACAATATCATGGAGGGTATGAGGACAGTACTATTTGGGATGGAGCAACTACATCAGTGGTAATTAGTGATTCTATTGCTAATTGGTTTCTAACAATTGCTTGGTGATGAGAACAAATTGAGCATTTTCCCAAGCCATGTTGATGAGAAAATGCTCTGAAAGTTCCAACTTTTAAAATTAAGTCTTTCCCTTGCTAACTGTATATGGTAATTCCGGACTGAGTGTAGGATGCTTTGTCAGATTTTGATAAAGAAGAAATTGATCGCGCCATTGCACTTTCTCTAGCAGAAGAGGATCAGAAAGGGAAAAAAGTAATTGGTAAGTAGCATAACTAGGACTTAATATACATGTCTTCCATTTTATAAGCATCGATCTTCTGATTGTCTAGATCATCTGATGAACAAATAATAAGGTAACCAATGACGAAACTTTCTGCTTTTCTCCACTCGATAGATACTTCATCGACTTAATTATAGAATTGTATGCTATATCTGTAGAATTTGGTTGCTACTTGCCTTAGATGGTTGTGTTGCATAAATCTGCAACGTTTGTCCGATGGTTCTTCTTTCTTTTTGAGAATCTGTGTGGTTATAAATGCAGAATCAATCAGAAAAAGATATGTTTTTACAAATCATGGTCAGACATAACAGAACTTACTTATTGTTCTCTTATCAGGAATTGTGTATTCAGAAGTTATATAACATCCAGGCTAATGTATAATTTTTTTTCAATGCAATTCTAGCTTATTTTTTGCTAATCATGTTTATCCTAATCTTCTGTCACTACCTTACAGAGAGTGAACCCAGCTTGGAGGAAGACGAGGCCCTCGCCAAGGCCCTTCAGGAAAGTTTGAATTTGGAGTCTCCACCACCACCACCACCTCGATATGATTATGGAAGTCTCTTTCCACCAGTCTCATACTCGTTTCCATATGGGTATAGGTAACAACCCTTCTATTCCTGTGAAGCTGTTCTTACTAAAAGTAATGCAATGAAAATTAAAAAAATAACTAGTAATAACCTTTCAAATTTGCAAAATATTGTACGGGTAATAAGATTAAGAATTGGTTATGGCTATTCTAATTCAATGCTGAGTGCGTTTGGTACTTGAAATTTGAAGAGCACCGCTTTGAGATGTATATGTACTTTATGTATGATCTCTGAAGCACTGCGCCATTTGTCTCATTTCACATGACATAGTTTCTAATACTTTCTCTTTTATCACAGTTTTCCCTATGTAAGTTGAAATATATGCAATGCTCTTTATTTTGTCTCTGAATTTGTAAAATTCGATAGGAATTGCTTTCTCAAATCGTAGTACAAATTAGATGGTCTGATACTTGTAGTCTGAACTGCATTGTTCATTTCTCTTGTATTTCAATATAGTAACAAGCTCCAGCAGGTCCTTTTAAATTTTTCGCAAATAAATCTGCATGTTCACACACTCATTTTGGTACCATAAGACTTTTCAATGCATCTTGTTTCTTTGAGCACTGTTTTCTTTCAGATTAGTGTACTGATGTCTCTGAGCGTAGGGTCTGTGCCGGTTGCAATGCTGAAATTGGGCATGGAAGATATTTAAGTTGCATGGGAGCTGTTTGGCATCCAGAATGTTTCCGCTGCCATGGTTGCAATCGACCAATTTCTGACTATGAGGTCTAAATGTAGTCAAATTCACTAGAATAGTTTTTTTATCACACGGTGCATCAAGTAATTACCTTGAATTGTTGAATATTAAAGAAATTCATTTTGCCTTTTACAGTTTTCGATGTCAGATAACCGTCCATACCATAAATCATGCTACAAGGAACAACATCACCCAAAATGTGATGTATGCAAGAACTTTGTAAGTGTTCATTTATTTTTGTTTAGATTGACATTTTTTCAATTGTGATTTTGCCCCAGGAACTTTACTGCATCCAACAGCTTCATCGTCAGGCAAAATATGACTAACCCTAATTTTTGTTTTTGGTCTTAATTTTTATATGCTTAGATTCCAACAAATCCAGCTGGGCTAATTGAATATAGGGCTCATCCTTTCTGGCTTCAAAAGTATTGCCCATCACATGAAACTGATGGGACTCCTCGTTGTTGCAGTTGTGAGAGAATGGAGGTTAGCTGCTGCTATACTATTGCTACAATTCTTTTTGGCGTTTTACAGGTTTTTACGGATGTAAAGTGCATATCTGTCTTTAAAAGATTAGAAGAACGATTAAGAATATTATAAAACCTGAAAATATGTCACAACCTGCTGACATTCTTTTTTATTTCTGGTTCTTGTTGAATGATGTTAGGATTTCTTGTTTTTGTAGCCCGTAGATGCTAGATATCTGATACTTGATGATGGTAGGAAGCTGTGTCTCGAGTGCTTGGACTCTTCAATAATGGACACTCATGAATGTCAACCCCTTTATCTTGAGATACAAGAATTTTATGAAGGTCTAAATATGAAAGTAGAGCAGCAAATTCCGTTGCTTCTAGTTGAAAGACAAGCATTAAATGAAGCGATGGAAGGAGAAAAGAATGTGAGACTTCTGTTCAGAATTATCCATTTCTTACGACACTATACAATCACATCCCGAGAAAGCTGTTACTTAATGCCAAATTTCCATTTTCTTTTTGTCTTGATAGGGTCATCATCACATGCCCGAGACGAGAGGGCTCTGCCTATCCGAAGAACAGACCATTAGCACAGTATGAGTCTTCCCTTGTTCTGCACTTTCCTTAATGACCATATATTGTTCAAAATGGAATATGTCTTGATTCAAACAAACATTTCAGATTTCAAGGCGACCACGGATTGGTGGTCGTCGGATTTTGGATATGTTTACTGAGCCTTACAGGTTAATTCGACAATGTGAAGTGACAGCTATTCTAATCTTGTATGGTCTTCCTAGGTAATAAATGTCGCACTTCCTTTCATGCTCAATAGAATGGTCTAGAAATCATATCATGAGAAATGTTATACTTTATCTGAAGACAAATTAACTCATAGCTCAAGACTTTTCCAGGTTATTGACTGGTTCAATTCTGGCTCATGAAATGATGCATGCGTGGTTGCGGCTTAAAGGTACATCTTTTATTTCGATAACACTTGAATGTGATATCCTTTTATATGTCAAGATTCTGAAGACAATCTATTCATTTAATTGATTATTAGGTTATCCGAGTTTAAGTCCAGAAGTGGAAGAAGGTATCTGCCAAGTTTTAGCTCACATGTGGTTGGACTCCGAGATCACAGCTGGTTCTGGTAGTTCTTCAACTTCAGCATCTTCCTCTGCATCCTCATCGTCCTCTTCATCACCATCTACTTCATCAAAGAAAGGGAAACGTTCTGACTTTGAGAAGAAACTGGGTGATTTTTTTAAGCACCAGATTGAATCAGATACCTCAGCAGCTTACGGGGATGGATTCAGAGAAGGTAATAAGGCAGTGATCAAGTATGGCCTCAAGACGACACTTGATCACATCCGGCTCACAGGAACCTTCCCGTGTTAAATTTTTCAGTCATTCTGAGTGTTTCTACTTCAATGCTGATGCTCTAAACAAACCTTCTATACTAGCTTTGTAGGACCGAATAGCACATACAATTATAATCATAATCAGAACACAATAATGAAAAAGTAGAGAGTAAATGCAGCAATAAGATGCAGATACATTTAATTCCTTGAGTCTGCCTCAAGTTGTATACTTATTCATATAAAGGAAATTCAAACATAGTGATGTACAAGTATATGCCTTTCTTCTTGTACCCCAAAGATGTTCCATTTTTTGTTGTAGAGAAGAGGAAGATTGATCGCGTAGGCCTAATTGACTCCACGTAATGTATGAAGCAGCACCCAGATTGCATTAAGATGATGGTCATAGTAAAAATAGTTAAACTATAATGAATCACCAAATTCATTGGATTGAGCAGAGTGGATAGAGAGGATTTATATACGACAAGAGAGAATCATACGAACAAAGCTACAGTAACATAAAAGACGCAATTGGAACAATGAACTCTCTCCACAATTTACTGCATATTGCAGTCCTCAAGTCTGGTCATCTGCATTTTTCTTGCAGCTGAAACAGTTGATGTTATAGATTCTGTTGAACTGCATCCATCAAGAACTAATATTTTTGACTGAGATCCCATTGGAGAAAAAAAGAAAAGAGAAAAGGAAGAAAAGGGGGACTGAATGAACAGTATAGTGGCCACAGCTGAGTCTTAACTTTACAATTAAGAAATAAAAGTTCACTGCTGGTACCTGTCTGAACATAACATATGAGCATTTATTCATTTCGTTTACAAATTTCTCTAGTTTTGTACATCTGATTGGATTTTGATTAAGGTAGATATTATTTCTGCTGCACTTGGTCTACTTTCAGGTTTTGTGGTCAAGCATGCTACACATAGGTTCACCAATCGAAGAACGAGATCAGTTTGTTGAATTATGTAACCAAGAGGGTGCTGAACTTGTAACCTTGGATCTATGTGTTCTTGAATTTTATATTCTTTATCCTTACTTTCAAGCACTATCTCTGACAAGAATACTTCTTTTCCATCCTGCTCAAAAACAGCACCTTTTCCTGTAATTATCTCCAATAAAACAATTCCAAATGCATAGATATCTATCTTGGGAGTAACCTGGCCACTTGCAATATACTCTGGTGCCAAGTAGCCATTATTTCCCTCGACTTTCATAGACGAACTTGCCTCTCCCTCATTGTTAGCTGACAGCGCCAGGCTAAAATTTGAAATCTTGGCCCTTAGATGTTTGTTAAGTAAGATACTGTCACTACTAATGTTATTGTGCACATAAGCTGGAGCTGTGAAGTTATGAATATAATCTAGAGCATTAGCGATATCTAAGGCAATACGAATTCTGCAGTTCCAGCTCTGAGCCTCAGGGCTATCATCCTTGAAAAGCCATTCTTTTAAAGATCCATTTTCCATGAACTCAAAAACAAGATAGGATAGTTGATGATGCTTACAGACACCAGTAAGGCTAATCAAATTGAAATGATTGATCTTTGCTAGGAATTTAACCTCCTTTGATATGTCTGTCTGCATCTCCTTTATGGCCAACAGTTTTCCTCGAAGGACCCCTTTATAAACACAATTACCAAATCTTTTTCGCGGGCTGAAGTTTTCAGTTGCAGCCACCAGTTCTTCAAATTCATAGACTTTAATCATTTGACCTTCACCAACTATACTTTCCAGGACTTGTGCTGGTAAATTCCTTTTTTGTTTCCCTTGTCGCCAGTCCCCAAGTACTTCACCTCTTTTGTTTTCCTTTTTATATTTTAAGACAATGAACAAGATAAAACAGAGGACTGCAAGGGAAACACCAGTTCCTACCCCAATGAAAAGACTTCTGTATGATATTTTGTGCCTAGAAGGGTAAAATATTTCAGTGTGTTCTCTCTTGATAGTGCTTGTTTGGGAGCTTGAAGGCTCTTTTGGCAAAGGAATCAGTATTGTCGTGAAAGGATAAAGAACTGAATTTTCAGACAATCCATTTGCATATGCTGTACTTTGACTACTGACACTGAACTGCGTACTAATGCTAGAAATGTTGTCCCCCCAAGTAACCAAATGAGTCACCAGATATTTCACACCATTTCTTGACTGATCCCTTGTAGGACAGGCACATCTGAGTGGTACCTGCAAATTTAGACCTGGAAACAGATCCAATGCATGGTAGACATTTTCATGTACAAGAGCACTGCAAGAAGATAGCCCCTGATACGTGTTGTTTGCGATGAGAAAATAGGTATCGTATATGCTTTGTACAATATAAGATGTGTTAGACTGATAGTACTGACCTGAACATGAACAATTTACCGGAACTATCACTTCTTGGTTCTGATCCAAAATTTTAGACCTTGAGATATTGTTGATGTGGACAATCTCATCAGGGTCTGAAGATAGGAGTTTTGAGATGGAAGAAACAGAATTATAAGGAGAGTGCGCTCTGAAAATCAGGAAGGATTGACAGAACTTTTCGCCATTGCAAGAATAGAGAAAAGAAGCAGAAGTTCCTGTTTCATTGGTTCCTTTACAACTCATGACTGTATTGCCTGAATAATTTTGTTGGGCATGGACCTTTGAAGCTAAAATAGTGAAACTTATGAAAAAGATAAGCGGAAAATCACCCATGGTATGCTATTTGGTTAGAGTCATCCCATGAAAGCTGAGAAAATTAAGGCACATGCCCTTGTGGGTACTGTAATTCAAGTGAAAACACAAAATATTCTTCAATTGCAAAGTCAAACATCATATGTCATTGAAAATATGAAGCCGCCACATTGATATAGACCGCTAATGAAGCAGAGAAATATTCTAGTTAAATGACCTTTTCATCTAACAACCATTGCAGCCTTTCACATTTAACAGCTGTATTTGACAATTAGCATATGAGGGAAGTTTCATAATATTGTTTTGTGCAGTATTGCCCCAGACAGAATGTATTGTATCATTAACTGTTGACCTTGCTTGATCAGTGGGTCCAGTGTGTAAGTTCGACTTGCAAGAAACTAAGATGCAACTGCTTATAAAGGGACCGTCCAAACTAAATCGCGGAATAAATAATGTATCCTGAAATTTGAAAGTTGAACTAAGATGGCACAAGGAATGATTTTACTAAAGCAAACTAAGATAGCAGACTGTAACTTGATGACACCAACTCCTACTATGCTCAATTCTATGCAGGTTGGATCGGCCATTTGAATCCTCATCGTCCATATTGCTGCATTAAAATGTATATATGTTCAAAATGATCACAGCTTAACATACCATTCATAAGTCAATTTGATTACAAGGAGCTCAAATATACATTAATCACGTTATCCCACAGGTATTTGCTTTCTATTCAAGGGCCAGAAAACCCCGACAATAATAATAACTACTAGCATGTTGTCCTTTTTTGAACAGGTCAAATTAGATTGAATTAAACAAGTAACCAGCCGGCCCTGTCTTTGCTCCCAGATTTGTATTTAATCACCGGGTTTGAATGCTACTAGTCAATGTTTCCACTTGAATCATCTTCTTGATGACATACCTATGCCACCAACATCATTTGCAAAAGCCTTCAAATACTTCATGGTTCTTGACCAACGAATTGTAGAACACAAAGATGATCTTATTAATAATTAGTTTTCAGACGGCTACACCAGTTCAATATTGTGGCATCAGTGGGAACATACGGGTATATTCCTTCAACCAGTTAGCTATTCTTTGTACTTAATGGATGTTCAGCTGCATCTACAGCTTCAATATAGCTTTATACACCAGGTTACACAGCATGGCTTGTTAACCTGTTGTGTTCACAAGTTGTGCCGCGACCAACCCTATGAGATGTAAAAACAATAGACAGGGCCAGTTATCCGTTGTCACAATAAGGTAAGGCCAACAGTTGCTGTTTTAATCTATGATTCAAGGTTGGTTTAGTCCTTCTGTTTACCAGTTAACAGGATCTTTATTATTGTATGACGTCCTACTGTTTTGTTAGGTTAAAGCTTGGAATGCTTGGAACATATCTGGAACATGAGAAATACATGTATTACATTAAGAAAGAAAGAACATACATAAGAGAACACGGAGTGTCTTGATTGAAATGCTAAACTGATTTTTATGTAGGGTAAATGGTGCAATAGTTCTTCAAAATTCATAAAGCAGTTAATTACATTATGCACATAACAAATTGTGCTAGATGTAGGAGGAGGAAAAACCAAAACAAGAAAAAACACAAAAAGAAAACCTTATAATCATTGATCTAGGGCAATCTATGTGGTGACCCTGAAGTGCTAAATGACATTTCCCAAGAGTGTGTGGCTGTCATAATTCTTGAAACAGATTGCACAACCTCATCAGTACTAGGGCGACATGAAGGATCTTTCATTATGCAGTTATCGATCAGTCTGACCATTGCAATGGCAAGTTCTGCAGGGTACTTCCCTTCCAGAGAAGGGTCAATGAAGTCGTTCAAATTCTCCTTTGCATCCTTGTCATGAAGCACCGGGATCAACATCTCAGACAAGTTTGTATTTGAGCCTTCATATAAAGCAGAAACTTCCTTTCCAGTGAGAATCTCCAGCAACAGGACTCCAAATGCATAGACATCAAGCTTTGGAGAGACTAGTCCATTCTCCAAATACTCTGGAGCCATGTAACCTTGGGTTCCAACTATGTGCCTTGTCAATGCAAACTCACCTTCTTGTCCATCAGCTGATCTTGCTAGACCAAAGTTAGCAATCTTGGCTCTTAAATCACCGTCAAGGAGAATATTATCACCGTTCAAATCCTTGTGAACATGAGGAGGAGATGTGTAGCTATGGAGATAGTTAAGCCCTGTCGCCACATCAAGAGAAATCTGTACTCTTTGTGCCCAACTAAGTGACTTCTGATCACCACTATGGTGACATACCCACTCACTTAATGGTCCATTGGCAGCATATTCATATACAAGATACCAGTGGCCATCATGAAAACAAATTCCTGAGAGACTAATAAGATTAAAATGGTTGATTTTGCTCAGCAAATTAATTTCCTTTGATACATCACCACTCATTTTCTTTATAGCAGCAAAATCCCCATTGATCGTGCCCCGATAAACAGATCCCTTAATCAAACATGTAGGACTGAAATTCTCTGTGGCTGCTTTAACCTCTTCAAACTTGTAAACCTTGACAGATTGAGCTATACTGGATAAACTTTCCAAAAACTCCTCCGATTCTTCAACTTTCTTATTCATTGGTTTCTCAACTGCTTCAAAGCTTTCAGAAACAAACTTTGGATCAGCTTTCTTTTGCCTTTTCCTGAAAAACAAGAAGAAAATAACTACCCCCAGAAGACACAAAGCAACAAGTCCTCCAACAACACCAGCCACAACATATATCCAAGTCTTCTTCGAGCTACTCTCCGATACAGGGACAGCAGGTGGTGTTGATGTTGTGGAAGGAGGCGGTGGTGGAGATGGTCCTGCAACTTGGGAACTCAAAGGTGGGTTCAACAAAGGAACTAATAGAGTAGTATTGGGAAAGATAGTAGGAGCATTTTCTGGTATACTATTGGCAGCAAGAGTTTCCCTAAAGTCCACCCCAAATTTATCACTAATGAAAGAAACAGATTCCCCAGTAGCAATTAAATAAGCAAGCAGATATTTTGTACCGTCGTCAGTTTGGTTTTTTGTAGGACAAGAACACCTAAGAGGAACATTAATTCTTGTACCAGGAACAAGATTATTGGCTTGTTGGTTGTTCTCAGCGTTTATAGCCTGGCAAGTTGACAATCCTTGGAGGGTAGTCATTGCAATGCTCAAGAAACTATCATCCCGTCTGACAACATAAGATGTATTGTACTGATAAAACTGACCTGAACAAGAACAAGTGACAGGAACAAGAACCATTTGGTTGGTGTTAAAAGTAGCATTTTGAGAAACTGAATTGAGTTGAGAGAGCTGCAAAGGGTTTGCATTTAACAGAGATGAGATTGAGGCCACGGTATTGAAAGGGGGTTGAGATCTGAAGGTCAAATAAGATTGGCAACTACGGTTAACGCCATTACAGAGATACCCAAAAGCAGAATTGGAGGTATCTTGGGAGCCGCAGTCATTTGTTCCTGTTCCAAAGTAAGGCTGTTGTGCAAGAATTGAAACAGAGGACGAAGCAAGAATAATGGTAAATACAAAGATGAGATGAGAGTAATTCATTTTCATCTCAAAAGAATCAAGAAAGGGGAGTTGAAGCTGTTGTTGTTGGTTATAAGCATAGCACAAGTTTTAATCAAACGCCAACGCGGCATAATAATGTCTCAAAGAAAAATTCAACGTAAATGCGTGTAGGAATATTATGATAAAAAAGAATATGGTAAAAGTCAAACAAGAATAATTGATCAACTACAGAGATATATGAGTAATATTTAATCACAAATAATTTGGTAGGTTGACCCTTCGAGATTAAATATTGTGTTTACCGCCAGACCCATCGCTGTTATATATTAAAGACGAATATATCTAAACTACAAACAACTAGGCTGTGCATTTGGACATTCAGAAAAAACGGAGAATAATTGAACACCATTGTCATTTATTCAATTTTAAAAATCCCGTGATCTCTGTTTATATATCTCAAAAAGGTGGATATTCAAGTCACGTCTCAAAGTAAATAAAATTTCTAGTTTTTAGGGGTAACGAGAAATAAAGAGGAAAAAGAATCAAGAGTTAGGCTACAATGGAAAAAAATGGAGCAGTTGGTATATATGGGCCCTTTTCGTAGGCAAGAAAAAGTTTTTAAGCAGCTGCACAAAATTGACTGAAGCAGCAACTATCCAATTGGAGATTTTGTCCTACTTGTACTAAATTTGACTCCTTCAAAACTTTTGGACAACCTTTAGAAAAAGGTTTGAAAAATAGCCTTAGGAACTAATACTTGTTTCGTTATCGTTATAAGGAGAATTTTCATAAATCATGTAAATTTGAAACTTAATATGATGAAATAACTATATTTTACATAACTACATGGCATAACTTTAGCTCTATGACTTATAGGGCAGGAGAGAGATGAATTTTATATGTATATTTGTCAAATTATATGTGTATACTTGTCAAATAATTATATACGTATAATAAATATATATATGTATTTGTATATCTGGCAAGCGAAATTGGGAGAGGAAGGAGAGAGGCAAGCGAGATCGAGAGAGGGAGGAGAGAACCAAGCGAAATTGGGAGAAGGAGGAGAGAGGCAAGCGATATCGAGAGAGAGAGGAGAGAACCAAGCGAGAGAGGGAAGAAAGTGGAGAGAGATGAATTATATATGTATATATGTCGAATTGTCTATTTATATTTGTTAAAATAATTATATATATATGCAGCTGGTATACATATATAATTGTATATCTGACAAAAAATTGCAAACAGAGAGAGAGGAAGAAAGGAGAGAGAAAGTAACAATAAAACCCTAACTATAACAACAAAATTCTAACTATAGCTATAAATTGTAA
>JAABOM020000049.1:25361671-25410871 GCA_011800125.2 Solanum clarkiae | reverse complement strand
ATTCTTCATCTGTAGAAAAAATTATACAAACCGAAAAATGAAGGAGCTTACGTTGTTACGGCAACATCAGAATTCAATAGTGTATTGTGTCAAAGAGAACAAACCATGTATTGCTAGTTGGGTAAATTTGTATTTCAAAGATTGTCTTTGCAATGTCCGTGATGAATTCTCTTTCGTTTTTGGTCTCATAAGCCTCATCTGTTGGGCTGTTGCTGAAATCCCACAAATTATCACAAACTTTAGAACTAAATCCAGCCATGGTGTTTCACTTCTGTTCCTTCTTGGTTGGGTGCTTGGGTAATTCATTAATTTTACCTTTTTATTACTCCGTTTCCGATGTTAAATTGTCTGTCTTTTATAATAAATCTCACCATTCCATGTTCGTTATGTTCGATGTAGTGACATATTCAATCTAACAGGTTGCCTTCTCGAGCCTGCAACGGTGAGCTTTAAATACGTGTTATTATTAAGTAATTATTCAACTAATTTGGTTAATTCATGTCACTCATTTTTATTGTACTCTTTTCTGTTCATGCAGTTGCCGACCCAATTGTACACAGCTGTGGTAATGCAAAAAAATTTATTTTCTAATCACAGTAGTTTATTATTTTTGTTCTTTCTTTAACGTCCTCAATTTAATGGTCTGCTATGGAACAGCTTTACACAGCGACTACTATCATACTAGTGTTGCAAGTCTTGTACTATGATTATTTATATAGGTGCTGGAAACGCAGTGATAATGACTCTGCCCATTTAGAGGTACAAATTAATTAAACATTCTCAAACCTGTTAATTTATTATGACACGATAAACGTGGAAAAGAAGATGATTTGATTAACTTTAATTAGGTTGAAGAATCACTGAAGAAGCCATTAAGACCAGAAAAAACAACAGATTCAGGGATTCCAATACCCAGCAGATCCGCATCACGCCGCATGGACTATTATTACACGTGAGTTTCTGCTTTTTCGCAATTTGGGTTTTCCTTTGATATGCATTTTTCCGTCGTCTGGATATAATGGATTTAATATTGGAGTAGTTAAATTATATGTTTTTATGTTAGCTTATTACTTAACTATGGTAAATCAAAATGAGCTAAGCGAGTCGTTAGATATTAATTAGAGTAATTTATTGCTAAGTATTTAAATACGTGGGAGCAGGTCTGCAAGATCATTGGCTGGTAGTTCAACCCCGCCATTTAGGTCGAATCTGAGGCCTATAGTAAGTGGTCCATCAGCAGTGGGGCTTACCCACGATGACTCTTCGGATGATGATGCACCATTAAATATTTCTGGTAGCCAACCTAAGCCTATACCGCGATCTGTAAGTGAAACTCCATTTATTTTTATATTGATTGGTTAGTTCTGGCGTTTAGTTGCAAGTTGAGATTTACTAGAGTCACAACTTGCTTATAATATTGCGCACTTACTATTACCTACTGTGAAATATTGCTGGTCCCAGACTCCTGTAGTATAATGCCCAAAAGGCAAGTCGAGAGGCGTTTCTCTATTTTGTCCACTTCCTGTATGTAATGTGAAATATTGATGGTCCCAGTATATGCCAAAAGCATCATTATATGTATTCTAATAGTCAGTAAGTCGAGAGGGGGTTCTCCTCTCCTTAGCGGAGGTAATTTTATTTATTTTCCCTGATCTGAGATGATAAATTTTGAAAGTAGACGGTTTACAGGCAGGTTATGGATCGTTCTTAGCAACATTGTCCGGAATGCCTCACCAGACGAAGGCTTTAATTGTTGGATTTGGTGGAAGAAAACTATTACAAGTATGTTTCTTCAATAATTGCACCTTAACATCGTGAAAATTTCAGGGCTGATTCCGGACATATTTCTTTTCTGACAGGAGCATGGGATGGAGCACAGTGCAGTTGGCCAATGTTTGGGGTGGATGATGGCTGCTGTCTACATGGGCGGTCGGCTACCTCAAATATGGTTAAACGTAAGTCATGGTATTTCAGATCATATATAACTCCAACAGCATACTAACTGTTAATGTGAAGTCCCCGTTTTGTGTAATGCAAAGTTATTGAACATATTTTTCTTCTTCGTCTTGACAGATTAAACGAGGGAGTGTCGAGGTAAATATTCCATGAAATTCTCTTCTGGACCTTTTCTGAACTTGCATTTTGGGCATTAACCCAATGTGCTTTCTTTTAACACCTTGAACAGGGCTTAAATCCTTTCATGTTCGTGTTTGCACTCATTGCTAATGTCACTTACGTAGGGAGGTACTTTTCCCTTTATTTAATTAGCATTTCTAATTACATATATAAGTTTAATCACATTGAATAAATGCATATTACAGCCTTCTACCAATTCATTTGCTTATTCTATTTACGCGATGCAGTATACTACTTAGATCAATAGAATGGAGTAAGATTAAAGCCAATATGCCTTGGTTGTTGGATGCTGTTGCCTGCGTTGCGCTAGACTTATTTGTATCCTCACATTTCTCCATTAATTTTGTCGTAGAAATTTCTCAAACAACAAATGTATCTTTTCTTTCTTATGCTACTTACTAGTCTATTCAATTTTCCAAACTGAGTCCTTAACACAGGTATAGATCATATTACAATATGTATACTACAAATATTTCCGAAAGAATTCTTCCACTTCCAATGACAGAGAAGATGAAGGAGCCTACAAGGAAGCAAACAAAAATTGAGGACAGATTTTCTACAGCATATGGCTGGCTGGTGGCTGCTCTGCTCTACACTCCAGTAAAGCCTTGGGATCCTACTGCAACATCTGTTACTACTTCGGAAGACTTTCGCGGCTATTTTGAGTCTTACATCCCTTTTAAAAATTTTGTCTTCTAATTTATTTGAGCTGTGTTTCCTAATTAGTGATGAATTTACTAGCTTGTGATCAGAATCTTAATTATGAAGGTGTAGAAGAATTTTGGAGGTTCTTTTAACTCTTACGCCTCTGGTTTAATATAGCTCTCATATCTTATAGAATAGATTATTGAACTTTTAAGCATTACAAATCTTCTTAGTTTGAAATGCTGCATGCTTAATAAATTTTTGCATTATAGAGCTGTATCTTAATCTACAAGGGGGTGTATTTCGTAAGCTGCTGTTATTGTCATGGATCAATTTTTCAGTAATCATATGTTCAAGTTTTTTCAATTTAATAGATAGAGAAAATGAAAAAAAGTAATACCGTCTGTCATCAAAACATTTGTTAGCTGTCTCCTATTTAAACAGGCTAAATTATGGCCTGCAAATGGTCCAAGAAGCTTATGGGCCTCTTTCTTTGTACCGAAACGCTGCACACATAATTTTGTATCGAAAATAGAACAAACAACATAAATTCCATTGGTTTATCATGAGTTTTTGATATTACAACTTTTATTATATTTCGGACTTTAGATATACGTATCTAACTCGTCCAGACATAAGTATCTTGAATACATGCTAAGCAAATATATTTATGTGTACCTGGATAGAGAATGTGACTAAAATGCATCATATTTTCAAGAGTGATTTACTTCAATATATCTGACTCCAAATCTGGTACATGATTACTAAATAGTGGGATAATAGATAATTATTTAAAAGTATAGGTTGAAATAGTAGATGTGGTATAAATTTCTCTCTACCTAGGTAGTTTTTCCAAGAAAATCCGCTGTCTTTAACTGCATGAAACAATAAGGACAATAAATTAATGTTTTGTCATTTGTTTTGGCTCCTTCGGACGAATTGAAGTTGTTGGTTTCAGTGTGGTGTAATGGCTCCTTGTGACAAATTTATTGGCTAACTGATTGCTGCCATTTCAAGAATATCTTTATTAAAACCCGGAGTGCAAAAATTAACGTTGAAAGCAGCATGACTTGTTCGTATCACCATTTAACAATGGAACTGTATTTAATACGCAAGCCACATGATTGCATGAACATGAACAAACTGTTGACTTTCTGTTGGGCTTCAAAATATGTTAATATCCGTATGCGTATTCAAGGCCATAAATTATGGCTTAATAAGTTGCTCTACTTAGGAATTAATTTACAGACCAAAACTTCCTCAATTTAAAGCATGTTCTTGAAAACGACATAAATTAACTTGACGCATATAATTAGAGCTTTTGACTTACACCTAAATGGTGTTTCCTTGGTTGCTGTCTTTTCATCTTTCCTAGTTACGAACTTATGATACCAACTTTTTTAAAGGACCAAGTAGGAATTTTACACTTGTAAATATACTAGTAAATGTGATTGTTCGGGTCCAACAAATATTTTTTATTGTTTTAACACTCTTATGGAATGACTAAATTTATTCGTTTTAAATTTTTTTAACATGACATGTTACCATATGACCAAAAAATATTTTCTACATTTGAGTTAAATAATTTGACACATTTAATTTAATGTTTTTTTTTTGCCAACTTAAATAAGAATAATTAATCAAAATGGAGACAATATTTAGTTTGTTTAAAAAAAAATAATCAAGTATGAGCCCATGTATATTATTTTTTGGTGTCAATTTATGTTAATCAAATATATTTTATGTTAATCTTAAATAATAAATGTTACTTATTTTGATTCGTATGTAAAGATGAAGGAAAATAAAATGTTGCTATGTAAGTTCAAACCTACAATGTTGCTCTAACTACCAAGCCAAGCAACTCTTTTGTAATTTTAAGGGAAGCACACAGCTTAAACAGTCGTGTTGACGCCGAGTTGTGTGCCTATTCCCACTTATTAATAATGATGCCACTAAACAATAAGAAACTTATGTTACGATATAACTATGTATTTCTTTTCTACACAACCAGTCAACATTGTAGTTAACTGTTTTATTTTTCTAGCTGTCATATTTGATTTGTAATAAGCAGTAGAAACTGAAGGTGAAAAAGCAGCTGAGTCGTATGTAGGGACAGTCCGCTGATAAATATATAGAGGATTTATTTATGGAAAATGCGTTAAACGCGCAAAGTCTTTTGCTGTGCATAGTAGAAACTGAAGGTGAAAAAGCAGCTGAGTCGTATGTAGGGACAGTCCGCTGATAAATATATAGAGGATTTATTTATGGAAAATGCGTTAAACGCGCAAAGTCTTTTGCTGTGCATGTTTCAGCCATGTGGTTTTGTTTCTTTCAAATCTGTCCCGCCAACACACAAACAAATTATAGGTATACTCCCCCTGCCGACACTTCTCCTCCTCTCTCTTCCTTTTCAAACTGGCGAAATGACTGTGTATAAAATATTTTTCATGAAAATCATAAAGGAAATTATTTTTTCATCCAAATTTGTACAATTTAAGACATCACTATTAATACTCAAAAGTTTCATCCAAACACACTGCAATTTGATGAAAATATATGCCACCACCAACCAAACATACATACACGAATGTCACTTTTTTATTGTAAATTTTCACCAATTGGACGTACAATCATAGAGGGAAATTCACTTTATTAGCAAAAAGAAAAAGAGAAAAGAAGGAAAGTAAACTTGTCGGATCGAACAAGAGCTTAGAAGAGAAGAAATGGATATTACATTTGGATCGTTTTTACTTTGGTGATTTTTATGTTGTTTAGACAAGCCTAAAATGGTCAGAAGGTTATAATTTAGAAGGATTTGCTAAATAGAACCTTCCATCCACGGGTAGAGTCTTTTAATACATCTCAAGAATATCATGAAATATTTAACAGAGAAGGGTGCGCCTTATTTTCTTAGGGTAATAAACTTAACGTACAGCAATATATGTTTTTATATTGAACGTCCAAACATAGTACTCTAGCAAAGTGCCAATGTAAAATTCTTGACAAGTTTCTGTATAATGTAACACTAAAACTAAATAAACCTCACCTTAGCCCTTCTGACATGAATCTAGCTCCGTCAAATAAGTAGTACTTATAATGTACATAACACAATCGAGGAGGATCTCAAGACGCTGATCTCTACTCTCGATGTCTTTTACTACTATTTCTAATACACCTGAAATCAAAGAAACATATATATGACGATTAGGTAAATTCGAGAAATTACCTGAAATTGAAAAATAGAATTTGAAAGTAATATTGTGCACCTTAAGATTCAAGAGTATAGGGTGTTTGTAGCAGGTCATAAGGTGACCATAGCCCATCCAACGGGCAAGGGCGGTTCGCGTCGAGTCGAGCCCATGGTTTCCCCTTCCCGCTCCAATGCAATAGACTAACCGGACCAGGGTGCAAATCTCGACAGAGTCCACGAAAATTATCTCCACCGAGACCATGTTGGTTCCAGCTATGATCCACCGGAGCTATATTTCCGGCAAAAACAAGCAGAAAAGGGGGTAAAGAACCTAATTCATAAATCCTCATTCTCTTTTGTAGCTCCATCCACTCCACAATCTTAGTAGTATAATCCCCTGCTCTCCATCTCTCTAGATCAATTACCATGACTCCAGTGTTAAAATAACAAGGCTTTCGATTTCGATTCGCGAACGTTAAGGAAAGCGAAGGATTAGACCAAAAAGTGGGCGTGAAGTAAGTAGTGAAATTAGCATTGCAGTATTCAGGCGCTGCTAAAACAGAGTCCCCTGTTATAGGCGTTGCTGCCAATTTAGCAATGTCGTCCACTAGAACAAGGTCCGAATCGAGATAAACGACCTTTTGAAGGTGATGGGGAAGTAGATCAGCAAGATAATTGCGAGCGTAATTCAAAGGACAGTCCAAAGCAGAGCGAATTGAAGTCGAAATCAACCCTGCCACGGCTGCAATATCTTGGATTGGATAAATTGTGAAATGAAGATAAGGGAATGAATTCGCAATAGTGAGATTCAAGTGTGTGGCTTCAGCAGAGGAAGAAGCGACAAAGTGAAACACAACATTTTCCGGGCAAGAAGAGTGTTGAAGTACTGAAAGAATAGCAGCCATGGATCCCCGGAGATAAGCTATATCAAGGGTCATAGCGACATGTACTGCATCATTAATGGAAGGACAACTAGGTGAGTTGTAGAACTGTGGCGCTTCTTTGAAATGGAGATTGGAATTAGTACTAACATTTTGTGTCAAGATGAACAACAATACCGAAAGCAGGGGCCTGCCCCCGGATCTTCCAAGTTTTGGCATAACGAAGCAAGGAGACAAAGTTAAAAACATGGCACACAAATTGCCTCATATATAGTATAACATCTTTATTTGTAGGTTCAAAAAGTACAGCAAGGATATAAGATAGTATTTTAGTAAGTGTTCACACAGTTAGTTAAAGAAAAAGGTAATATGATTTCCAACATATACTACTTAAGGAAAGTGATATGGATTATTGAATTACAGACCAACTTATTTTGTTTTTCATTTGGAAATACTGATAGGTAATCTGATTTCACAAAGGAAAGTTATGTGATTATGGATTTTAGATCAAGTTTTTCATTTTGTTTTATTTTTATTTGAAAATAATCTTTGTAGGAAAGTTACGAATTATTTGGTTGGGAACAAGTTATTTTGGGATAACTAATTTTGGAATAAGTTATTTCATCATGTATATGGAATAACTTAATATATTACTAAGATAAAAATGATGGAATAAACAATCCAAGAACTATGTAATACTTGTTCTAGTTTTTTATCTTTAAAACTATTATACCTTATACTTAATATAAGTGGCAGGAAGCTCGGATGATGAAAGCGCAGCCGACACGTAGTTTATGCCAGCCCTTCCTTTTATTGGGTTTACAAGTCGTTTCCTTTCATAATTTTTGGGTTACTTATCATTTTCATTTTTCCATCAATTTTGGCTTTGGGGTATAATGGAATAAATTAAAAAATAAGTTTTTAAATTGTCTACGCTTCTTTCAATTGTGAAGTAGCAATTAGTCAATGCAATTTTCAACGCTTATCATGGGTCATCCATAAACAGTCGCGCTATGTTTTTAAACATATGAGTCAGGTTGCGTACATCCGACCCCCCTTACCCCGCAATGGACGGGAGCCTTTGAGGAATTGGGGTAATGTTGTTATTGTTTGTTTATCATTTTCATTCCTGCTAGTTGAAAAATTATATTCTATATAGTAGTTTAAAATTAAATTTATTTTATATATAATAGACATTGAATCGAATTGATATTTTTATAATTTTACTTTTTTATATTTTAATTTTTTTTCAAATAAAAGTTACTTTATGCTCACCTCAGGCCACTCATTTATTCAACCACAAAATCAAAATTTCAGAATAACGATATCAAATCTTAGTAATTGGGTTGTGAATAATTTATATAGATGTTCAGTGAATATTTTCATAAACGTCCATCTCCTCCTCTGGAGATATGCAATAAAAGATAGACATGGTAAAATAGTGGTAACTAAAAATGGGGCAGATGGAAGTGTAACTTATTATGGAAATGTAATTTATTTCTTACGAGTTATTATAATGCTCTTTCGTTGGTCGGTAGTACACAAGTCCTCAAGGAGAATACCTCCAAACAAATGAATTTAAACGTTGGCTTATAATTTGGAAAGGTTACCATTGGACTTTACCATGCTCTTGTACAATTTCTATAAATATCGACATCCCTCATTTAATTGGAAACCTACTCCTAACTTTACCTATTAAAGCATTAGTCAAATACGCCTCCGTCTTTATCTTATTATAAATAATTATTTTTAGATATACGAATCAGGATAAAACTAATTTTAAAAAATGCATTTTAGCCTCACAATTAATTGTATGTAGAAATAAATTTTCAAAAATAATTGCTAAGGGATAATTCAGTAAAATTATTCTTATTTAGAATTTCTTAGCGTATAAAGAAGAAAGTAGACAAGAACGGAGGGCTACCTAATACTTGTACTGATTCCCTACAGCTGTAAATATAGATGGACATAGTTTTGAAGCCATGTCCCTTTCAAATAATCTTTCAGCATCGACCTATTTCTTACTTTGATTCGTTCCCTTTTATTCACTTTACATGCACAATTTATAAAAAAAAAAATATGACAAGGAACTCAAATTTTTGCTCTTATATAATAGCTCGTCAATCATATAGGAGAGCTAATCAACACTAGATAAATTCAATTCGATAAATTCAACCAGAAGATAAACTCTGAGTACCAAATCCAAATCATTAAGTCACACCGAATTTCTTTCTATTTATAAATTTGCATGTATATATGGACGAATTGAAGAGAAGCCAGATGGAGGGTGGATAAGATCATCCTAAATCTAAAGGGAAGTGGAATCTACTAGTAGCAACAATGTAATTAATAATGGGGACTCATCGTCTTTATAGCTTTAGCAGCATACCCCATGTAATCCACTACTCACATATACTATGCCCTTTAATTTATTACCCCTAAACGACTTAATTTCCCTAACCTAAGCATAAATATATTGCGTTTTTTATTTCTAGATTTTTCTTATTTCTATTTTTAACCCTTTGGTATATGATTTACATATCCTTAAGTCTTGAATCGCTAGTATTTAGTTGATATCAACTATCACGAAGCGTCTTTCTAAGACGTCGTAGGGATAACAAAATTAAACACAATATGTTCAAATCACTTAGCTCACTTATTTAAAATTGAGTTGATATACAATTTAAATTGACTCATGACAAATTATACTATCAGTGTTGGTATAAAAAAATCAATATCACCACCAGAACATATATGCGAAGAGAGAATTGAATGGAAGTTTACTTGTATTAAAAAGAGCAACAATTACAAAAATAAATCCACATGATGTTGAGGGGACAAGGATATAGTAATTATAAGTTTAGTTTCTAGCAAAGTAAACGAACAATTCTCCCTTTCTATTGACTTATAATATAAAATTATTAGATCCGTATTAGTAGTATATATATAGGGTTAATTAAGGTGTAGTACTGAAGAAATAAGAAATGTTGTAATCAGTGTGGTTTCATTAATTAGATAGGACCCTAACGATGAATAAATGATTCAATTAATTTCACATGCTTTAAGCTTTTGAATCTTCTACAGAATTGAAGGGGACAGATTACATATCCATCCATCTGTTTAGCTATCTATTCATCAAGTACTTCCTCATTATCAGGAATTAAAATCTTGACTCTTATATATTAAGTATCACATCAAATTTCTTTGCTCTGGTTATTTATTCATAATATAAATATAAAGCTATTTAAGTTGGGAAATGTTGAAACAAATTGACATCAATTTTAGTCAAAATAAAAGGTTAATTTGTTTTCCTAAACATAGTATAGTAGTGACTAGCGAGTAGAAAGTAGGTAGTGTAAATAAATGATATCGAGCTTTTTGTGTTTTCACTTTGGCACGTACTTCTTTACTCTTTTGGAGGTTGTTCTTTTTTCTTTCCTTGATTTTGGGTTAAGCAAATGTGATGTTTTAAGCTCTGAATTTATTTAACGAGTTGAACCCAATGCTATTAAGGGCCTGTTGACAAAGTTATCACGGACTCCCTTCGTTCAGTTTTAGTTGACCTTTATATTATTTTGAGATGTCTAATAATATTTATTTATTTTCTAAAATTAATGGATAATTTATTTCTACATATTTTACTCTTATTAAGTACTACATCAGAATTTGCAATTTATTTTTCAATACTTTGAAATACTATAAGTCAAAATTAAACTTTCAAAGCCTAATAAATGATTAAATATGCTAATCCCTCCATTTCAATACTCCATAAATAAAGTACTCCTACCATGCGTCACTCCATTTCCTTTTTTAAAGTTGAAGACTTCTGTTTTTTTGTTTTTTTTTTTGAAGAAATAGAAAGAAAGAGTAATTATAAAAAATAATGTATCTCAAAAAAAATCTTGAAAAATCTATGTTGTGTATTTTCTTAGGAGAGTTAAACATATTTAAAAGAATTATTTTAGAGGAAAATTAAAAATTTTAAAGTTTTTTAAAATTATAATACATGCATGTACTAGCATTTTTGGCTCCATAATTCTTTTAGCTCCATAATATTTTTCAAATTTATGATGAATACTTGACTTGGAGTATTGCTTTAAAATTTTTAAAAAGAAAACTTTTGGCTCATATTTTTTTTCAGTGGAAAACGTACAACATGTATTGAATATTGAAGCAATTATAGGTGTCTTGTGCACTTATCGATTGTGGAAACTTCAAGGAGATTTTTTAGTTGGCACAAATTTTATAGTTAAATTTGATTTATCCTAATTAATTAGATAGCTTATATTTTCATATTTAATTTATCCTAATTAATTAGATGGCTTATATTTTCATTCTTATAATTTTTAACATATAAAAAAATAGTATTTTTTTACGCTTTACCCTTAATATTAATTACTTATTCCACAAATTAAATTTTTATATTTACTCATACTGTTAACATATTAAAATATACAGAAATATTATTTCCTAAAAAATAATGTAAAATTTAAAATAAACAAATAAAAATGAAAATAGAAAATAATTTATATCGTTTATCCTTAGTCGATGGTAAGTAAAGTGGTCTCTTTGGCAGGTAAAAATGTCATCATTTCTTAGTTATAGTGCTAATTTAGTTTGTGGGAAAAGTAAAAGCGGAAATCACTTCCAAGCAAACGAATTCAAACTTTAGCTTCTACTTTCTCTTGTTCGCTATGTTACAATAAATATTTAATAATATTATTCACTTTTGGAAATCCAAGTCATATCATATCGAGAGGGCCTTTATTTAATTTGAAACCTACTCGTTCCTTTAGCTATCGAAGCATTAGTCAACAAAATATTAAAAGCATTAGTCAAATTTGCATCTGAATTCCCTACAGCATTTAATGGAGATGGACCAACTTGTGATCCCATTTCACTTTCAAAAATCTTTCATCGCCCTATTTCCTGTCTTATTTACTTTTCCTCCGACATCTCTGCAACATTTGAAACGTAACCATTGCCTGTTTTTTACATCTTCCTATTACTGTTTCACTTTTTAATATCAATTTGACTAAACTTCAAAACTAAATTAAAGTATCTAAATTTAATATTTAAATTTTAAATGGTTGAAAATTATACGAAAAATACTACAAGTTGCAATCCTTTTCATATTAATATGATGAAAAAATACATCTTAAAATGTTGCTCAAAGCTCATAATTTGACCTCGATGGCTGAAATAGTGACGAGTAAAAGTGAAAAGAGAGATTAACTGAGATGTTTGTCCAATTTTACTTTTTCAATTTCAACAACAATATATCCAGTCAAATTCCACGAGTGGAGTCTGGAGAGGATAAAATGTACGCAGGCAGACCTTACCACAATCTCATTATGAGATAGAGAGACGTGAGCTCAATTAAGAGAAAATCACTCGAGGACTAGAGATAAACAGTAGAAAACCAAAGTGATTAATACGGGGATGGCGACATAATTAAAAATGATTTGACTTAATATGATGTAGATCTGAGTTAACTAAGGTATATTTGGAGACAATAAATAGTAATCAGACAGCATAGTAAGCATAAAAGTTGCGTCACTAATTGGACTTAATATGATTTAGGTCTGTGCTAACTGCTAAGTAAGGTATAGTGGACACATTGGAAAGAATAATCAGACGGTAGACAATGAAACAAATGATTGAATAGCATGTGCTCTATCACATGCTCATGCTTAAAGCTTTAAAAAGAGAATGGACGGCCCCGATTGTTTCCATCTATCAATATTATCAATCAAACATCATTATCATGATTCCATCCTTTAATTAATTGAAGGGATTTATGAAGAGGGTCTTATTACTTCTCACAAGTCACGTTCAAACATATTGCATTACAAGAACGAAATTTAATCGATCCACAAAGTTCTTTTTCTTTATGCATAGGTGGATCTCATACCCATTATACAGTTAAATTACGAAAGCAGATGTAATATTTCTCACTAGTTTAATAGATTTTTTTACATGTACGTTTATACTCCATGTCCTTGGTTATAGGTCAAGATAAATGCATCCATCTCTGTAAAATTCTTTTCAGCAAAGAAAAGAAGTTTTGATTCACAGTCGATTCATGAATGTAACCTCAACTCCAGATTTTGATGTCCTAAGGATCATAACAATTATAACTACCACCTAAAAAGTAAGCAGTTCAATAAAATGGATTTTATGCTACTATGAAATGTGATTGACAGATTAAGCTGTCGTGACAATACCTTTCGAAATCAGAAATTCTGTCAATCACGAGACTGATCAGATCTACTGTGTACGCCCAAGAGATCTTCACAAGGTAGTCTATAATAAAAGAGAGGCACTGCAAATGAGCAAAAAACACTTCAGATAGGTAATTAAACAGTGCCACAAAACCGCCTTACAGAACTCTATAAAGATGAAACTGAACTACCTGGAACCAGGACACTCGCCTCCTGATATATTAATCCAGATATATTATATAATTTTCCCATTGGAGTGTCATGTCACTGCATCTGCCATACATTCACCCAAAGCTATTTTTAAGAGACACCAACCAAACATGCAGCCCTAGCAATTATTTCGTCATTTGATCATGATGTAATATTAATCAAATTCATAGCAAAATACAAGTAGCCACACTGCTATTCCACTGTGTCACTATTGTTAATCCTTATTCTCTATAGGATAAAGTGGGATGGAGAATGAACTATGGTGAATAGTAATAAAAATCACCAGTATACCTTCACTGTAACTCAAGTTGTCAACTAAAGCAGCTATGCCTTGCTGGCTGGTATGATCTGCCGATCACCACAAACAAAAGAGGTTACAAACCACCGAAACACATAACTGAAAAGTATGACAACTCATCAAGAGCATGTGTTACTAATGGTATCCGTAACCCAAGGGAAGGGGGGTTGCAAAAACAATGAGCTAGAATTAACTTAAGTATTCAACATATACACAATTTTAACAGAAATATAAACTGGTTACATTAAATTGGCAAAGTGCCAATATCTACACAAATCACCAAAGTTAGTAGAAACTTCAAAGTGAGTGCAGAATCGTTATATCCACAAAATCTGATAGCCAGTATTAGCATCAGGCATAGACTGAATCCATCCTTTAGCCCAACAAATAAATGAGCACAAGAAAGCCAACAAGTAAGAACATAAACTTGAGATTGCTATCTGCTTGTCCTTGGGCTGCGTCTTGAGCATTACGAACATGTGGCCCATGATATGCAGGAGTATATCCAAACGGGTGATTTGATGCAGTAGGATACGCTGTCGGACCAGGAAATCCATGAAATTGGAAGCTGAGTAATGAAGGGAGCAATCCACCAAAACCAGCAGACATTGTAAAGTTGCCAAATCTTGCAGTTGCTGTTGGAAACAATCCTCCCATGTGACCAAATCCATGATTATGAAAATGATTTGGTTCAGGTTGAGGAGCAGTTTCAGGTCGTTGTCCTGCAGGCCTATTAGGAATTTCAAGGCCGGGGATTGGTTTTGATCTGGGATCAGTAGACGTCCTTCCTCTTCCATAAAGTGGAACTAATTTCTCCTCTTGAATAAGTGCCTTACAGACGGGGCATTCATGGCACTGTGAGTGAAGACGTAACCACCTATAAAGGCATGGCCAACAGTAGAGGTGACCGCAGAGTGTCACAATCGGATCTTGGGCCAATTCAAAACAGATGTTGCATTCGAAATCACCAGCGTCATTGTTCCCATCTCCAGAGGACGGAGAAGAGCTTTCAAATGCCTTGGTAGTTGAGTCTTGCATCTCGCTTTTGTTCCCATCTCCAGAGGAAGAAGAAGAGCTTTCAAATGCCTTGGTAGTTGAGTCTTGCATCTCGCTCAGTTTAATTTGTATTGGTAACTTCAAGTTTGTAAACACTCCAACCTGACAAATACAAGTATTAACAGTTCGTTTGGTAACTGGGTAGAGTTAGGCAGGTATTAGCAATAGATGAACTATTATAAGGAAATTTAAATATTATTTTATGTGGAGATTAGTTATGCAGGTTTAGTTATTCATGTATTAATTATTCAATCTTCTATCTTGCATAATGCTATACATAGATTCCCTCATAACTTATACATGTGTTAGTTATGCAAGTTTCTAAATTGCAAATCAAACATCGTATTAATTTTATACATAGTCCTATCCAACTTCCAAACATGTATTACTTATACATGATAGAATCCACGTGTAAAATTTATCCTAACTAGCTACCAAACTACCCATAAGGGTTGGCCAAAAACAATGAACAGCAGATGCAAGAGGAATACCAATAAAAAAAATGAATGACAGATGCTAGAGGAATACTAAAGCAAGTCCATTTAAATACACTTCAACCAGTGTGTTTGGTAAATGGTTCACCATGAGTACGTCAAATTATTGAAGATGTTCATCCCAGGTAGACATTTTTTTTCACAACAAGAGTGGAATGACTTCCATCACGTCATTTTCCTATACAATTGTATTTATCCTTATATATCTAGTATCCTCTGTTTCCAACTGAAACATAAATAGTTGTCAAACTTTAGATCATAAATCACCAAAAACACTATTCTAATAGCCCACATTCCACCTTGTACCAATGCCATACTCACAAGGATAAACAAAAAATTAGAAACAATATCCCGAACATTCATAAATATGAAGAATCTCTTCCTCGTATGGCAGATCTCACTAATTTGCATAAACCGAACAGCTTGCTCAAAGGAAAACAACACACGGAATATAATATAAGATGAAAACCAGAACGAAACAAAAACCTTAAACCTGATCAAACCCTGTGTCACGACGACAAAACAAATAACCAAGTCCCAATACCAAACTACTTGAAGTCGTTTATATCAATCATCAGCTAATTTCACAACTTCGAGCCCAATTCATTCCAATACGGGCAAATTATCTGGCTTTAACACCTCAATTCCATACACAATGACATGGTAAAAACTAAAATCTCCAGAATCCTGATTTTGAGAAATTCAAGATTTCTATCATGAAAAGGCTGATGTACATATAAAATCCGAATAGATCAGAAGACAATCAGATGACATGCAAATTGAAAAAAAAAATCAAACGAGAAAAGCACCGATTCAGAGGATTTATGAACGTACCGATTCAGAAGAAAGGCAAGCGGATTCAAAGGCACTTGATGGATCGAAGCTAAAAGGCGGTAATTGAGTCCTTCAATTAGTATTGAACAAGCATTGACTCCATCAAAGAAGAATCTAGGGCTTTTTACCTCTCTCCCAAACTTCTTATGTATATCTTCTCACATCCCAGTTATACCCGGATATGGTCAAGTGGATACCGTCATTGCGTTTTGCATTTGGGCCGTTGTATGAAGAGGATGTTGGACCACAAGCCCATAGGAAAAAGAAAGAGGCCCAAATCTCAATATAATGGATAGGGCAGTTTTTGGGTTGATTTACTTTACTATCATAAAGAAGGGCCTACATTATTTATCTTTTTTTATCTCCAAGAGAAGGAAAAATTAGAGTAATGCTAGGAAGTTATTTTTCTTTGTAAATATTTATAAGGAAAAATAACAGGCAAATATATGATATATATTTACATTATACAATTTTACTTTGAAAAAATTACAATTTAAAATTATAGTTAGAATTTGTTGTTATAGTTAGTTTTTTTTTTTTTTTTTTTGCTTTTTCCTCTCTCTTTTCTTCCTCTCTCTCGCTTCTCTCCTCTCTCTTCACAATTTCTTGTAGATATACAACTATAAATGTATACCAACTGTATATATTTTGACAGATATACAGGTGCACAGAAGCTATCCTTTTGACTCAGGGGGGCCTTCCTCTCTCCTCTATCTCTAAATCTCTCTTGCCAGATATACAAATATATATATGTATATTAATTACACAAAAAAAATTATTTGACAAATATATACGTACAATTTGACAAATATATATATACAATTCGTCTCTCGATCTCGCTCTCCTCCACTTCAGGTTATATAGCCGAGGTTATATTGTGTAATTATGTAAAATATAACTATCTAATCATATTAAGTTTCAAGCGTAAGCTATTTATGAGATTTTCTTATTTATAATTATAGACTTTAACATGGTTTATGTGCAGAAACATTAACATTATCACGAGAATCGCTAATACATCTTATCTAAGTAATTTGTATTTACTTCTATTTGAGGTACAAATTTTTAAAATTGGACGTTATCTATTTAGTATTTTAGTTTTTTTAATTGAAAGAATAGGAGATTTATTTTTAGTTTAAAGAGAAAATAAGATGGCTAATACCAATGCAGATCTTTTAAAAATAATGTTAATATAGATGACAACGAGTGATAACTAAAATAATATTTTAAGTTAATATAGATGAGAACGAGTGATAACTAAAATAATATTTTAAGTTAATATAGATGAGAACGAGTGATAATTAAAATAATATTTGTAAAAGAAATTGGTTACAAACAAAAATTGATTTCAAAGCTTTCTTCTTTTTGCTAACTTAAAAAATTATTAAAGAATTACTTTAGCAACATATAAATTTATATTTCATGTGTAGACGTTAGAACAAACGTACAAACAGAAACAAAATGACCTCAACAAGAAAATGGCAGTTCTAATATTTAAGTAATTAATTCTCTGTGATATTACAAATACGATATGATTAATTATTCTAAATATTGACCGTGAGTAAATACTAATATTAATGAAAAGAAAAAGAAAAATAGTTAAGAAATCGCTCTCACTCAATTATTATGATTTTTTCTCTCATAAACTTAATCAATTTTTTTAATATTTAGCTCAAAAATCATCTAATTATAGAAACTTGTCTAAAACTTTGGTTTTTAAATTCAAAAATCATTCACCTATAAATGATTTAATTAAAAATCACTCAATCTATTTAATTAATTTTTTAATTAAATTTTATTAACATAAAATTGTATTAGCAAAATTTTAAGAAATAAAAAGACATTCACTTACATCTTTTAATAATCCGACTCACCAAAAATATCATATTCTTTGTTTTGTTCTTATTTCCTTGAATTTAATGCGTCAATAATTTCTCAAAATCCTCCTTTCTCATCAACCACCTGTCCCTCCAGTAAGCAAATGGGTAAATAAATATTATTTTCTTCGTCTCATTTTAATTGTCATATATACTAAAAATAGTTATTAATTTAAATAATTAATATACAATAAATTATCCTTTTAAAATTTGTCTTTAACATTATTTGTTTTAGAATTAAAAGGCATACATATAAATTAAAATTTAATTATTTATAAGAGATATATTAATCAAATAATATTTTCAATTAATTTTTTTCTTCATAATCATGTTAAATCCTATTATGACAACTAAATAAGATGGATGAAGTAATAAATAGGACAGGAAAATATATGAAAAGAATTGCTATTTTAACATGATTAAAATGTTTGGTTTAGTTAATCTTAATTTACACCACTTTAGAAGAAAAAAAAGTGTAATTTATTCGAGTAAGAACTTAATAAATAAAGATAAAAAAAGATGGAGAGAAAAATATTCCATCAAAACTGCGCATTAGGAGTTGATACATCGAACCGCCATTAGAGAACTAGATCAAAAAGGAAGCTTAGAATCTAATTCTCCTTTGACAGAAAATATTATATATAAATATCATTTTTTAACCAAAAAAGAAAATATTGGTTGTCTAATGGAGTATAACAAGAGAATTTTGCAGAAATTCTCAAAAGCGAACATTTTGGATTGTCCTTTATCGAGGGGAAAAAAATGGTAATGCATCAAAGGTTTAAAACGTGTCCTAATGACCATTCGCCCATTACAAAGCGAAGATTATCATACGAATAAAGATTTTAACTTTTATGTGCCCAAAGTAAAAATATTTACGCAGTGCATGTTACTTGACAAATACTAATTTAAGGTGATAAAAGGATCATACTTACAAATAAAATATAAAGATATATAATTTTACTAATAAATAATATGGGCACGCATATGTTTCTTTCATAATTCTTCTCTCCTGAGATTTTTTAATGATTCAAAGATTTTTAGTAGTGTATTTCTCGAATAGACTGATTTTTTCCTCCTTGATTCAGTTTGATCTTTTTATGTATATCTCAAAATTCATGTGATATCTGAGTTGTCTTTTAAGGTAATATGATACCCTTTATATAGACATAAATTAGGCATTAGGGTAGAATAACTTCTACTAAGAAATCTAATTGGAGTCGAAGACATCTTGTAGAGTTCCATAAATGTAAGTGTCTACATATGTCACCCTATTTGTAGACTTGTAGAACTGTAGGCTTGGTGAAATTCAAAGACGAGGCTTAAACTTAAAGAACTCATTTTTTTACACCTTTGTGATTTTGTGGATTTAAATTTGTAGATTTGATTTAATTTATGAAAGAAGAGAGATGAAGGGCAAAATTAATCCCAGAGTTCATGAAATATTTTAGATATAATTTTTTAATATCTCTAGATAAGTAGGATTTTGTGAATCTTCTAAAGTTTTAGCTTCTACAAATACATAATAGTAGCTCTCTAAATGGTATAGTAACTAAACTTGGCACAATTGTTTGAATATATGAGTAATACTATAAAGTAATAGTAGCAACATTAAAAAAATAACATATTTTATAATCACACAAATATTTATAATTTATTTTATTTTATAAATTAAAAAAAGATCGTTAAACTCCACATCGCATCAAATCACTTGTGAGTAGAAATAGGATTAATTTAGAATTATATACCCACCAGAAAAAATGAAGTCGTTGGAATAACTATGATTATTAGAAAGCTCAAAGGGACGATTTTTCCAAAAATATATTATAGTTGGGCGTAAAAGTACAGTAGGAGTATCTTAAATGTGTTAAAAATAGTCATCGAAAAGGTGCTTTTGGTATCTAACCTATATACATTAATTATAGGTCGCTTTTTCTGGTTTACTAGTATATATAGTAGCCCAAAATTTCATAACAAGCAGTTATTTCACTCAAAGCCTCATAAAAGATCATCTGCGTAACTACTCGATTTGTTGAAAGTTGAAACATAAAAGTACTGCTAGGAGTGAAACTACGTGGCCTTTTATCGTGCAAATCACATTAATTCATATTTCACAATATTTTCATATTTATCGTTCGATGATTCATAACGTGCGATATTACCTCTCCGAGCATCCTTCCGTTGTAAATTTCCGTTGGAGTCACAGCCAATCATGGGGCAACACGTGGTCCTTCCTCTTCACCGCCATTGCAGCCTACGTCATCTTCTCCGTCTTCCTCCACCTCCTCCTTCTCCTCCTCTTCCGCCACCACCGTCCTCTCCCTCTCGGCCCTATCCCCGCCGTCCACTCTCTCTCCATGGTCCTGATCTACCTCACAATCTTCGCCGGAATCCTCCTCTCCGCCGCTGCTGAAATCCGCGAAACTCGCTGGTTCTGGCGCCGTAACAAAACCACCACTTTCCAGTGGCTCCTCTGTTTCCCTCTGGGCACGCGCCCTTCCGGACGCGTGTTCTTCTGGTCGTACATTTTCTACCTATCTCGCTTCCTCCACACGCTACGTACCTTCTTCACCATTCTCCGTCGTCGAAGACTCTCCTTCTTCCAACTCTTCAACCACTCCATCCTCATATTTATGTCCTTCTTATGGCTAGAATTCTCGCAGTCGTTTCAAGTACTAGCAATACTATTTACGACTTTGTTATACTCTGCTGCTTACGGCTACAGATTCTGGACGGCGATTGGATTACGAAGCGCGTGCTTTCCGTTTGTGGTGAATTGTCAGATTCTGTTACTGGGATGCAACGTTGTGTGCCACATTGGGGTGCTTTTGCTCCATTTCATGAAAGGTGGTTGTAACGGAATTGGGGCATGGGTTTTCAATTCAGTGCTCAACGCTGCTATACTCTTCTTCTTCGTTAACTTTTATATGAAAAATCACTTGAAGAACAGAAAGCAGGTTGAAGAAACTGAAACTTTGAAGAACAGGGTTACTTGAAGTCCAGTCAGCTGTTTGTCTGTTAATTTTCTTTACAAAATTTTGAATTAAAGTTACGCAAGTTGGATTGTAAATTGTGCTAAAGGAAATCTACCGAGTATATTTTACGATATGTTATACTCTCTCCTGTATTAAAATGAATAATAATTTTTTATTTAGTTCTATTTTAATTTTCATAGCATGATATATTTAAAACCATTAAAAATATTTTAATATTTTTAATATAATTTTAATTTATGATCATAAAATTAAAAAAAAATTATTTTATTCAATATCAAATCAAGTTAGATTTTATTTTTTAAAAAATAATATTGTATTGATACAACTATGAGAATTCGCAGCCAATGATTGAAGCAGCGATATTGAGAAATCATGACAAAGTCATTTCACGCATGGTCAATTGCGTTATGTCCTTTAATTTGACCAATTTTTTGGACACATAATTCCAAAAGCAACTTTAAAAAGGGAAAAAATTGACCAAATTGACTGTTAATTTGTACAGTAATGACTTTCTCGTAATTAACTGTCAAATGATATTTATAGTCAACACATCATTATGGATGAAAACTTTTCTCATCGTGTTATTCATCAACTTGCTAGTTAATTGAATAATTTTATTACTCCCTTTGTCTAATTTTAGAAATAGTAAATGATGAGGTAATTTGATTAAATTATTCTTTGAATTTAATAAATATGATGTCTTGAAAAATATAATAGAAAAATGATTATAATTAATGATAACGATAAATTAGAAACTAGATTTAAAATTATATCTTGATTTCATAAAGTGAACAAGTATTATTGAACATCTCAAAATAATATAGGAGACAAATAAAGATGAGTGAAGGGAGTAATACAAAATAAAATTATGTTAGAATAATTTCTCATAATTAAGTAAGTTTTAAGTCATTAACTGAAAGTGTGTGGCAACCGAAAATGCATGCATCTTGATAAGGTTATACATAGGTGAGAGTATCTTACGTTTAAAAGTCTCTTCCAAGTTTATTAAGATTAAAAATACTTTAAGGCCAAGGGGCATATTATAAGATTAATATTACGCGCCTGTCGTAGGACAAGTACCAAGACTATCCCTTTATCACTTTGTCTTTGAAGTCCATAATAAAACTTATTTGAAACTTTCAGTGCACTGCACATGCATTCTCTAATGGTATAACACATTATCTCATAATATTTGCAGATCTTTAATTTTTAATTATAATGATTAAAAAACTTAAACTTTCGTTTCACTTTAAGCAATTTATAACTATATTGATAATGCAATAAGCAATTTAAAATAATATAAATACGAGACTGAATGCATGTGTTTTCTTCTATGGATACATTAGTTGTCAAAAAGGCAAAAGTTGTACTCATTATAGGCATTCATACCAGCAATATTGGAACTAGTTTTGGGGTTAATTAAATTTCCTTTTAAAAATATTTATTTGCTCTATCTTAGATGATTCATGATGTTATTACACTAATTTTATAATGACAAATGATCACAAGTGATCTTATCTTTTATTTCAATTTTGTGCGTGCTATGTGTAATCTTATTGACATTGAATATGGTGGAATATGTACAAAATTCTTTCATTCTTAATTAAACAAGTCTTTAAATTTATGTTTAATCTAAATTAAAAATATTAATTCTAATAAAAAAAAATTTAGTTGATCTTAATTACACTAGAGAACTTCAAATATAACAAAATCAATTCAAATCAAACATCGAACATCCGTTTATGAGCTATCTTTTTTATATTATTTTGTACATACCAACCATGGTGTAAAAGTCATTGAATTCGATTCTTATCCTATTTTCTTTATATTTATGGGGAAAGTATGTGGCTCTCAATAAAATATCAGTGGAGTTATTTCTTGTCAGCTCCCTAATGTTTCCAGATGCTGTGCAGTGATCAATGGCGCTCTAATTGATGTAGTGCTTGTAAGGCAAATATTTATTTGTATAAAGTGTTCACATCGAAACAAGAAAAATAGTTTTAATAGCTAAAAATTATAGTAAAAAAAAAGTTCATATTTTACCAACACATACTTTCACGGTCCAAACAATAGTCGTTCACTGTTGATTCGATATAGAAATTAATAAATAGTAAATGATAAAAATAATTTTATCAAATCACCTTTTGAATATAATAAATTTAATATTTTTAAAAAAATATGATAATGATTATAATAAATAATAAAAAATAAATTAAAAATTAAATATAAAATTATCTCATAATTTAATAAATTAAGTAAATATGATTGAACATTTAATTTTTTTGTATAACCAACAAATAAAAATAAAGAGAGGGAATAATAAGAATGAAAAAATTCGGTGGATTTGTGATAATTATTGAAATTGTACTTTAACGTGCTAGGCAGGTGGGGTTAAGTTTTTAGCGTGCTACCATTGTTTTCACTGTTGAGAAAAGGGCAGTCAAATCCATGATTATTTGGTTTCTAGGGAATATTATGGAGATTTAGATACTATAATATAAGTAATTATCTGATGGTAAAGATACACCTGGCTACTTGCAACTTTTGGTCATTATCACGTCGATCCACTAAGATATTTTGGGTGCGTACGCTATCAACAAATTATTATTTTTTTAAATATATTAATTTCTTTTTTTATTTTATGTGAGTTTGATGGGCACGTGGATAAATATTATCATCCAAAAATATTTATATATAATTTTAAGAAAATGTTATGAAGAGTTTGGAGCCTAAGCGCAGGCGTAGGATCCGCGCAAAAGGCTATTGAAGGGGTGGCAAATGCTGGAATACACTATTATGGTAGTCGAAATGGTGAATTCTCCTGTTATATTACAATATCTTGCTCCTTATACAGGAGCAACTCTGGCTGAATATTTTATGTATCGTGAACGACACACTTTTAATCATTTAGGATGATCTCTCACACGGCCCTCATGCTAGTTCATACAATGCGTCATCGGCTCTTGTATTTGTAATAACTTATCTTGAATTCAATTAAATGACACATGATTTGAGAAAAAACTTTACGCTTTTTGGAGGTGAAGTTTGGAAATAGAACAATTCTTCTATCGTGTATCCTTGATTTGTATCTATATAAATCAGGATCCCAATTCGAGCAAGATTACTTTTCTTCGCTATGTAAATAAAGGGCAGAGAAAGAAGTACCAGATGAGGAACGTATCGAGAGAGAATTTTTAAAAGGGCAATTCTTTTATACCCAAAGGGGAAAGGTGCAATGCTCCCTCGGCTTTACCTTTTGCAGTTAAAGCATTCTTCGACGGAGAAAAAGGCAGCAGTCACTAGTTACACAAGGCATGAGCAGCCGTGCCCCTTGCCGCCTAAACATTAAACATATATAATGTGAAATTACGACATTCGATTTTCTTTTTTTAATTTTTCTAATAAATTCTGTCAAATTAAAATTAAATAAATAAATTAAAAGAAAATGAGTATCTACATAATATAAATGAGAGAAATGCTATCAAAATTTGTTGAAGTTTGTAATTTTATATTTATTTATTTATACGAAAATAAATTCAACTTTAAAATTTATTCACATTTAATAGAGTTAAAATAAGTTAACTATAATTCTCTCTTCCTTTTACATACATTCCTCTCTTTCCCTATTCATTGGCTTTGGCCAGCTCTATCCACCGAGTTTTTTTTCATCAAAAATGATAATATAAAAATGACAGACATTTAGGTGAAAGCTAATAAACGGATTTGGCTTCTGCCCATCACTTTTTTCTGTTTCATTAAGTTCATATTTAGATTAGTAGCACTTATTATATTTAAAATTTGAACATCTAAATTAAATTCATTTAACAAGCCTCTTAATAATTGCAAAAATTAAGTTGGGAAGAAAAATATTTCTCTTCCACAATAAAATTTTTCCAATTGCTCTAAGGTAATTATAATGGATAACATAAAATTTGGTTGTTAGATATGGATCAAGAATTTGTGTCAGTGGGCTTTGTACCTTGTTTTCTTGCTTTGTGTCTGGTACTTTATCAAGTCTTCACATTACCAGGCCTACTGCAATCTTAATGGCCCATAATCTTTGGTTATGAAAGAGATTACCAACTTTCAAAAATATACATTACGAACTCATATATGTTGCTTTAATATATACACTAGTTGATAACCACAAATAGAAAATTTCAATTATTTTTATCAACTTATGCTTAGTCGTCCTTTATAATTTTGTCAATTCAGATTTAAATAAAATAATACAGTACTTTTTTTCACTTGTCACTTTAATCATCTTTTTTCACATATTCACTATGAGTTGAGAGTTAACGCACATTAAAAAAAAAAAAAAAAAAAGGGAGAGATTGAAAAGAGGATAATTAAACCTTGCCCATGGGCTTAGGCCCAGAGGTAGAACAAAGAAAGTCGTACATCTTTGTTCGAATATTTTAGTCGATGAAAAAATTATTAGAATTTTTAATTTTAAATAAATTATTTTTTTATTTTTCATTGACATCCGGTATGTTTAACTACTTCAAATTTGTATTGTACAGCTTCATTTAGAGGGAAGCGGTCCGAATTTTTCCACACTCAACGCTTAATTGATTTCGATTCCTTCGTGTAATACTACTCAGTCCTCACCTAAACTTCCAACGAGCTAGCTCTAACAATTAATTAAATCAGATGATTTTATTAAATTGCTTAAATAATTTATTTTTATTTAATGTACGTCAGAATCTGGATCGTACTAATTGACAAACAGTGGGTGGCATTCTTATCATACTGATGTATGATAATTAGTCGGTGTATTAATAATTAAATTATTTAGATTCTTCATAATTCATTTGTCCTGTCTCCAATTTCCATATAATGACAGAAACATGACCAATCTTTAATTTGTGAAAAAAAAAAATCAGGTTATTGAATGTTTTGAGCAAATATCTTAAGATAATTTCATATTTATAATGCTAATATCACATGACATGCATGATTGACCTGAACCCTTGTAAAGCTGAATTTTCTTTGTTGCGGAAAGTTAAAATTATCTAAATACATAATTTATTTTAATATATTTTTTAAACGGTTCCAACGTTTAAAAAAATTTCAAAAATTTCTATCTTTTTATTTTTCTCTCTAATTTTCTGATACAAACTCAACGTATTTCCACTTCCTTTTTGACTCCTCTAAAATCATGCCTAAATTACAGGTTCTATTTCAGAAAATTTTATTTTACAATTGTCTTTTTCTTATCTTTCTCATTAAGTTTGAATTCTAACAAAAGTAGAAGAAGTTCTTCATCGTCCATTTTTTGTTTTAATACATTGATTTCTTGAAAAAAATTTGCTTCAAATCACTATTGTTCATCCTGAAATTCTGATAGACATTGTTTTTTGTCCATCTTTTAATATTGTTCTTACCCAGTTAATTAAACAATACTTCTAATATTAAAATTTCTAACAGTCCTCTTTACCTCTATGAAGTAGTGGTAAGGTCTGTGTACATTCTACCCTTCTCAGATTCCACTTGTGGAATTCCACTGGGTGTATTATATTGTTATTATTGAACAGTCCTCAATATAATCAATGAACAAATATAAAGAGAGGGGAATTAGTTTCGTAGTTTTCGATGAAACAAATGTTGTGTTTGAAAAATATGGAGGCGTATGAAAAATGTCATTGGTAATTAAAAAAATAACTTGAAGTAGATTGAAAAAGAAAATTTTCCTTAGGAGGTGGATCATGCTGCCATATGAATAGTAGTGTTTGGTCATGCATGTAAATTGTAATGTCCCTTTCCATAATTTGTAAGGTAGTAATAAATCCAAAGGGATATATACAATCAATATTCTAATGAGGGACATGACAAGTAACAAATACTTGTTTGGTGAGCTTTGGCATGGGAAAGCCTGTTACAGGTTCCCGGCCGTTCTTTTTATGTTTTTAGAATTTGTTCCAGTAGATTTACTCTAATCGCCCAAAGTCTCCCAGGGCAGTACATATTTATTTAATTTTGATATTTTACAATATGTTCATATTCATATTGAAATTTTAATTAATTTGATTTGAATCGCATAAGAGTCATAAGTTTTTATTTCATGATTTTTTTTTCAACTGTTTTACTCAGGACTGTCAACAGTCCCCCATCGATTGAATTTCACTCGAGGTTTTTTTGGCCTAGTTAAAATTCTGACTTTTGAAACTTTGATAACTTGCAAGTTGGAGTAAAGTTCAACAATATACTATTTTTCATGTAATGTGTACATGGGACCTTAGACTTACAAACACAAGATGTTATGACATTATTATTGATTTGCTAAACCAACCATAGTCCAAAGCCATTTAATGTAAATCAGCCTGCCCAGAAAAAACCTTCACCCCTGTTCCTCCTTACAAACTCTAAATAACTTTCATTTTAGTCAAATAGGCCTAACCTTCCACAATTGGAGTAGGCATAGCCTCCTTGTGTAATGCAATTCAAACAACATTAGGTGTCCCCTTTTTTTCCCACAAAACATTAGGTGCTCTTTGACTAATGTGAATAACATTTATTAGGATATTACGTTTGCATTTAGTAGTAAATCTGGTGCAGTTTGATGGTTGTCCTATTCTTATATCATCAGATTAGATTCCCCAACAATCCGTGAAGATAAATGGGAAGACAATGACTCTGCCACCTCTGTTTTGTCTTCTGACGAAGAATAGATAATTTTTGTTAAATCTTTTTCTTGACATATCCATTGAATCAAATACATGGTACATGAATTGGTGGAGATCAACTTTATTCTAATCTAATACTTTAATCAGATTGTTAATTGAATGCACCATGATTCTCGGGTGCGTAGTCCCAATTAAGATATGTGAACTTGGTGAGCAATGCATCAACCAAGTTTGAAATTGCTTCAAATTTCCTGAGCCCTCTTCACTTAATATACATTAACCGTGACATAGATAAACTTCAAGTTAGTCTAGGTCAAAAGTAAAATAGTAACAACAACAACGCCTCCATCCTAGATCAATTGGGATCAGATCTATGCGTCCTCTGTATCGATTTGACACTTAAAGTAAAACTAGTTTAAAGAAAAAAGAAAAGGAAAATGTATCATCTTTCCTTCCCATTTTTAGGTTCCTCTTTTTTCCAGTATTCCTAAGCATAATGTTCATGTAGAATTGCCACATTCTATGCTGTGGACATAATGGGTGTTGAATGAAGTGTTAAATTGTTTCCGGTGTTTCCACCAGGTATGGATGAGTGTGGATCACAAGCTTTTTGGAGCTCAGTGTACCTCTGAAGGTTAAAATTGTGAAGCTTCATGAGCTTCTTTTGTTTTGCAGTGAACCGGCTATGGAAGAAGCCTTCATAAGTAGGCTCTTTGGAGGTCCGAAGGAAGAAAGCATAACCAGCCATGCAGTAAAAGGATGTAACATAGAAGCAAATTGGCTCCATTACATCCCATGTTAGCTCCCAGAAAGTGAGCCTCATGAAAGCTGCAGTCTGAATCACAAAGAATCCAAGCCCACACCACAACTCTCTCTGCACCAACGATTCTGCCTTCTTGTCAATGGCTGATTTCATCCCCTCCATTTGTTGAAACTCCTTCATCATTTGGGGGTCATTTGGCTGGGCCAAGGGCATTGGCATTAAGCCTTCCATGGCTTTCACCACCTGTAGCAACAAAAAAGGGACCAAAATGCTTGTGTAAAACAACAGAGCTCCACTTCACACGCCTCATATCATCATAATGATAAACATCTTCCCAATTGCAAGCATTCATCTATATTGGATTCACTTGTTTATATTATTATTCCTACATATACTTCTTTTTCTAGAATGACACTCCTACATGATTAAACACAAGCTTAAAATTCCGAATCTGTTTAGCTAAAACAGTGTCTATTCCCATGACAAGCCAGACAAAATTGTCTCTTGAGTCGAGCATTAGAAAAGACTAGTAAAGCAGCTGGAAATTGGAAAGGGAATAGCTGTATTTCGTTTGTTTCTGGGGGAGGATTCACTAATTTTTGGACTCTATTGAACCTTGGTTAACCTTTTTCCTTTCTCTTATCCCATCCCCACCAAACTATTAGCTGACGTTTGGTTCAAAATTTTTGAAAAAGAAGAAAAGGTGTTTCGACCCTTGTGGGAAAGAGTTTTAGTAAAGAACAATTTCAGTATTTTGCAGCACTAAAAATATTGCAAAAAATGCTTTAGGAGCAAACATCATCTCCTTCCCAAATGTTTGGAATTATGTTTAAACAGGAAAGGGTGTTCAATGGTGTAATTGGAAATAGTCCAACTGGTGCAGTCCCTTATAAAAGTCACCATCTCGTTTAAGAGATCTGGAATAACTTTGTTTCGATTTCCTGTCGAAGAAAACAGAGAGAATAAATGAAAATTCTATCAGTTTTCGGTAGACTTGTAGTACAAAAAAAATTAATGTAGTAATATTTCTCAGAACTTATCAATACTTCTCAGCAGTACAGTAATGCACAAAGATATCTTGTAAAATCTGTTTCAATTTCAAGTTATGGATATCCACATTCAAAATTTTATAAGGTAAAGGTAAAGCCATAAAGGAAAAAAGAAGAAAACCAACCTTATCAGGCTTAAGGAATACGAGGTTTCCCAAAACAATCACAATTCCGGATTGATCAAGCATCTTTGCGAATTCTAGGGCTTGATCGGGGTTTGGCGAAGCGCCACTGCAGATCTGAATAAATTCTGGGAACGAAATCCAGTCCTTCTCCATCTGCCTTAACCTCGATTTCACCACCTCAAGCTGTGCCAATCTCATAACCTTCTTTGCATCGGCCACGGTAAATTTCTCGTCCTCGGTATCCGAATCCATCTCTGGCAACGATTGCTGCTGCGGCGGGGAGATGAGTCCATCGAGCCTTATCCTATCTCTAACAATGTCCATCCCTCTCAATTCCTGACGGAGCTTTTTACCGGTGGGAATAGACCGGAACTCCGGCGAGGTTGCTAGTGACTGGAACGAAGAGCTTCGGTGGAGAGACCGACGGAAAAAGCCACCCTCGCCAGGATCTGGAGCTATCCTATCAGGATTCGAAGCAGCCATCGATTTGGTCATGGTTGAGGAACAAATACGGCAGGTAGTTAAGGAAGGACGACTAATTTTGTAAGCATTTAAAAGACGTTGTGCTACAATTTTTTTGAACGCCATTGATAGACGAAGAATCTCTGAAAGAGAGTTCTGATTTTGATATTTTGATAGAAACTGCAGTTTATTGCATTGTAATCGCTATCAATTTATAGGTCCTTTTGCCGTTGAAGAAACGCTAGTATAGTTTTTTGTTTATTCGGGGTTAACAAACGGCGTTAGGGTTATTATACCCTTCCTCGCGAGATAAACAACTCGCTGCGATATATCGCCAGTAAGGATCACTCAAGGCGAGAAAATGAATATTTCCCAAGAATATATATTCCCAAGAATATTATCCACATAAATGTAACGGCGTTCTTTATGAAACTATCATATCGTGAGTGGTTCAACTTTGATTAAAACTAATATATCAAACGGAGTTTGGAGAAAAAACAATTTTTTTAAAAAAAAGTTGTTTGGATTAAAAACAAGGAATGACGTAGCAATTGTGTCGTTTACTTCTATTATTTTTACTAGGAAATCGAAAAATAAGGTATTAATACTACTAGAAATCCTGGAAGGGCATTTTGTCCCATTTAAACTATATATTATAAAAGATTATGTTCAATTATTTCCTTTCATGGGAGTCCTATCCCTGTTTTGGAATGGTAATTAAATTCCAATTATAGACGGTCTATTTTATAAAAATAATAAATTAATTTTTAAGGAGTAGTAAGATTTTAATGTCAATTTTTTTAATTACATCTATATTTTCTTATTTAACGAGTTATAATGTGATTTAATTATCCAGTTCAAACACATTTACAAACTATTGCTTATATATTTACTTGAAAAATTAAGTGTCGTTCTTAGTCAAAAAATATTGATTGTTATTTAAAGTAATTTATTTTGAAGTTTGAAATGATAATGATAATATATTTAATGTTATATTATATAAAAAAAACTTGAAAGGATAAGATATACTCATATTTTAATATTTTATAAGGAAATTAGTTTTAGTAGAACTCTGGTTCATTAATCTCAAGTTTGAAATTAGCCGTAATTAATTATAATTAAACAACAATTTCACGAGGGCAAATATCAAAATGGTCGTCTAGTCACCATACATGTGGCTGGCTAGAGATGCTCCTACGATTGTTAAAGTATTGACTAATAGATGCTAAAGTCTAAGCATCCACTTAATAGCTGGGTAATGATGTGTTAATGTTACCCAAAATAGTATAGAAATAAATTATTTTTAATAAAATAATAAAACTTACCTATTTACTTACATTTAAAAAAATATCGTCACGTAAATTAAAAGGAATAAAGTAAAACAGTTGAAGTAATGGGAAACGCAGAGACGTGTTGCCGCATATACTCCGAGGTGGCAGGCTGCGGGGTCCCGTTAAGTTGGGAGTTTTGCTTTGTTTGTGGCGTTGGGATTAATTGGGTTCGTTGAATTTGTTCGCGAAAATTCGGGAAGCATAGGTTGAAAATACAAACTTGCCACGTAAGTTATTGACAATTTGAAAAAATATAAATGTAATCTCCACCAAGTCCAGCCGATTCATAAGGTGAACCCAACGCTTAATCATCCACAAAGACGATACAACTTAGGCTTGCATTTCTCGACCTTTTTATTTTCTTGCGGATGGCATGAATGGTAATTAATTCATGATAAAAAAAATATACAAATAAAAGGCTTCTATCAGTCTCATCATGCACCTCTGAATGATACCTCTCGTCTCATTTTAATTGAATTTGTGAGATACTATATATTATACTTATTACTATTGCCTTTTGTAAAATTATAAATATATAATTTAATTTATCTTTGAAAAAATATAAAGTTTCAATAAATGAAAGAACAAATATAAAAAAAGTATAAAACATTCATCTTGAACTTAATTTGAACAATTCAAATATTTTGAACATTCAAAAAATCTCAAAATTTTAATTAATTTGGATGGAGGGAGTACTAGTATTAGTTGAATTATTACTCCCTGATTTAAAACACAGTATTAATTGATATTTAGGCTTAGACTCGTTGAAACTTACTTACCCTTAATAATATAAATTATTTTGACTAAGATATCATCATGTTATGAATTTCTTTTATTCTTAGGTTGATAATAGGATATGATACTCTAATATGTCAACGGCAAATTTGATAAAAGGAGTTATATACATTTTTGGTTTGGTGATATATGAATAATTCTACCAATTTTTAGAAATTAAAATATGTATTATTTTGGACCTGAAAAAAAATATTAGCTTACTACAATTCCTTTTCTCATTTATTAACCTCAAATGCTTTTTACTTTTTCTATTTTTATTTTGGTTATAACCGTGAAAGTTGGATTCTATTCATTGTCAAATCCCAAAATATAGATGTATAATATTAACATTTTTCCTTTGACTAATTTTCTCTGAATCATCGCGTTTTCATAAGTTCCTCTAGATTATCGTAAATGAATCAAGATACACGGCTACATGTATAGATCCATATATATAGTAAGATCCATTGTAGGAGAAAAATCATATTTTTTTCAGTCATTTTTCTTGTTCGTATTAAAACAAATTAAAGAGATAGTGTATCATTTAATTTTAAATTTATATTTATTATTAACTATGGTTATTTCACAATGTGTTTTTTAACCTATTGAAGTTATTATATATAAAAATGATAACACAAGTAAATTATCATTCTATTCATTACTCCATTCTTTAAGAAGTGCTAGACAAGTCAATACTCCATCTATCCCAAATTAACTAAAATTTTAAAGATTTTTTCAATGTTCAAAGTTGGATGAATGTGTGAAATTTTTTTTGTTCTTGTCTTTTTATGTAATGAAATTTTATATTTTTTTAGAAGATAAATATACACTAAATATTTATGACCTTACAGAGGACAATAGTGAAAAGTACTATAGTGCACTGCTTTACAAATTAAGTTAAAATGGGATGGAGGGAGCATTAAATAGGTAAAAATGAAATATGGGAGTGTGGTCAATGATCATTTTCAACTTATACATTTATTGTTTATTTATGCATGCTCATGAAAAATCCTATATCATTTTTTTTTTTGCAAAACTTTCTAAAAAGAAGTGAATGATCCAAATAATTGATATGGTTACTCTAGACATGCATCGTCAGCCATGGAAGACAAATCCTCAATAAGTACGATTATAATAAAAATATATAGAAAGGATAATGTACACTATATAATTTGATAACTAGGACTTAATTAGAGATAATGCAGAATTAAGTTATTAAAGATAGGGAGATTATCTAGTTAATGGTCATTGGAAATAAAGGATGAGATTGACACACCATTTCTTGCTAAGAGAAAATTCCAAGGGAATATATATATTACAAATGATGTGAGAATAGAGGGATGGTGGGAGAGAAATAATTGTTCCACGTATAGATTGACATAGAATATTCTTTTTAATTGATCACTGGTCCATTATATATGTCAAGAAAATAAATGAAACTAAAGCAAAGTTGAAAATTTACCTAACACGTAGTTATAACCCATCTTCAAACATCCAATCACTAACATAATTGATTGGAAATGAGTACTGCGTACCATTAAAATTAGAGAACTGCATATATTCTCATGAATAGATCACTGCTATGAGGAAATACTAATAATAGGGGTCGTAAAAATGAAATTTGTTAGGATGGAATCAGTCGTAGGGCATCAAATTAATTATATTGAGATTAATTATACTGAAACTAATTATTCGAATAGTATTTTTCATTGAATGTTTGATTTGTTTTATTAAAAGAAAGATGCATTGCATAAATTTTAAAAGAGATTGTTTATTTATAGAAAAATACCCTCCGGTCCAACCTAATACTCCATCCGTTTTAAAATAATTAGCATCTTAACATTTTCATTTCAAAATAAATTATGCTTTAGCCTTTAGGTATTAAAAAGGAATATTGATCTTATTCTTCAACATTTACCCTTGTTTGCTTGCATAACCAAGAACCATTAGTTAGCTTTTCTTTGGTTGAGGGTAAGTTAAAATACTCATTATTTATTTACTAGAAATAAGTAGCTTTTTAGAGTTGTATGCTAATTAAAAATATCATTTGTTTTGAAATAAAGAAAGTAGAAAAGAGGTTTGATGGATCTCAGGAATAATTGTCATATTTGTTATTTTATCTAAAGATAACTAATTTTGATATTATGATTTCACAATTAGACAAGGATAACTAGTCCTCACTGTAATGTTTAAGATATATCAAGATTAATAACTTTAAAAAAATAATGCAAAGTTTTTCTCTCAGAATAATTTATGTTCGTACAATATAGCAAACGTTTCCTTGTAGTTTCCATCCTCTTAAAATCACTTTAGTTTACCTCGCATTGATTTTATACTCTGGAACAAATTCTTTTTCGATCTCTTATTGTAGGCAAAAATAACTAGTTCGGCCGAGATGCGGGATTGAGTTAGCCCATTTAAATTGAAAGGTGGACATCAGAGATATCTTTTGAATTTATATGTGGTCATCTCCTTACTTTCATATCTTTTGTTTTAAATTATTCTTGCACATTTGATGCCATGAGAATATATATATATATATATATATATATATATATATATATATATACACTTTGATGGCATCAAGAAGGAAGACGAAGTATTTTAGTGAAAATTGCTTGATACCATCAAATTATATAAATGCTTTGATGGTATCCACGACGGAGAAGTGCTTCAGTAAAAACAATACTTAGTTACCTTGATGCCATTAAAGTATATAAAATCTGATGATATCAAAGAGGAATAGTGCTTCAATGAAAAGACTGTTTGATTAGGGCAAAAACAACAGTTCAATGAAATCATTACTCATTTATTCCTTGATACCATTTGAGTATATATACTATGATGGCATCAAAGAGGAACATGCGGTGCTTCACTGAAAAGATTGTTCAATTATTGCTTGATACCACCATAGTATAGTTAAGTAAATAAGAAAAGATTGTTCAATTACTGCTTGATACCATCATAGTATAGTTAAGTAAATAAGATTGTGACTTTAATTTTCTCTTGATTATTTTTTAAAAAAGAGCACAATTCTATATAATATTGACAAAATATCAATATACTAACAGGGTATCACAAAGAATTAAGCTCAATCCTATATGATACCGCTATGATCAATATATCAATGGAGTATCACATAGTAGTGATGCTAACATCATATGCAAAATAAAGAAAGAGAAAGTGAGATAAAGGAGTAAATAGTTTGTATTGGATTCATTTTTGATAAATAATTTCATAATAGAGTTCATTTTCTATATAGTTTACTCCCTTTTTTTAATCTCTCAGAAGCTCTTACCTTTTTTGCTCTCTTGATGACTCAAAATCATATCCTTCAAGTTAATGACTCAAAGGATGGATACAAATACATATACGTCTTGTTTGAAATTGTTCATTCTATATTACTGTTAGAGACCGATTTGCCAGCTGACAATAGGGAACATGCAGCATCTAAGGTTCCTGGGTTAGCTGAATACAATCTTAGCCTATTTATTTTACGTACTTCGTTTCCACAGACTACAATGGCATATATTCCCATCAATACATGAATCCTGTGGACAAAATTATTATACTCTACTTTCTATACCTCTTCATCACTTTTCTTTGCCTCCTACTGATTTGATTGTAAAACATGATCTTTTATCTTTCGTTTTTATTTATACCTTTGAGAATTGAAGCTTTATTCATCAGGCTATTTCTCAAACTCCACACATAGTGAGAGTTCTGAGGCTGCATTTTTACTATAGCTACTATGGTAAATTCTAACCATGATCAAGCAACACTCTCCGGAATATTTGCTCTTGCATCCCTGATTTTATGTATTTAATAAAAATAATATACATTTATTTTGCATTTTTTTGTGGCGAATTTTCAAGGTTTTATTACACATGCAAGAATAATAATGGATCACAAGGACGATAAAATATGAAAACTTAATTCCCGTACGTAAATAATTAATACTTAAGCAACTCCACGCTAGTCTTGTTGTCAACTAAAGTTGAAATATAGCTGGAAAACGTCAGCTAAAAAATTAAATATATTTAACGAAATACTAAATAAATAATAAAGGACTTTAAAAAAGGAAAAAAGAAAACAGCTTGTCGCCAGCTCACCACCATCAAGTATCTGTCATTATCAATGATATATTCACATATATATATAATGAATGATTATAAAACTGGAGATTTTCTCTAATGAGCTTGAAAATATCATGAGCACGTCAACTTTCAGGATACTCAGCTACATGAAAAAATAAGGGCTCAAAATTCATTTAAAAGAGCTTGAACCTGCTACAAACATTCATACTTATTAAAAAAAGAACATAATACGTAAGTAAAAAGAGTATATACCTTAGATAACTTAACGCGGAATGATATTGGTTTGAATGAATACCAAAACAACATAATTGTAACATTTTGATAGCATCCATCCTGACTCCTTGTTCTTGCCTTTGTTCAATTAATGGATGAAATCCTTCCTAAAATTGAGTAATATGTATGAATGTTTGGTGTAGAACGGACATAATATGTTATCTTTGGAAATCGTAAACAAGAAGTCGTTGTAGTATAGTGGTGAGTATTCCCGCCTGTCACGCGGGTGACCCGGGTTCGATCCCCGGCAACGGCGTTTAGTATTTTTTATTTCGGGTTTTCCCTTTCCGCTTTCACCACAATATCACAAATAATAACGGGCCTAAAAGAATTTGACCCAATTATAAATGTGATCCAAAAGCGAGTGCAGCCCACTTACTTATCTTCGTTGATGAAAAGTCTAGACTTGTCCACTTGATGGTTAAGCGGGCCTTTAGCTTTCTTGGACTAATAACACATATTGTAGCCTGTACGACTCTAACAGATTTTTATGTTTGATTGGGTATTACGTTATTAGACAAATATCTGATATGCATTTACATTATATCTATTGTTATGGTTAATATTTTGTTGTATTTTTTCTCTGCTTTCTTCTCTTTCTCTCTCTTCTCTCTCTATAATCTCTTGTCAGACATACAAATTCATAAATATATGAGTTGTATATATACAATTGTTTAACATATACATATTCAATTCGACAGATATACATATACAATTCGCCTCTTTCTTCTGCTCTCGCTCGCTTCTCTCCTCCCTCTCTCAGTCTCGCTCACCTCTCTCCTTGCTTGCCAGATATAAAGATACATATGTATATCAGTTACAGATATATACATACAATTTGACATATACATATACAATTCGCTTCTTTCTACTCTCTGCTCTCTCTCACTCGCCTCTCTCCTTCTTCTATCGGTCTCGTTCGCCTCTCTTCTCTCTCTCTTGATCTCGCTTGTCTCCCTCCTATGATACGTAGCTACGAATCGTAATTTTAACAAACTATAACTATATATTTTTGTCTTATAATATTTCAAGTGTTTGCTTTATTTGAAAAATCCTATTATGCATTTATAGAGTTACATATTATTAACATCCTCATTCATACCAAAATTTAAATATTTTGATTACGTTGAGCACAACGTTCTCGTGTAATTTTCTGGAGGGGGGGGGGGAGGGGGAGTGTTCTGTGTCTTCCTTATTAGAGATATAAGAAAAGAAGAATCCATAAGAAAGTTGCAATTCGAAACCATAACAACCTAAACTCGTGTAAAATCTTAATGAGCAAAAAGTTATGTTGCTCAAAATGAAATAATATCTCGATATGGAATGATATCTATTCACGGCAAGGTAACTACTCACGTGCAAACATGTCCTCCTTTATACAGTACATAACAAAACTAGACTGGGACACTTGGACCAAAACCCAACCCACATTTTTATAACTTACTAGAAACTTGTGACTTGACAATCTAATTTAATCTCCCTTGTCTCCTTCATCCCCCATGTTTCCTTTTCAATGCATTCTTTTTCTATATTATTATGGTCTACTTTGTTTAACAAAAAATATTAGCCACTAAATGCTTATTTACTCTCCATTCCTTAATTAAATTAATGTTCACATCAATGTGTTTGCTTATATTTGTTGAATAACTTCGTCCATCAAGACAATTAGGCTATGCTAGCTAGTTAGCATTATTTCTTCTCTCGTAAATATTTATTTGAGTAAATGGTAAAGTTGTTGTCATGTGACCAGGAGGTTATGAGTTCAAATCTTGGAAACAACCTCTAGCAAAATGCAAAGTAATAAGGTGTGTACAATAGACCCTTGTGGTTGGGCATTTCCCTGAACCCTGCATATAGCGGGAGCTTTAGCCTGCCGAGCTTGTCCTTTTTTTACCCTTTATGAAATGAAAAACTTTGTGGTTAGTATTTGATGAGTAAGCAAAATCTTATCTGCTCTTCCAACCTAGTATCAAGAACAGTTTCAAATTTGGAAATTTGAAAACAAAGGAAAAATACTTGGACACAGAGACAATGACATAGCAGTCATTATCTGGGGTTCTTCATGTGGACAATAAGAAAAAGGACTTGTATTTGACTAGCTAATCAACTAATGCTACATCTAGAATTTATACTCACTAGATATTTCCACTATTTTAATCTTAGATACACTGTGGTTGATTTTTCTTTTTGTTAGGGAAGACAATAATAAAATGACCTCTTGCAATTATTGTCAAAAAAACAAAATGGTAGGCAATAAACACAAGGCTAGTCCTTTGAACTAGAAGCTTCTTAGTGAAAGTTATCAATAGTAGCAAAAAACCGGGAACATGTTTAAATAATTTCCCTATTCATGATGACATGTTCCTAGTATAAGCTGAATTTGGTTGGAATTAAAGTTATCATGGGGATTTAATATATGAATTTGTATATTTTTATGTCTCCCACCTGTCTGAAACATTTGAAAATCAATTTTTATCTTAATAGAATATTATAGATCGTGCTAGTTGTTGACCATAGTGTACTAGTAGAGGAATCGAACCTGTGACTCTAGGGAGTGATCTTTGACCATATATATTGTGATTCTGAGTTTCTAACTGCCAATAATTGAAGGATTAGGATGAATTATATATTCCTTAAAGATGAAAAAAGAAAAGAGGAATTCCCTAATTTCACAGAATTGATCATAACAAGAAAAATCTTTTAAAGAAATTGGAAAAATCATGATTTAGAACAAGGAGGGGTCCCAGTTTCAAGATAATGTGTGGTTCTTTTTTTTTTTTTTGCATGTGTTGGACCACATGCATACCTAATTAATTACTAGTAGAGTACTCCTCCACTATAAGAAGACCTTTAGTTTCCTCCTAGCTCCCACTTGTTTGAAATATAAGATTCTTCCAATCTTCAATCTAAGTAGTTGTTTATTAATTTTTGTCAAGAAATTAAACTTTTGGTACAATAACAGAGATGATGAAGGGCAAAAATGGGGCTAATAAGGTGCATGGTGAGTCCAAGAAGAGGATATCAAGTGGAAAACTTGGGAGGTTTCTCAAGGAGCAGAGGGGAAGGCTTTACATTGCAAGAAGATGTGCAGTTATGCTTCTTTGTTGGCATGATTGAATACAATCTTACTATTGAAAATAGAAAAGAGAAGAAAAAAAAACAATATATTAATTAGCTGATCTTGCCTTAGAAATTAGAGCAAAAATAATATAATTGGTGAATTAATCTAGCATTTGCTGTTCATATATATGTGTGTGTAGTTTTAATTCTTGTGTAACCATATATACTGGCTTCTTACCTTAATTTGCATGCATTCTAGCTTGATCGACTTTTCTCTCTTTTTCTTAGATAGAACTAAGTTCCCTTAGGCCTTAACTTCTACTTTACTAGTTGGAGTTTTCTGTGACTAATTATTGTTTGGTAGAAATTAGAATAGCATGATAAAAATCAAAGACTACGTCCAATTTGAAGCCATCTCAATTAATCCCTGGTTACTGTTCAAAGGAGCAGTATTGGAGCTTCAATAGGATACATCTAGGTTTTGGTTGAAATTCATAAGATCGATCGTTAGAGGCGTGATTAATTCTGTCGAGGGGATATTATAAAACCTTAGTTGAAGGTGAAATTTCGGGTGACCACAATAAATAAATTAAATTAGTATCAACATTAAGTTCAGTCCTATTTTGCAGGTTTAACTTTGGAGGCCAAGATCTGACTATCCACCTCTTTGTATATGTTTGGTGCTGAATTTTTGGGATTAATACCACACTCAGGTACTATAGGGAAATTGAATCGAAAAAAAAGAAAGTAAGATAAATAGCCTGCATTTTATGGGAATATATGCATTTGTGTCCAACAAAAAGAAGATGTGATCCAAATTAGGTTAATTGGTAGAGTCATCCTTTTCACACAGAAGAAGTGAAATAGAAATAAGCTAGGAGTATAATTTATGTAAAGGAAGTTAATCACGACTAAAAGTGATTAATTTGTGCTTTTTGGGTCCTGATTCTGAAATTAATTAGGCATTTATCCTTGATTATTCTTCAGTGTGGCTTAAATTTCTCTTGGCAATAAGAAATAGTCTTTGGTAACGTGATTTATATATGACACAATAACATAGCGCACAGTTGTATAAACGCTCAGCCGTCATAGGTAAATTTTCGCTAGGTTTAAGATGTGTATCCAAGATATTATGTATTTGAATGATGCTCTAAGTTGTGATTTGTTGTGGGTACCTAGATAGTATATTTGAATCGTCAATGTGGAGTAGGTTGAGATAAACATTCTTTATCACCCTTAATAGTTAGCTTAGTAAAGAGAATATTCTTTTTTTCTACAAATTTATATCAATCTTGATATAACATTTGTTAATTATATCAGACATGAATTAAAACGCTAGCTCTGAGTTATACTTGTAATACCCTTAATCCACTCCATCATTCTCCTCAAAATTTGTCGTATGACACACAAATTTATTATAATGTGTGTGTATATATAATGTCTTTATACTTGTTGACATCTTTGCACTCTTTGCTCATACGCTTTGCCGCTGCAATATGTTGGGTAGATTTTCAAATATCTATATGAAGAATAGCTTCCTCTAAATAAAATAGTACAAATCGTTCTACATTTGTCATGCAACATGCTCTTTCTGTTTTGTTGCTCATCAATGTGCTTGCTCTTTGGAATTCAATTAAAACAGATTTTTAAAAAATGTCACTAATTAGGGAACAAACTGCTCCTTATACTTGTATTTATTAATAAAGTAAGGAATGATTTGATTCACATGTTAGTTAAGCGGAAACTAGACATAGGGATTTTTAAATTTTGCATTATTAACTATACACATATTTTTCATGAAATTCTACCACATGAGACTGTAAGTTATATAGTACATTGTATAAGAACTTACGGATCATTTGGTATGATGCATAAAAATAATGCTAAATAGAATGTATTAGTTATGCTTATGATGAAATATTTTTTATGCGTTATTGTTTGGTTTATTGTATTAAAAATATCATACATTACATGATTTTTTAAAAAAAGTAATTTATTTACTAAAACAATCTCCACAAATATGATGGAAAAGATGTAAAAAAATATTTTGAGGGACAAAGGATCTTTAACCACGCTAATACATGCATTAAATCCTTTTGCATTATAACTAATACCTAAAAATTGATGGTATTAGTAATGCACTCCTTAATACATACTAATAGAGTGTATAACTAATCCAAGTATTAGTTATACATGGCATGGAAAAACATACCAAACAAGGTACTACTAATACACTAATTAATACATGTATTATTTTTCTAATACAGTCTACCAAGCGACCTCTTAGGTTATCAGTTTTAGAGGTGATTATATCTCTCTCTCCATATATAAAAGTAGAATCGTTAACCTTGGAAATAAAGCAAGTTACCTGATAAGATAGCTTTTGTTGCTAAGGAGTCACTTTTTAATTTTCTAAGCAAGAAAGAAGAGGACAGAAACGAGCCTGTAGCCACACTGTACTAAAGAGAAATAAAAGATGTGTTGAATATAGATGAGTAGATTGTTAGATCTGAATAATATAAGTGCCTAGTGTTTAATTAATTCGTTTGATTATGCACAATATATATAAGTATTTCTTGCTAACCAGGAAATGGAAAAACAAAAATAGAGCTGGAAATTTATTATGTAAAATCTTCTCAATGCTAATATATAGATCGATGAAAAGTCACAGAATAGATTAATATGTGGATTATGGACAAAAAATAAATGTACTTTATTTAACGTACAATCTAAGATCATCATTTCCTTCGATTGTAACTATAAAAAATTATTCTAAAATGTTAAATGCACCCCGTTAAACAGTAACCACAAAAATCCAAACAATTTAAGTTTGATATTTTCGTTTCCGCTTCGTTCATTTCTTAAGTAATTTTGTGTAGTGAGATTCAATAAAGTTAAAGAATCCATATATGGATAGAGGGTCGACTTGGAAAACAACTTTTGAGACCAACTAGCTCATAAATCCAAGGGGAAAAAAACACACACTTTTGTAATAATATCTTAAACCAATAGACCTTGACCTCAAGATTATTAAAAGACAGTCATACATATATAGAAAAGAAGGCAGATCTTGCTCAATCAAATAAATGTAGCTATGGGGGATATTTAGATGTGAATACTTCTGTAACATAGACCTCAACAGAAAAAAACTGTGCAAATTGAATAACAAATCAAAGCCGCACTAGTAGACGTTGACTGATACTCTAGTAATTCTCTCTTTGTGCACAACTTTAGGTAAGTTAAATATAATAATAGAGATATTTACTGACAATATATTTTATTTTAATATCGAAAAACTATTTTCATTAATTCACACATCTTCACTCATGATCAATCTACCGAAGCAAGGAAAGTTGTAGGATTTTGCGTGCTAGCCATTCATATGAAGTTTACTTCCCCGAGTTGATTTAATTAGTGCTAGAACAAATTAAAATCTATAACAGATAAAATTTTAGACTCTGAATATTTTGGTGTAGTTCATGCTTATAATCATGTGATTATACCAATTGACTAGTGAAACAATATTTAGCATTACTGCAAACTATGTGTTTGATTAAATTCTTAACCTAGTACATGGGTTAGTTTGTTTTGATCTTCTTTTACGCGGACATAGATAAACTTAAAATGTAAAGTCGAAGAGTAAGAAGAAATAAAATCGTTTCTTAGCATGAGTCATTTGGCAGGGATAAAGGATAATTAGAATGCAATGTCTTTGGATAGTTCAATATTTATGAAATATGAAATAATCAATAAATATATTGCTAGATTTATATATTCCAATTATTTTTAAATTAATAAATTTGATCGAACTGTACCTAGATAGTTTCCAGAGAATAAACTATTCAAAAGAAAATCCTGGATATTATTGTGTTGCGTTTGTTAAGAGACATAAACCAAATAACAGTACAAAAAGATTTATTTTAGTCAACGACAATGTCCACGTGCGACGGCCCCTACATTTTAATCTAATTATGATGTTGTTTTTTGGGAAAAAATTTTGGTATCACAGAAGGGGAAACTATTTATAATTCACTAAAATGGTTTGACATCATTAAACTGTGTACAATAGTATCAAAGAAGAAAAAAAAATAAAAATATTATTTTATTACTTCTTCATAATATTAGAATATATAAACTCTAATTGCATTAATGAGAAATATGCAATGCTTCAACGAAAATATTGTTCTATTACGCCTTGATACCATCAGCGTATATATATTCTAATGGTATCAAGGATGTAGAAGTAGTAATTTAGGGAACATACAACTCATTTACTCCTTGGTTAGAGTGTAGGCAAGATTAGGAATTTAGAGGGCTCTAAAGAAAGAAAAAAAACGTTGCAACACATATTTTTTTTAATACAAATGCAGAATTTAATGAAAAACTATTGGGTTCATCAGAACATATGAACCCCCGGCCACTTAACTCCATCTCTGTCTTTGATACCATTAGAGCATACATACTCTGATTGCATCAAGAAGAAACATCCATTGCTTTAGTGAAAACACTGCTCAAGTATTTTGTTTGACTTTTTAAACCTAAATAAATAATATTGAATTCAATATTAGTAAATAATTTCATAATTAAGTCAATTTTGTGTAATTTTTCCATGTTTCTTTCCATTAAATGAGAATGTCATGCACCAAAATATTTACCAAGCATGTATAAGCAATGTATATTTCATGTATAGTCAATTTATATTAAGTGTTTGAGTGTATCGTAATGTATATTCAATATGTAACGCATATTCAATATGTAGCGCAGTATAAGTAAATATGTATTGTATGGTCAATATATATAACTATGACTTTTGACAAGTTATATTGAATAGTATGTACATTTTTTTGATTTTGAATTGTTTTTTTATGTAAATAAAAAAGAATTCTATTTATTATAAATTAATAATAAGTTTAGTGTGTATATTTAAAATTATCCCAATAAGAATTCGTCCTTTCTTTGGGCGGTTGGCCCGCTGTGCTGGGCTTATCTCCTGCGGGCCCATCCACTGCCTGAAATCAAGCGCACAAGAACGGTATGTCGACTCTATTATTATTTTAATTTAATTTAAAGGGGGCAAAAAAATTAACATATCACGTCTTATTTATGGCATGCACAATGACATTATATTTAAAGCAGAGCATATTATCCACATGATATCAAATATGGCCCCTCAAAATAATTGAACACCTCATATTCGAGAAAGGATAAGGCACAAATTAGCATCGTTTACGCTAATAATAATAAAAAATTTAGTATACTTGTTTTGCACGTATGTATTATGTTGATCAAAATTTAGAATATTTTTAGAAGTTAATTAAGGTAATCATATCAAGTTAGAATATGTCATATACATTTGTATTACTCGAATAAAATTTGATTGAGTTAAAATTTATTAAGTTATATGTACTTAAACGCGTAGTTTATGCAAATATACAATAAATATACTAACAATATACAACAATGACAGTAACAACATCGAGTATAATCTCACAAAATGGAATATGGAGAGAGTAGTTATAACACCCCTATCTCAGGGGTAAGATTGTTTTCGTTAGACCCTTGTCTCACGACAAAAGAATCACGAAAACAATAATAAAAGTATAAAAAATAACATATAATAATAAAATAGAGATAGCAATATTACAGAAACTATAACAAAATATTATAACAAAGTACAAAGAATTAACAGATATTCAGAGAAATTAAAGAATAAAAAATTACAAGAGCAATATTATGACGATTTTTCACTCACATGGGATTTAATATAATTTGTAAGTGACCTACATATTCTTAAAACTAATATTAAAAACACAAAAACTATTGAGCGAATAATCTCTCCAAAACAAAACTCTTAAGTGCTATTCAATAGTTAGGTAGGTAAAAAAAAAAAGAAAAAATCCTCAATTTGTAAAAGTCAAAAACTTTTCTTCCAAGAAAAAAATAATTCAGTATGAAAGAAATATTTTCTAATGAGGGCATCTTTTACGTAAAAAAAAGTAGTTATAATTATGATAAGATATTAAAACAAACCCTAACATAAAAGGACTCCTAAACATGAAAGAATAATAAAAAAGTGAGCACTCCAAAATGAAATTAACCAAAAAAATATAAATGAAACTAGGGGTGGACATAAAAATACCAAAAAATTCAAAAAATTGAATTGAATCAAATTAATAATCGGAATTGATCTTTCAAATTAGATAGAAAAGAGTATGATATACAATTATTATTTGGAATTGTATATTATTGGGTTGTTGAAAATAGCCATCTCTTGTAAGATTTTTTCTTAAATATTATTTTTTCACAAAAGATATTTTCAAAAAAAGACACCATTTTCCTATTAAAAAAAAAGGAATTTAATTATCAACTTCAAAATGATCATCTTTCTGAGAGAAGTTACAAGAGTTTCTCATCGAGTTCTCTTGTACGGGAGAGTTTTTAGAAAAGGAGACCACGTTCCTATAAAACTTTTTATGAAAAAATCTTTTGCAGCGTAAGATTTTTTGAAAAGGGACAAAAAGGAAAATACAAGGAATCTTAATTAGTTAGTTTAATTTAATAAGGAATTGATAGTTATACGTTAAAAAAATTATAATTGAATTTATAGTTTAAAGTGTTGAAATTTTTCAAAATAATTCAAATAAGAAAAGATTTAAGAAGCCACATTTTTTTAAAAAAATTTGCCTATTATTTTGAAAGTTTTTGACTCTTTCGGGTGATCAAGTTTTATTTTAGTTGAAAAAAGATAATAAGAAATTTTTGTCCAATTATTCTCTATTATATTTATCATAGTCAATATTTAACGTTATCAAAATAATAGTATAATAATTGAAAAAATGATGAAACGATGATTTTGACTAAGATAATGTGTTTTAATGACGCGCAAAAAGTTCAAACAACATTTCTAAATGTCTCCATGCTTTTAATATCATTTAGATTATTATTATATAATAATAATAATAATAATAATAATAATAATAATAATATCACTTACGGGCATCAAGAAAAATTAAAATTAGATTCTCAGTGACCTTGATTCCAATCAATGCATGTGGACTAAATCTCGTGGATCTCTACGCTCTTATGGGCTTTGAATATACAGGCCCAGTTGATAAAGAAGAGGCCCATATGGTGTTGCGCCTAAATTTATGTAAATTGATGGGCCTTGGAACCCAATGGGCTGCTTAATTCTCATTTTTAATGGCAATTCCCGATCGTTAGATTAGTCTCAATTGCTCCAAGCAACTTAATTCAAGGAGGAAAGTCACCATTCATAGCAAATAGATCATGCCAAAGAACCCAAAATGATATCACAATCTAAATTTATTAATTTCTCGAAAATGAAAGTAATATTATTGGTATGGCTAAGAGTGGTAATATTAGCCTAATAAAATATAGTATATTTTACACAAATCCCATACTTCTGGAGCTAATTCCAACTAATACCAATTTTTTTTAAAATTACTAAAAATATTTTTTGTTAATACAAAAAATGAAAACATTGATATATGTCAAAAAAGTAGGAGCATTGACAGATTTTAACTATGATAATGGAGAAGTAGATATTGTAATTTTTATCAATAATTGTTGCAATTTTATATCATTTAAGGGATTTTTCTAATTTTTTAAGAGAGTCAGAATTATATGAAATCATATAAATATAAATTGTGTATTTTTGTAATTTTTCCTAAAATATGCCCGCACAACCCCGTCTAAGTCTAGATAGGTCATTAATCAATTTAAATGTTAACTCAATTCATTTGGTATGACCACTTCAACACACTAAGAAGTTGGGCCTGATATGTAGCCCAATTTGGCTACTGAATAACCTGTCAAAGTATTTTGAATTATCTTTTCCTTGTTTGATGCAGAAGAGGACATGCTCAACGCAGATTTGAAACATAACCGCTCTTGCTTAGCTCCTTTTTTCTTTCTCGCATGACAGCTTTCGAAGCAAGCTAGTCAAGCAATAACAGTGGGATCAGGGAAAACACCCTGAAGAACGGAATGGATTGATCTGACTCACAATCTATCTCTTCAACCTTTGAGTAGACTATAGGCGGGACTCTCTTTCGCCTAGGCAGAGAGGAGGGAATGTAAGACGAGACTGATTCAAGAGTCTTGGACAGAAGGGAGGGGACGGAGACAGAGCTTCCTTCTTGCCTTTCATCATTTCAGGATCGACAGGAAAGACAACTAAAACTCAAACTGCAGGAAAGAGAGAAAGAGGGGGAACTAGATGAGCTTACTATGCTGAGTTCAATCAAGCTAAGAACTAGTCGACCTCCTTACTTCTTTACCGCTCCTTCCCCTCACCCTCAAGTCTTCCTCCTTGCGATGCAAAGGCAATGTCAGGGAGGGCGAGAGAAGGGGAGGTGGAACAGAATCAAATAGTTTACGTTTGAATGTGAATTTGAATATTAAATATTCATATTTTTTAAAAATAAAATTTAAATATTTAAAAACTACATTAAATATACTATAAGTCACGATAATTGACAATTGAAAATATTTATAAATTTATGAAAAATTACGATAAATATACTTATTTGAATGTCAAAATTTGAAAAATGCCACATAAATTGAGACGCAGCAAGCATGTTATATACAATCATAATTAAAAAATAAAATAAATTTTTATTTTATACCTTAATATTTTTATAAAGTTATTTTAAAACTAACCAAAAGAATAAGTTAATTAAATTTCGATAAGAATTAAATCAGTTAGATTGACCCATTATATTGTCATCTGCACCCATCGCTCATACCTCTGTACCCCTTCAATTGTTAACTAAGCGCATTTTCATACATCCAAATTTAATCTTTTCACATACCTTTAAATATTGGCATAAGATAATTTCTTGAACCAACAAATTCCAATATAGGAAGATCAAATATATCATTGAACTAATAATTTGTATGTTAAAATGTTGATTTTTCTCTCTTATACATATTATATAAAAATGTAAGACTTGATTATCGTAGTGAATTTGATGTTATTGATTGATTGAGGCAGATAAGTGATAAATATATTTCATGAGTTACGACAAAATACTATATAGTATTATTAATTATTAATAATATAATAACATGCGTAGTATGTATGGTTGTGTTTTGTCCCTTTATTTTAGCTGTATAGTGATTAGATATTTTTTAAAAGTAAACAAATAAATCAAATAATAGTACCAACAAAAGTTATTGAAGAAAATGAGCACTTCATGTTGTCTTCTCGGTGCATTATCTTGATAAAAAAACATCTTAATATCATTGCATTCACATAATTAAAATCTTTAACAACATCTATATGAACTATTGCTCATAAATATTGACATATTTATTATTGTCATTAAATATAATATAATAATTATTCATATTATTACTATTTAATAAATTATTAATTGTAATAGTGTAATTAGATAAATCTGACAGAAAGAAATATGACTAGATATCTGTGAAATGACATCACTACTAATGTCATTTTCACCAAAAAACATAACTTGATTTTGGAATAAATTCTAAATGATCAAGAGTCGCGATAATTAGTCAGATCAATGAAAGTAATGATCAGAAAGTTACCTCCTCTCCATGTACCAGTATATTCTTGTACATCCCAATTACCAAACAGTAGTCAAAGATTGAAAATATTCTTAAACTATATGATATAAATAAAATTATTTTTATTTATAGTTTGAAAAATATTTTTGTTATCAATAATTTTTATTTAAGAATATCTTATTATTATTAAATGGGTTAAAAATATTATTTCTTCAAATAAATTTATTATTTATTTTATTTTTGA
>JAABOM020000049.1:25344428-25356381 GCA_011800125.2 Solanum clarkiae | reverse complement strand
GCGGTAAGGTCTGCGTACAATCGACCCTCCCCAGACCCCACTAGTGGGATTATACTGGGTATGTTGTTGTTGTTGATTTACATCGTCTAAACTCTTCTACATTCAAGCTCCAGCAAATAATTTTTTGATTCTTTACCTTGCAATGATTATGTGATTGGAATATATTTCCCTGATGATATACTTCAAAAAATAAATTAATTAAAAGCACTAATTGTTATCTAATCTAATGTTATTGTCCTTTTCTTTTGCTTAATAAAATACAGTACATTGTTAAAAACAAGTAGTCTTTGATTTTGAACAAGATTTCGAGAAAAAAACATTGAAGAAGGGCAAGTGTGTCATTTTGTTAATTCATATAAGACTAGCCATCATGGCATTAATATATGCTAGACCGAGCGTTGCACAGGTCCAATATACATTATTTTTCTTCCTTAATTTTTGTGCTCCACAAAAAATTAGATAGACAATAATTTTAACATATCTTTAAATTTTCTTTAATTATTTAAATTTATAATATTTTTAAGTAATTTTTAAATAATACATAACGAGAAAATAATTTATTACAGATAATATTATAATTTCATAGTTGAAGTAGATGAAGAAATAATTAAATAATAATTAATAGAAATTACGTTAATAGTCACCATGGAACATTACAGTTAGACACAAGAAAATAATTTATTACGGATAATATGTATTTTCACAGTTGAAGTAAATGAAAAATATTTAATAATAATTAATAAAAATGACATAGTAAAATTAAGTAGACACTTTAATAGCCATTGCAGTAGACACGTTATTGTAATTTCATAGTTGAAGTAGATGAAAAAATAATTAAATAATAATTAACAGAAATGATATAGTAAAATTAAGTAGACACTTTAATAAATCAAGCAAACACGTTATAATCACCTGCCTACTTTAAACAGTTAAAAAAGATAGTTAAAGCAGACACGATAATCCTAACTGCTCAAAGTAGTCGTCTAGTACCGGAGAAAAAAAAATTATTTTTTCAAAAACCACCTATTGGTGAGGAGTTAGGTATAGGTCAGATCCCAATCAATTGATACTTTCGCCAAAAAAGTACAAGAGGTGACTTTTCCGCCAAACCTCCCTGAGAAACAATTAGGACGAAAAGTTAGAGAAAATGACCTATATTAGCTCTAATACAAAAATATAAGTCAATATATCATAATTTTCAAACTGATGTACATAACTAAGCAAAACTGTATTGCCCTACTGAGAAGACATGGGAGACTATTTTGATGATTATTGAAGATATATATCTCACATAAATTGTGGTATAAAAATAATATTATAGTTATGGTGTTATTAATCTCTAGAGTACTAATTAGGAGGTTAAAATTTTGTCATGAAATAAAATAATTACACACATTTTAATCCAGCAATTAATTATAAGATGAAAAATATATGGTAGGCCAACAAAACTATTTACATCTACATATTCATATTTTTTTAGTGAGCACAATTAAATTTATTTTCTCAATACTGTATATACATCCTTATAGTTATATAGACAACATACTTAAATTAATTTCAGTAACTCTAAGCAACATCGCTCATTTATAATTCGTTTTACAAAAAATATATATTGAGAATTCAACTACAGTCTTCAAACACAACTCCAGACCGTGTCTTCAATTTAGTGGATTTTTCACAAAAAGAAAACATTTAAAACATAATGAGATGATTAAAATGAATATATTTTGTTAAAATTTCAAGTTTTAGCAACATATAAAAATGGGATAGGCAAGCAAGACAAGGAGAAGGATCGAGGAGAGAGGAGGGGGCAGCTGTGGCTGAGCCACATACTGGTTATTAGGGAGTTTATTTGAACTCCTTTGACGAGAAATTATACTATTTATATATGGTAAAAATATTTTTTTATGTATATAAAATAGATGTCGAACCCCATTCGATTAGTTCTTGTGTCTACTTCTTAAAATTTTGAACCCTCTTAAAAAAAATCCTAACTCCGCCACTGGGTAGAGGTGGATTGTATCTGTATATCTACTGGATAATTATATATATGTAACTATTATGTGTCAACAATTATATTTGTAATATGCTACATAATAGTATATATGTAAAATATGTAGTAATGAAAACAATGATAGACGAATATGATTTGTATATGTACAATTTGTATCAATGATTATAATTTGTATCCAATTACATTTGTATCACTGAAGAGGATTTGTATAATTGAAATAACAGATACAATTTGTATCTGCATATAATTTGTATCCAAATACATATATATTCGCACTTTGCATCACCGAAGAAAGTTTATACAATTAACATTTATCATTTGTACTTATATGGACGTTTATTAATATTTGCATTTGTACAATTAATTATTATTTTTAGATGTATTGAGAGAGAGGAGCAGAAAGAGGGGAGAGAGAGAGATATGATAGGTACTCAGAGGAGAGAGGTGAGGGAGAGATGACAGAGACATGAGAGAGGCGATGAAGAGGAAGAGAGGAGAGAAAAAATAGCAATAAAATCTTAACAATAACTATAAATGATGATTTCTTTTTTCAAATTATGATAATATATTATAAATACATTATCACATATTTACCTAGTCACATAATTTAGTTTTCAATTTACCATAGAGAGGTGGCTGAATTGAAGAAGAGAAATATAAGAAGTGACATATTTTACAAATTATTATATACATATTGGCCAATCGAGGTTAAGAGCAGAACAACATGAGGATAATTATGGTAAATGTTCATTCGATCAAAATAATTATAAAAAATGATAATTTACTGTATAGTCTATATACATTTCATACATAGTCAAATTATTTCTAGTTTTTAAATATATCATAATACATGTTTATTTTACAACTCACTTACAAGTAATCTATGTTGTATAGTCAATACATACTTTCGATAACTTATGCGAGCTATATTGTATGTTTTGAAATTAGCCCTAAAACATGACCATTTTGGATGATAACCCTGAGCAGAGTGCTAGAGAGTGTAAAAATCTCATCAAAGAATGTGATACAACAGATAGGGTTGCTCCTCCCTTAATCAGAGATCTCGAGTTTGAGCCTGAGAATGAAAAAATCCTTGGTAGGGAGTGCTTTTCCCCAAATGAGACCTTACGCAGCACGAATTTGGATATAGTCGAATGTAGATATTGAATACTGGGTGAGAAAAAAAAAAGAGCGTAAAAATCTCTATTATAATGTCTTGTCCCATATCCAAACGATCCCTTATTAATTAGTACATGTATTTTAATCCGTCATGACATGTAACTGCCATTTACTTTTGAAGTTATACTAGTTTTTCACTTATTTGCACCTCTGCATGTAATTATATCCTAGATGACCTAATAATATATATACCATCAATCAATTAATTAATTAAACTTGTACGGACAAAGTGGATAATTAATCAGCATAGTTACGTTATTTTATTGTACTATCATACATATGAACATCTTTACAATTCTATTTTTTTAAAATATTTAACATTCCCAGGGTCTAGGAGGTTTGAATCTTTAGAGAGGGATACCCATTTTAGTTTTTTTTTTTTTAATTTATTTTTAACAAAAAAAAAATTAGGTTAAGTAGATAAAGATGCACAAAATTAGGGTTAGGTTGAATGCTAAAGTAAATTGAATGAACTCTGACGGAACCATACCACTAAAAAGAAACAGAGATAAATTTGTCGGTTAGCTTAGGCTGACAGACAAAAGTACAACATATAAATTGGAGCTACAACTATAGCTACGGACCTTTTAACACTCACCACACCTTCCATCCTTTTGACACGTTAGTTGACCTAGGATTTTTATTAAAGAGTTCGAAATATTAAAGTAAGCACTTAATTAAGGAGGTTAAAAAGTGTTCAATAATTATTATACATACTAAGAAAATAAGTTTAATCATATACAAATGGTGTAGTATTTCTTTGAAGGAGGTTTAGATGAATCCTTGGGCCCATATTAAAATACATACTATTCTTTTTACTTTTATGTGATATTTTTTGACTCGACACAATATTTAAGAAAAGAAATATTCTCTCTGTACATCTTTACTTGTCTTTTTTACTATTTTTGAATGTTTATCCTTATTATTAATTATATAGTCATTTCACTATTTCATTTTTCAAGAGATTGTATTTATTATATTCAAAGAGTCATTTGGTAAAATTACTTATATCATTTACTATTTCTTAATCCATGTGTCAAGTCAAAAGAGTCCAAGTAAAGATGGACGGAGGGAGTAAGGCATTTGAAACAAATGATCTAAAATCATTTTTAGATATTTGTACGATTGAAAACACTTCATCAAGCATAAAAAAAAAATTAAAATTAATTCGTTTCCAATTAATATAAAGTGACATTATTTTTGGAACTGATAAAAAAAAAAGTGTGATATAAAATCAATATGTTTATGGTTGGAATATCTTGGATCACCAAGCTTTTGTTGCGTTCCATCAAATTAGTATCTTCTGTTTGTCCATAAATGTCCTGGCTTGCACTTCATCAGTGCCCACCGCCAATTTTAGGACTTCCATCACTTTCCATGTCTAAAAGTGGATGAGGTCTACGTTTAATTTGTTGCCAGTATTAAACACTTTCTAAAAATTCATATTAGTAGATTTTGATATATGAAGAGAAAAGTTAGGTTCTTAAAATGGGAGATTTTTCATTACGAGTAACAGACAGAAAAATAGAAACATTAATCAATTTTTTTTTTTAAAAAAAAGTTACTCTCAGTCGTTTAAATTCTTCCCTTCATCGCTTTCCCTGTAACAGTATTTTTCGAAAACTCTCATCAAGCTTACGAAAGGCCAATATATACTAGTACTTAGTTGCTTTATCTACCAGCTTGTAAGTAGTTCTTCAACAACTACAAAAAAAGAAAAAAAAATGTTCCCTTTTGGAAACAGTAATAATGGGAACCCTATGCTCCACTCTTCCCCCTTTCTTAGCAACCAAATACTCCTTCATCAACAAGACCGCCCTATTACTCATCATCATTATTTAGGAGCCCCAAATGGTTACTTAATCGAAAACGGCTACTCGTTCTCAACGAACAATGTCGTCATCAACAACAAGAAGATAAAGAAAGCAGTGAAAAAGGATCGGCACAGTAAGATTTTGACGTCTCAAGGGCATAGGGACCGGAGGGTGAGATTATCTATAGGGGTTGCTCGTAAGTTCTTTGATTTGCAAGACATGCTTGGTTTCGACAAACCAAGTAAAACCCTTGATTGGCTATTTACAAAGTCAAAATTAGCTATTGAAGAAGTTATGAATGATGAGTCAAAGAAGAGTAGTGGTACTCCTACTAACAACTCAGAATGTGATGAGGATATTATTGTTCCTGCTCCTGCGGTGGATGAATTAACCAAAAAAACAAAGCAGGAGAAGGAGTCAAGGGCTAAGGCTAGAGCAAGAGCAAGGGAAAGAACAATCAAGAAAATCTGGACACAAATTGCTCCGAATAGAGAGGCTCAACCTTCGCATTACAATAATCATATACGAAATTGGAATCATCATGACGAAGTTACTCCAACGATTATGGCTGCTCCTACCAGTTGTACCTCATCACCGCAAGGTAAAATTAAATTATTCTAATAAAAGTATAAAAATTTAACCATTCTGATATGTATATCTTATCTTTATATTAATTTTTGCAGTTCAGAAAGCATGGGATTCATATCTTGGAAGCCAAATCTGAAGGGTACAGTGTAAGCAAATTAACCAAAATTTCCTTCCTGTTTAATTTCTAGGTTCGGAAACTACGCACTATAGAAGTGCCTTTTCTGATTCCTGTCTAAGTCATTCTGTCTTTAAAACTTTGTTTTTGTAACTGAACTTTATATATATATATATCTATGTATCAACCAGTGCACCACCTCAGGAGCTCGCATCCTGGGTGGTTGGAGTTAAATTTTTTTTTAAAAAAGAAACCAGTGCACCAAAAGTTTTACGAGGTTTTAACAGTCTAGAAGTTAAAAAGCAACCAGAAAGAATGTTACCTAGAATTCGATCTGGGGAAACAACAGGCAGTCAATTGAACTGAAATCATGTCCCCGTCGATCTGATTTTCTCCGGCATTGGATGTTTATTCTTGTTGAAAAAGGGATGGTTGATCACTGGCTTTGATATTGTGTTAGGCCAAGATCAATTTTACATGGTATCAAAACACGACACATCCCAATTAATGTTTATGGATTACGGGCCCTCCTAGATTAAATTGTTAATCCACCAGCTGTTTAGCCTTGGGCGTGGGGTGGGTTTTGTAGAGTTACACTTGGGCATGATAATGTTTACCAATGATGGTCTCTTCTATATTAAATTGCTCACGCACCAATTGTCTGCCTGGATATGTAGTAGATGTGAAAACGTCTCACATCGGATGAAAAAAAGATTGGTAGTCTCCTTACATGGACTTGGAAGATTCTCCTCTCATAAACTAGATTTTGGGGTTGAGTTAGGCCCCGATCCATTTTTCTACAAATCTTTGACAATGACCTTTCTATGGGTAGTTTTCCAAATTCACAAAATTGTATTGAATCTTACAGAAAGTATTTTAGCTAAAGGTCCAGTAATTTTCCAACTGGACAAGGAAAATATATATAATAACCCATCACCATAAAACCCGGAGTTGTTCAGGAAACTTTTCAGCTTAGAGATAACTTACCCCTGCAGGAACTGGTGCAGTCATTCAGTCACAATGTTCTCTCCTCCTTGTATGTACCAGCAATGAAAAGAGGTCAAGTTAATTCCATATTAATTCCTCTGGAACTTTTTAAAACATCAATACTATAGCAATAACATACCTAGTGGAATCCCACAAGTGGTGTCTGGGGAGGATAGAATGTACACAAACTTACCACTAACTCATAAAGGTAGAGAGCCTATTTACTTAAAACATCAATATAGATCTGAATTTTGACTATAAAAATCTGCCCCTCTCTGGTATCCATGTTCTGTAAGTGCTTGCAGCATACTAACCCTAGCTACTGTAATTCATATTTTAATTAATTTATCCCAAATGAAAAAACTAGTCAAGATTGGACACTAGTTCAGATCCTTAAACTCCCATAATTTAGTATTGTGATATAGGTACTTCTAAGCTAGTAAGGATATTTGTCTGCTCAAAGTCACAATTTGTCATAAGAAACATGTTAATATTTGTGATTGATCAAGTTACAGTTATAGGGTTGTAGATTGTAGGGGCTGTTCTAAGAAACATGTCCCTGCTTTAGTTGAGTATAGATTGTAGGGTTGTTCTAGTTGATAGTCCATTCCATAGACATATTGTCATGACTATTATAAATCCCTAAAACTGATGAGTGGTGATACATATATTGCTCTAAGGTTATGGATTGACTGCTCACATTATTTTGCAAGACACCAAATCAGCTTGAGGTTCTAAGTTTAAATCTCACCATGCTATCATGTGTTTGACTGATGAAAAGAATTAGAAACAGAAATATAGCTAGCTTGCATATACACAAAGTGGAAAAGATTCCCTAGAAAATTTTTCTTCTGGGAAAAAGAAAGGCTTGTAGGTGCTTAGCTCCAAGTAAACAATATATATAATACTAAGGAGTCATTTGGCGTGAGGTATAAGACATAATAATCTCAGGATAAAATATAGGATTATTTTATCCTGCTTTCAGTTGGAGGTGTTTGACAATCATAAGATTATTATTTGTCTCATCATTTATATTTTCGTGATGGAATAAGTTGATAACTTATCCTAATATAGTTAATCTCATAATAACTTAATCCCAATCAAATGACCCTAAAAGGATAATTATAAGATTTTTGTCATGATCAACTAGCTCAGCTTACTGAAGGCAAAGGTACTGGATCTCCTATTTTAATTTTGTGTGTTCCACATTGATCTTCATCAGATTTTTAATATTGCACCCATTAAAAGTTAAAGTTATGGATGCATGTACATCTCCTATTTATTGCAATTTTACTAAAAGTTTTGTATAGAAAATTATGAGTTCAACTTAATCCGCACCAAAATAGTACATCCGTCCCCAAGTCTGAAAGCCCCAATAATATGATCCAGCTAGAACCCAATAAACTAAAACTAAAATGATAATAAAACGGCACTTAATAATTCTTTTATTACTCCCTCCGTAAAGATGATCTCCCGTTGATTTGATACAAGGAATAAAAAATAGTTAATAATAGGGATAATGGTAAATTAGAAACTAAGTGTAAAGTTGTCTTTTGATTTCATAAATTGGACAAGTATTATTAGACATATTCAAAACAATATAGTGAACAAGTAAAGATGGACAGAGGGAGTATAATACTACTATGAGAAAGTATTTCTCGACTTACTTATAATTATGGTCAATCATCAAATAACTGAAAATTAGAATTTTCTTTATTTTTTGTGCCCTTTGCATTTGGATTTAATTTATATAAATGGTCAATGTAAGAGATTTAACAAAGTAAAAATATTACTACTAAAATTTTAATATGTTATACTACATCTGTCTGTTCTATTTTAATTGAATTTGTGAGATAATACATACATATTAACGAAAAACATGTAAAGACAAAATTTACATTGAATTTTGCACTATAGTTCTTTGTAAAATCATAATATGTAATATAATATATCTCATAGAAAATATACAAATTCAATAACTGAAATGACAAATATGAAAATAATTTCAAATATTTACTTTGAACTTTGAATGATTCAAATATTAAAAAAAATTAAAAAAATTAATTTAAAACGGAGAGAGTATAAAAGATGGCCAACCTTCTTTTAATCTTTTTAGGACTGGGATCTAACTTTTATATATTGAAGCTTGACTTAATTAATTCCTCAAAAGTAGTGAGTCGCCCCAATTTTTACTGTATAAATTGCATGCACATTTGGTTGCTGGTTAGGATCGTTTGTCATGAGATTTTTTCCACTTTATTCAAAATAATGTTTGATCATAAAAATTTTAAATATAATTTAAAATTAATTTTGGAATTTGGAAAACACCCAAAACTTGTTCACTTCTTTCATTTTCACTTTTACTATATTTTTCTTTTTCAAATGTTATATTATACAGTGAATTTTTAACTTTTTCTTTTAATAAAAGAACCTATTTTGAATTATATTTCATGTTTTAATCATATTTTACATTTAAAAAAAAAAAAAACTACACTCAAACAACTAAATATTATTTTAAAAAATTATAATCAGACATAACTTCAACTTTAAAAAAATTAAATAATGATAAAATATTTACAATAGTATGTAATAGTTCTATATATGAGACATAGTTATGACATTATCTGACTATTTATTTGAGATGTATTACTCTTTTGGAACATATTCAAGTGCATATTTCAGAAAATTAGTGAAGTGGGATGATTTTTCTAATTTTTAGAAATTAAGAGTATAAATCATATTTAAAAATATATAACACATTTAAATTTCAAATATTGATCCCAAGAAAATATGGCCAAACACAACTTCATTCTAACACCAACTTAAAAATTTTCAAATATAGTGATTTTTTTTTATTATCATGGTCAATATTTTGAGTTATGAAGAGTTAACTTATTTATGTTCTCCCTCCGATCAGATTTATTTGTCTTCTATTTTAAAAATAAATTTTTGTTGGTCATTTTTAACATATCAAGAAACTAAGATAAATATCTTATTCTATTTTATCTTCAATATTAGTAACTTATTTCCCAAAATCATAACTATATATCTATTAATTACTATATATAATAAGGAATTAAGTTATTCAAGCAGGCAATAGGTCAACATGCTGCTTAAGGAGCTTGAGGGTATATCTGTTATTTTTTTATTTTTTTCATTTTAATTTGTTTGTCTTATTTTTTTGATATATCTAAAAGCTACATAAAAATAATATAAGTAATAATAATTAACTACTTAAAAGATTTTTTTATAAAAATAAAGAAAAGTTATAATTGATTTTTGAAATTAATTTTTCGATGTTTCATAAAATGGGACAAAATGGAGTAATATATATTATTTAAATTTCAAAATTATATAAAAAATATTGTGTATCTCAATAATTAACAACATTTAATTGACTCTTGAAGTCTATTTATGCTACATACATTGGGACAAAGGGAGCTATAAATACTCCCTCCGTCCCATAATATAAGGAATTTTTCATTTTACACGGTGATTAAGAAATTATCCATGCATTAGTTAACTTTACTATTTTATCCTTCATTTATGTCAATGTATATTAAATTAAGTCAGAAAAAAATTATTAATGCACTAATTAATGGTAGAGGTAAAATGAAAAAAAAAATTAATTCTATCCTAATTTAGTAAGATCCTTATAATATGGGACAAATATTTATAGAAAGATGACCTTATATTATTTTAAAATTGCATAAAAAAATGTTATAAATCACAATAATGAATAACTTAAAATATTAAAAGACATTTAAAGAGTTTGATTGAAGCTTGAATCTGTGCCGCATAAATAGGATGAGTTGAATACAATATATTGTTTGAAAATGACGTAAAAGAATATAGATCACAATAATTAAAATTTTTAAAATTTTATCATTGCCACACAAATTGAGACAAGGAAAATAACATATATAATTTACAAATTATATCAAAAATATTTTAGATCACAATAATCAACAATTTAGAATATCTAAAATTTATACTAAAATTTAATTGACTCTCTAAATTTTATATATGTCACATAAATTGAGACAAAAATAACAGATATTGAGTCTGTGCTAGCATGGGCACCTATGTCTAGAATTGATATATATTATAGTAGGAAAGTACTCATATTTATCATTATTTTTAAAAAACATGTAAAGTCCGAAATAGTCAAATAGAAGTGAATAAAGAGAGTATTGATTATTCTTTTTTCTATCTTGATTGAATAATACTAGATTAATTCATAACTTACACATGTATTATTAGTTATGCAAGATCGTAAGCTAGCAACCAATTACTTCGTACGAGATGTGCTGAAGTTTATAAAATTTTCTACCAAGCATAATATTAACTTTGATACGTGAATAATTTACTTCTTAACCAACAACCAAATGACACCCAATTTTATGAAAAATCATTTACATTCCTATGAATTTTATAAGATAATCCTTTTTTCTAGAGTACCAATTATTACCATAAATTATAGAATTTGGCTTGTGATTACATTAATAAGTGAAGTGATAAAAAATTATTTTTGTATGAACTCCAGTTTGATTGAGCTATTGATAGAACTTGCAGGAGTAATTGTCAATAATGTTGTTGTTGTATGTGGCAACACTGTTCATTAACATAAGTGGGTCAAAATCCTAATCAGTTTCACTGAAACTCCTGCAAAATCTTTTTGATGATGCCAAATATTGATCATTGACCGTCACCCACTTAACTAAACAACAAACTTCCAATACAGAGCATTTGGCCATCATATAACTTAGTACTTTAAGACTACACAACAACAAAATGAAATTCCATCAAGTAGGATTTTAGGAGGGTAGAGTATACGTAAACTTTAATACTATCTCATGAAGATGAAGACATCATTTTCCAAAGACCCTTGGCTTAAATGTATTAGTCCCAAGAAAAAGAAGAAAATAATAAACATATAATAATAATTAAAACAAAGAATAGTGTCAATTTTAAACACAAAAATATGAAAGTAGCAAAATTATTGAAGAGCAATAACCACACAACCATGAAAGCATGACTAATCCTAAATGAATCTAAAATCATCACAAGGCAAGACAACATTCTACTTCTACTAACCTTTTACGTAATATACACGTCTTCCATTTCTTTTTATCTAAAGTCATGTCTCCGATGAGACTACCTTTTGGGTCTAGATGCTCAACTTAGGCCCTTCAATTTTGGTTTAAAAATCAAACACACACACTCAACCCCCACCCAACCCCACCCCAACCCCAC
>JAABOM020000049.1:25299040-25343955 GCA_011800125.2 Solanum clarkiae | reverse complement strand
CCCACTTCAAAAATCTTTATGCTTCTGTATTTTGATTCATCTTATTTCAAAACTTTTTTCGTTTTTTCATTTTGAATATTGAATAGTAGAATGTTACAGTAGAATCTAAAGAACCTTATTCAAAAAAAAAAATAAATCAAAACTTAAGAATAGAAAGAGAATCAAGTGAGTAATCCCATTTTAGCCCTTGGTCGCTCAAGTTAGCAACATCAACAGGAACTTTCAATTTAAAAATCAACTTATTGTAAGATGTACTCTATATGGGAGTGGTACTCTTTATGGAGGAAAAATGAATTATTTTTTTCATTTTTTATGTTCTATTGATTAAAAAAAAATCAAAATATTTCTAATCTTTCAGAAAAATACATCTTCTTAGTTGCATTCCACTTTTTTCTCTCCCCATCATCTAATACACCTCAATTTCACCTTCACCCCCCTTTTGTACTCCCCATCCCCATCACCATCACCCTGCAGTACTAATTCACCTCCACCTCCTACCAGTTATTTATCAATATTATGTATGAATATATTTTCAACAATATTTTTTATTTAAATATCAAAAAATATTATTTTTAAGCTACTAGATTTATTTGTTCAACTTTATGCAAATTTAAGGGTAAGATTATGCATATTCAAAATTGAAGGGCATATATAGATGTATAAGATAGAGTCAAACTAGAGGCACATTTATTCATTATGGCTAAGAAATTATAATGTCAAAAGAAATTAGATTCATATACTTACCTTGAACTTCTTTAAATGGTTGCTTTCTGATGATTCTCCTTAGCAGATGAAAGCATTATTTTAGACAGTGCTGAGGAGAAAGAGACGTAGAAACTGATAGTAGTAAAATATAAAATATAGTTATTTGTATTATAACCAATATTAAGTCAGCTAGTCAGACTAACGCTCTGATGGAGACCCATGAGTCAGAATCCTCTTATTTAATTATTCCTTTCACTCTTCATGTCAAATTAAGGCAGACATGTGATGAGTACTATAAGTACTACTGCTATATTTAATATAAACAATACTGCAGATTGATAGATTTTAATATTATATAATTAATAATGACATCTTCAGTACAAATACAAAATAAAAGATTCACTATCTAGTTTTGACCGCAAAGAAGTGACAAATAAAAAATTATTAACACAGGCATGCAATGGAAATAGGGCAAATTATACGAATGGTCAGTCTATAAACTTTATTTTATTCGGAGTATTTTTTAGTCTAATTTATAAAAATTGTCAAAAATGGTCATTCGAAGTTTTTTTTTTTTCCAAAAATTGACCGCACAACCTTTGCACCGTCTTCTTCTTAATTCTCCCTTGCTTCTCCTTTTTCTTCAAATTTGATGTAATACAAACGTAGAATTCTTTTATCGAATCATATATAAAAAGGCCTTAAACATAGAGGGGATTTTATATGTAAAATTTAGGACTATTTAGAGGTTAAATTATATTGCATATTCAATGTATATTTTCTATAAATTTTGACTTATTTTTATGTATATAAAAATATGACTATATTTATTATGAATTAATTATTTTATTGTGTATATTTGAAACTAGTCCAAAGAAATATTTTCTCTTTGTTAATTAAAGATGTAAATAGAAGCAAGCACAAAAGAAAAAAAGAATCTCAGTTGAGAGGGAAACAACCAAGATCATACCTAAGGTCCCTAAGCAAACCTAAGACCTTTAATTAAATGCAGAAAAATTTCATTTATTCCATCGCAATTCATATTGATCACAAAAAAGTAGTAACATACTAGACAATAGAAACAATTTAGTGTTCTTATTTTCCTCAATAATTAAAATTAGTGGTATTTACTTCCATTAATCACAAATATGAAAATTTTAGTTCATAACAACTCTTATAATAAAGAGAGAGAAAAGTATAGGCCTTTCCAGTACTCAGGATTTAGTAGACCTTAGACAATATCTTTAGTTGAAGTTTGATACAGAAAATAGTATTTAATTTGAAGATTTGAAAATTATGTAAATTTCCATTTTTTTTTAAAAAAGTAAATTTTTGTGATTAGAAATCATTTTGAGATGCTCCTTAAATTAAATCAGTTTTAAAAACTTTGAATTTTTCGATACGAGTTGAAATTGAAATAATGAACCAACTTGTATTATTAGTATGTTGTATTTTGTAACACGATTTAATTTAGTTTTGATTATTTTAAAGTGGTCTTCCTAAAATCACAACCTTGTACAAGATGATTGAATTTAATTTGAAGCAGACCAGATGGGACGGGTGAGATTTTTTTAATTAATCTAGTGGATTTTATTGAATATTTTACTCTGCAAAAATTGGACCGAATATTTATGTTGGAGCTGCTTAGGTTAGCCATCAATGGTTATTTCCGAGTTCCTGCATACTCTATTCTAATTTACTCAGGTCAAATCATATTATTTTATGTTACTCTACTTATACAGCTTTACCTTTTACACATGAATTTAAAATGTCTTATTCCAGACTTATCAAGACACTTTGCTAATAAGTCATTCTTGGCAAATGTTTTTGATAAATTTTTTAAGAATATTTAATAATTTTAAAAAATATTATTTATATTTATAATTATTGTAACAGAATTGATAGTAATTAATAATAAAAGATAACAATACAGACAAGATCAATACATCAATTGTATACTGAAAGTTGCCACTAAAAATAAATTGTTCTTTTTTTTCAATCATGTAATTCACATTATAATTCAAATTTTTTTCGAAGGAGATAGATAAATATTACTTAAAATAAATAAATAATAATTTTTTTTGTTTCCAGGATGGAGCATTTTCATCAATCTCAGATGAAGCCAAAGATTCATTATTTTTTGGCTTTGGGGTATGATGGAATAAAGCAAAATGACTCTTTAAACTGTCTGCGCTTCTTTCAATTGTGAAGTAACATTTAGTCAATGCAACTTTCGACGCTCATCATAGGTCATCCGGAAACAGTCGTGCTATGTTTTTAAACGTAGGGGTCAGGTTGCGTACATTCGACCCCCCTTATCCCGCAATGGACGGGAGCCTTTGAGGCATTGGGGCAATGTTATTGTTGTTTGTAAAATATAAGAATTTGGAGTAACTTTTAAATATTTAACATTTTTAAAATACTTTCTCAAGTTCCCAAATACTAGTATTTTTTTTCCCTATTATTTGCCAATTTTTTTCTTTTTTACCAGACACCACTTCCCAATTTTTTCTGAAAATATTTCAAGTGTTTCCCAAAAAATTTTGGCACCAAACCGCACATCAATCGATTTCAATTTTTTTTATATAAATTTGATTTAAAGTGCGAGAGTCAAATTAACTAATATTTATATGAATATGAATTAGAAAGTTTTCATTAGTCTCTTTTTTAAAATGAAACTCATATAAGTAAAATTAAATTATTATAAAAAATATGATAAAATAACATCGTCCAAATATAAGATAAATAAATTAATACTGAGGAATTATTTTTTACTGCTGTTACCCATATATACAGAGAATTGTACTCACATATGCCAGCTAAAGAAGCACGAAACCTAAACTATACTTTCAAGATTCAACAATAATATGGCACCCAAGGAATGGAAGACATGGACAGTAAAGAAACTCCAAAAAATTGATTTATTTCACTCTCACTAAAAAATTATAATTTATTAAAAATCCTAATTTATTATATATTTCGTGTGAATTGAGCACTATTAAAAAAATATTTTTAATATAACTATGAAATTAAAAATATTTTGTATTGAGTCCTACTGAGACACTTGTTTTGATTTATTTTTTAGTTAAAAAACACTACTTTAAAATAAAAAATAAATTAATCATTCAATGGATAATAACCCCCTAAATCCTACTGTAGTTCGAACAATTTACTTCCTCATTTCAATTTTTATAGACATATTGAAATGGATTAAATTTTAAAGACTTTTATATTTATTTATTGTAAATATAGTTGTGAATTTGTGGTCTCTGAAAATGTCATCTATAGATCTTTTCAAACATTTTTATCTTAAATATATATTTTTATATTTGTATGATTATATTTTTTAAACGGCTAAATGAGAAGATTCTATTAAATCATTTCAAAATTTTAAAAGATGATTTTTTCTTATAACATACTTGGAATCAGATAGTCATATAAATTGGGAGTTAGTACAGTGGAGTATGTCATTATATATAAAAATAAGGGATGTCATTATATATAAAAATAAGGGATAATGATCTCAAAATATGATATAAAGTTATTTTGTTTTGTGTTTGATTAAAAATATCAATGAATTCTGAGATTATTTATACAATTATTCATTTTATATAATAGAAATATCAATATTTTATTTTATGTTTGACTAAAAATATCAATCAATAGTCTTACAAGATAATTTTGTCTATTTCATCCTAATACCAAATAACAAAGCATTAGTTTTAATTACTTAATATATTAAAAATGATATTTATTTTTTACATATTTAATTAAAAATAAGAAATAATCTATTATTTTAATTTTAATTTACTCTAATTATTAACTATGGTCCTTTTTCAATGCATTTTTTGGAAAATTAAATTTATTATATTTAAAAAATAATATAAAAAGTTTCTAATATAATTTATTATTCATATGATTTATGTCAAGTCAATTATAAACGAGCAAAAATGGACTAATGGAGAATTTAATTGCAAGATTCAATTTGTTAAGTCAGTAGTCTTACCCTTAAGCAAGAGGTTCGGGGTTCGATCCCCATTTCTAGTGAATGAAAAAAACTTGATAGCCAGTTCCCTACTGTTTAGTGCGCTGACAGTGGAATGGAAGATTAGTCTCACAGCTGTCGACTGCGAGAATACCTTGAAAAAAAAAAAGAGATCCAATTTAATTTTAAAATTGCCTTTATTGTATTTGATTGAACAAGTTCAATGTTTATCAAGGAAATTGAGTTATCATATAAATTTCCTTCCAAACTCCTCAACGTTACTCTTCGGTATGGACTAGCTTATTTATTTGCGCTTCACAAAGTTAGAGATTAGAGAATACATAAAACGAAATTTTGAAATTTGTATCGAAATTAAACAGGATGAAAAATTTTACCATACCAAAATCAAAAAGCAAAAAAGTCTCTCCACCCCGCGCCCCCCAAACCCCACCCACCCAGACAATGAATAAACGCTTAAAAGATAATTATTTAAGATGATTAAAATTACAAACTATTTAAATTCTATCATTTTAAAAATCAAATTTAAAATTTCAGATTTGTCAATCTTTTTAATATGAAGTAAGGAATTATCAAAATTAATTTCAGACATCAAATCTAAAGTTAGAGTGAACCATAGTAAAATTAAGCTCAGACGATGTTTCCTACTTATATTTTCTCTTTGAAAATTCAACATCAAACTTCAAATTTAAGATTCTCAATACCAAATGTTTGAGATGCACCAAATTTTTACATTCTAGTAGTCTGAAGTTTGTCTTTAAACTTTAAATCCATTACAAGTGGCTATGCTTTAAATAGCTTGTCTAAAAGCCACAATGGGAGGCCCAATTACCATAACAAACAAAAAGACCGGTCCACAACTACGAGGCCCAATTACAGCATACCAAAAGGCTTTTAATCCCAGTCCTGCCCATTCTTTTCTTGTTCAGAAAGATTAGTTTCCTTGAATTACTCTTTACAGAGCAAGAAGAAGGAAGAAAACTAACAGAAGAAGAGAGCAATGGAAGAATCAAAGACGATCCCACACGAAATCGGTGGAGTGAGAAACGATGCGTTTCGATTCGGTCTTCAGGGAGTTAAGAGCGACATCGTTGGATCTCATCCTCTTGAGTCTGCTTATCACTCTGTAATCTCCTTTCTCCTAACTATTATTGATTCTTACGCCTATACATATGTTTATGTTTCTGAACTCTCCTTTGGGGACAGACGAAGGCTAGGCAACAGGAGATGAAGAGGAAGATACTTGCAAACACTTATGGGTCGGCTTTACCCATGAAGTTAGAGCTCGATCGCCAAATTCTTTCCAGGTCAGTGTTTGTTACTCTAACGCATTTATTAGACTCTAGCTATAGTATTGTTTTGGTTCTGATTCCGTAGTGAATGAAAGGGTTTTAATTGCAAATTACCCTTTTTTCGTGCTTCGCTAGGGTTTTGTTCCTTTTTGATTGTAAAAGTTGAATTGGACTTGAATAAAGCGAAACTAATTTGTATGCCTTAATCCCAGCCTTTTGTGCAAATTTATTGGGTTTTCCATTGTCATGTTTTGTGGCTCATTTTTCCTTTCTTCTTTGGATTTCTAGTCTTCCGACCTACTAAAATGAATTCCCTTGTTAAGTTGATTTAAGATATATCAAATTAGGAGCTCTCGCTTTGTATAGCTAGGGAAAGGCTGTTAGGATTAATTGAGAGAGCGAGTGAGGGAGGTCTCACTGAGGCTAGTATTTCACTGTTCAAATCCAATTACTTTGAATATAAATGGGAACTTTCACAAGACGGTGGTAAAATCAAAGGTTTTAAGTGGGAAGATAAAGCTAGTTAGGGCTTAGAATTGCAAGTGAAACTTGCATCATTTGAAATTAAATAAGGCTTTCATAAAGGCCTCTAGGTTCATCTTCCAAGCCCATGAAGATTTCCTCTTAGACTAGATCCAGCTCATTAGCAGATTCTCTCTGTAAATTCTGCAGGTAATTGTTCCTCTCTCTTTGTTGGTGTTATGCTTTAAACTTTATTTTCTTTCGGGGTCTTGAGCAATAATACACATGCAGGAGCGAGTCTGTTTGACCCAGAAGTCGTGGGTCTCCCTTTTTGCTGAATTTCTTTTCCTTTCTAAACTTTGCAGATTTCAGAGGCCACCGGGGCCAATACCATCTTCAATGATTGGATTAGAATCCCTAACCGGAGGGCTGGAGGACTTTGGTTTTGAGGACTACCTGAATGGTATTGAAATCCTTACTCATTAAATTACTTTTTAGTATGCTGCCAATGTAAAAACTTGCTCATTTATGATGAATCCTCATAATATCCCAACTTGTTTGGGACTGAGTTGTCATTATTACATGTCGACCATGCTTTTCCATAGGAGATGCCTTTATTTGATATAGCTTTTGTTTGGCTGCCATCTCTAAGGTCTAATAAAACTGTTTCACCTTAATCTGTGTAAGTTTGAACTATCTACTCTCTCTATATAATTGTATATGACGACCTTTGGCTGGATACTGAATTCTATGACACATAAATGTATATATCATTGCAATTAAAGAGCTTGTAGAAAAATGTGTCAATAGTTTTTGAATGGACCAAAAAGAAAAGAGTGCCATATAAAATAGAACATATGTAGTAGTTAATTCTCATATACAGTTGTCTTTGTAAATATACGAAGAAATTTGTTCTTGTTATATTCTCTGAACTAGTCCAAGGTAAGAGTTGCTTCTCTGGAAGTAGGAAGTAGACAACCTGCTCAGCTTGATTCAGATAATTTGACATCAGATTGGATGAAAGTTGATCCCATTCTAAATAATAAAAATGTGTTGACTTTTGTCAAATAATTCGTCCCACTTCTGGAACTTGTTGATGCTAAACGTAAAATTTCCATGGTTTTCACTAAGTCCTTCAGTGCATAAGAATCCAGTTTCCCTCTAATGCCATCTTAGTTGATAGCTTTAGTTTTGGCATTACTTTCCATGTCTTTTTATGCCAATTGACTACTGGCAGTAAGTTTTGCTGCTGTCCAGCTGCGGGGAGCTTTGAGAGATATCTTTGAGATGTTGGTGAGGAAGGGGGCTTGTTGTTGGATGCCATTAGTTGGTTGACTCGGCTTTCATTTTTGAATATGTCGGTGTATATACTCGTGATTTTAACTTGAGACTTTCTTGATGCTTGTTGCAGATCCTAAGGATTCTGAGAGCTTTCGTCCACTTGACATGCATCATGGTTTGGAAGTGCGCCTTGGGCTTTCTAAGGGACCTGTGTGTCCCAGTTTCAATTAAATCATTTGCAGTTGATTGAGAAACTGTCAACTTGTAATAGTGCTGCTGTGTACTTGCTTTTATTTCCTTGTCTTTTAATCCGAACACCATTACTTAGCTCCAACTCAACTCTTTCTTTGTCTTTTAATGATCGATTTAAGAATGCTCTCGTGATTGGATCACTAAAGATGGATCCCATCTCCTTATTAATGACTTACCCGCACCCCTGGTATTTATGCCAATCGTATGTACATTTAGGGGGATCAGGGTAAAAGGAAGCAGTGTAACCATATTGCCGTAGAGCCTATCTAAAGTGCATGACAAGAAACTAGTAACCAACCGAAGAGACCAAGACCGATCTGCCATGTCCAGTTGAGAGTGGCCAAGAGGGAAATTAGGTTCTGCTTCCGAACCATATGAAATTAGGGGTCGTTTTGGTAGTTGGTTTTAAGTTATATAGGTTAGTACCGTAAGAATTAATTATGAGCGAATATTACTAATGTCTTTCTTCTGCCTAGGTCATTTTTGCCCTTTCTTCTATTTATTGTGTCAAAAATATCCTTTATTTGCTTTACACAAAATACATGAACTATTGAATGAAGGATGGTGAATTTCAACAATTTTAGTTGGTTAGGGACAATTTCGATCAAACGGGCGGAAGGAGGGCATCCTAAAGCAATTTTAATACGTTAAATCATTTTTGGACTTTTTTTAATTAGTTATTTATTTTAATCATTTTTGGACTTTTTTAATTAGTTATTTATTTTCTATCTTACCTAAGATAATAGGTAGATTTTCTCATAACTTGTATATGTATTAGTTATGCGAATTTTTAAATTGTCAACCAAACATCTTATTAATTTAATGCATAAGTAACTTATTTTCTATTTACCTGCCGAACGTCATATAAGTCATATGAAAATTAATATATGAATAATTTATTATAAATTTAGCCAACAAACAACCCTTTAGTCCTCGGATGTTTTTTCATGATTTTGTGTTCTTGTAGTCCAAACTCAAGCTTCCTAGTAGATTTCATGAATTTATTCTTTGGTTACGTCACATTTAATCTAAACACAAATGATATTCCTAGTATTAATAAATAACTAATGAAAAAAGCTAGTAAAAAAAAATAGTTACTCCGTTTTAACAATACAAAAATACTAAATAGTTGGTATTGAAGATTTTTATTTAGTATAAAAATAGTTGGTCTACGCAGCATCCATCCACCATTAGGAAAAAAAGGGAGAAAAATAAATAGTAGTAAAAATTACGCCTTTTTAACACTCCGCTTCCAATTCCCAGCTGAAAGCAGCGCACAAAGCCTGCCAACCTGAAACCCCCATCTCTGATTCGACTCTATCCCCTCAGCTAAACCCTAGATTTCTCCTTTCTTCCATTTCTCTCCTCTCCCCCATGGATTCTCGCCGAGTTCCTCGAACCGTCAGCGACCCTAAGGTTCGTCAAGTAGGGTTCTTCGCTCCACCCGACCGCTCCCAATCGGGTCCTTTAATCCCATATTCCTCTTCCCCTCCCGTTTCCGAGATCTCTCCTTCCGGCAACTCTCTTTCCCCTGTTATGATCCCTCCTCCTCGGCACCTCTCCGCTGACGTATCCATACCCCGTCCCGGTAATCCTTATCCGGCGCCCTTGTCCCCTCTCCGACGTGATTCTATACCCGTCGGAAGCTACAATCCATCTGAGTTCTCTTCTCCTACTACCGCCAACTTACCTGATGATGCCTCCTCTCCTGGCTGGCATCGCAGGGGCAGTTCTGGAAAATTTGCTACTTCTCTTCCCTCCGCTGGATTTGAGTTGCCTGCAGCCAAGCAGAACAGCTTTACTGCCTCTAGATTGACTACAGTCTCCAACGTGAATGCGCCTATGGGATTATCAGGTTTCTCCTTTGTCCTCTATGTCAATAGTACTCTTTCTTTTTCCCAATATTGCTGTCATTGATAAGATCATCTCTGTCTTGAATTTAGATAAGGATGGGGAAGTGCAAAAAGAACGAAACGCAAGTTCAAAACCGTTGAAAGAGAAAACAACCAAGGCTGAGAGGCGCGCTCTCCAGGAGGCTCAAAGAGCTGCAAAAGCTGCTGCCAAAGGTTGATTTTTTCAGTAGATTTCTTAGCGTCTTTTTGTGTTTTTCCCTGATATTGTTTATTTTTCCTAAATGAATTGCTACAAATTATGATACTGTTATGCACCCAAAAAAGAAAAGAAAAAGTTTTATAAGGTTCCTCTCTGTTATGATGATGTTATTTGTCTTATAAATGAATAAAGCCATGGTTATATTTGCGTAGAGGCCATTTGTTTGAACTAGGGGATCTTAGTCCTTTGTGAATATATTGATCCATTTACATGTCAGCACGTGTCGTAATTCAAACTGTTTGGTATTTTGGTTTCAAGAAACTTACCGTTTACATCTTTGGAGAGGATCGCCTTTTGTTAATCAACCTTTTCTTTTCAATTTTTCACTTCTAATTAATTTAGTATTGAAAAAATGTTTTATAAGGTAGGACTCTGTTTTAAGTGGGAGGCCACTTGTTTGAACTAGGGGATCTTAGTCCTTTGTGAATATATTGGTCCATTTACATGTCAGCATGTGTCGTAATTCAAACTGTTTGGTATTTTGGTTTCAAGAAACTTACCGTTTATATCTTTGGAGAGGATCGCCTTTTGTTAATCGATCTTTTTTTTTTCAATCTATTAAATATGAGTTTTCACTTCTAATTAATTTAGTATTGAAAAAATGTTTTATAAGGTAGGACTCTGTTTTAAGTGGACTATGGTGTTGCTACTTGTCTTATAGATTAATAAGCTATGGTTATATTCTGTGTAGAGGTTATTTGAACTAGGGGATATTAGTCCTTCGTGAATATAGTGGTCCATTTATATGTTGTAATTTGGACTAATTGGTTTAGTTCACGGTTTATATCCTTGGAGATGATCATTGTTAATGAATGTTTTTTCTTTTTAATCTATTAAATATGAGTTATTCCTTCTTGGAACATGTGATATTTTTTGGGAAATCAAAAGCTGCTAACCTGGTGCCATTTGGCTGAGAAATATCGACAACACATCTATACAAGTTTTGTCTTTCGGAGTATAGACAAAACCCGGGAAATTTGAGAATCTTCCTTATGTTTGTTTATGGGTGGTTAAAATGGCTGTAACAACTAAAAGCTGTTGTTTTGCATTGATATTGCTGATTCTACTCTATGTGTCTACTGCAGCATAGTGCCAGCAAGCTGGCTTGCTTTGGTATCGCTTTGTTGCTTGACACTCCTTGAAATGCCAGATTTATATATGTTGAAGTGAACTAGTTAGGAGGCTGTTATCTGAATATTTTTGGATCTACAGCCTGAAGTATGTGTTCTTCTGATGTAGTTGCAGCCATGTGAAATTTGTTTTCCTTGTGCTATTTCACATTTGTCATATTATCAGATATGTTTTTTTTTTTTAAATTTTTGTGAAGCATTTGAGGGAGGGGGCAGTTGCAAAATAAGTGTCGGGGCAGCTGACCTCGTTACTGTGGTTTCTGCATTGGTACTTTAGGAGTTGATGGAAATTTCTCTGCTTAAATTGGACATGTCATAGCTCATTCTCCCAGATCTTGCTTTTGGGGTGGATAGTATTGTGGTTTCTGTGTTCCATACAGACTAAATTACTTCTGAATGGATAGACCATGACTTAAATGGATTAAAGAAAAATGTAGTATATATGTGGGTCTTGGACCTTTCTTTCCCTATAAATGGGCGGTGGGCTTCATTTAGTGGTTAAGAAAGATCTTATTCACAGCAGTCTATTACAATATGCAACCTCTATGTACTGCTCTGGATAATCTTGGTATTCTATGACATCCAAACTCTCTTTTGGCATTTCTATGCGCCTTTGCTCTGCCTAGCATCCTTACTTGTCATGATTAATTTTTCTTGCAGAATTTCTTATCTTATTTGGATTTGATTCTTTAAAGTTGAAGACCATTCTGCATGGGGATGTGTTGTGTGTCAAAAATATTACTGCAGGGAAAACTTTTTTGCTTTGTTCTATGATTCAGACTTATTAAGGGTTGTCGTGATGATAATATGCCAGGTGAAGGGACTAAGACTGCCGCTGCTGCTTCCGAAAACTTAAACCCAGTAAAAAATGCCAAGGGCACTTCACAAAAGAAAGAAATCCCTCATGTTCCAGCTCCCGAGAAAAAGGGTAGTGATCGTGCTGCAGATAAAGATAGGAAAAAAGATGTTCCTCATCCGCGTATGCAATTTGATGATAAGAGTCGTGTGGAAAAGGCGAAGAAGCGATCAGTAGTGAAGCAAACTGAAGCCAAAAACAGGGTTGAACTTTTTAGGCATTTGCCTCAGTATGAACATGGAACGAGACTTCCTGAGCTTGAATCAAGATTCTTCCAACTAGATCCAGTTCATCCTGCTGTTTTTAAGGTATACTCTGAACATATTATTTTTCTTGTGCCTCTGTTTTTTCCTTTTCTATTCTGGGTTTGAAGGTCTGTTTTTACTCATTATTGATGTTATGTTGCTTAAAGTACCCTATAGTCCCTACACTCTATTCCCAACACACTCAAAAAAAGAGAAGAGGGGGCCGGGGGGAGTCATGGTCAATTATGGACTGTGACCATCTTTGTAAAATCTGGAAAATGTGGCAACAGGACTCCTGAAAAATCAAGGAGAGTTGCAAGAGCTTCTTTCTTATTTGCTAAAAGGGTATAGGGGTGACTATGAGCTAGTATCCTGCTAATACTTCAAAAATTTTTGCATTGAAATTTTGGATTTTCTACTTGGTATTAGGTTGGACTTAGATATTTGGCTGGAGATATATCTGGTGGGAATGCCCGGTGTATTGCTATGCTTCAAGCTTTCCAAGAGTCCATCAAAGACTACTCAACTCCCCCAGAGAAAGCTCTTATAAGAGACTTGACTGCAAAAGTTAATTGTTATGTTTCATTTTTGATAGAGTGCAGGCCCCTCTCAATCAGCATGGGGAATGCTATTAGGTTTCTTAAAACTAGGATTGCGAAATTGCCTATGACTCTGTCAGAGTCAGAAGCTAAAGCCACTCTTGTGACAGATATTAATCATTTCATAAGTGAAAAGATAATACTTGCAGACAAGGTGATAGTCAAGCATGCAGTAACTAAAATAAGGGATGGTGATGTTCTTCTCACTTATGGATCTTCCTCTGCTGTTGAAATGATTCTCTTACATGCTCATGAGCTTGGCAAGGATTTCCGTGTCGTAGTAGTCGACTCACGTCCAAAGCTTGAAGGGAGGTTACTACTTCGTCGGTTGGTGGGGAAGGGTGTTAAGTGTACATACACTCATATAAATGCCATTTCTTATATCATGCATGAAGTTACTAGAGTACTTTTGGGTGCTTCATCAGTTTTGTCCAATGGAACTGTTTATTCAAGGGTTGGAACAGCAAGTGTTGCTATGGTTGCTCATTCATTCCGAGTTCCTGTCTTGATATGTTGTGAAGCATACAAATTTCATGAAAGGGTTCAACTCGACTCGATTTGCTCTAATGAACTTGGTACGCGTCCCAGCCTCCCGCATTGTTTGATTGGTTGTTTTTATGCTGATAGCTTCCTTCAGGGATGGCCATATCTGAAGAAGTTATCTGATGTTGACCTGTTGTTTCTTACTAGCTCGGTTGTGTGTCTGTACAGGTGATCCAGAAACTATAGCTAGGGTTCCTGGTAGAATGGAGATTAACCACTTGGATGGGTGGGCTAACAGTGATAATCTACAGCTTTTGAATCTGATGTAAGTATCATATGCCAGAGATGATATTCGGTTTTCGCTAATTAGTCAAGTTCTTATTGTTTGCTTCTTATTTTCAACCCTTGCAGTTATGATGCAACACCTTCAGATTATGTATCAATGATAATTACGGATTATGGCATGGTAAGTAATCAGTACTGTTTGTATCATTCCTCCCTGGATAGTTGCTGATGTAATTACCTAAACGAGCATCTAGTATAACTAGGAGTTTATCTCAATGTATGCAGATCCCTCCAACAAGTGTTCCTGTAATTGTTCGAGAGTATCGCAGAGAATATCTATGGACATGAAAGGAACACAACTGAAAGCTGCAAAGATTGATAGTTACCTGATGACAAGCAAAGAGAGACCTATGCACATGTTTTTCATCGCCCCACGTCTCAAAGATATAGATGGGGACATGGTTCTGACTACCTTTGCATAACATCTGTTAATTTCTCTTTGGTTCATTTTTGTGATAATGATTTTGAGTTATGTGCCTCAAGTTTTGGGTTCTCTATTTTTAGCTGACCCCAGGAAGAGTGCGATTTCTCCGCCTCTCAGGGCAATTTTTGGAATGTAATCTCTCGATTTGTGGAACTGTGATCAGAATTTTGATATTAATAACAAAATCATTAAGTCAGTCACCTTACCCGCTAATGTTTCTGTCTGGTTATTGTTGTATCCCGAATTCTTATTCTGGCTGAATCACATTGCAATATTATTACTCTAGCGGGATGCTTACTCTCTATTTTTCTGATAGAAAAGGAGGAACCTGCTATACTTGCCCGGTGAACAGTAATTTAGTTGTTTGCACTAGGCAGGGTGCATTAAAAGATGTTCTTCACTGGGAATAATGTCATTTTATAATGACAGAAGCAATTGTTTTAGGACATAAAATTATTGCAGAAAGGATAGAAGTTGATAAAGCTATGATTGATCTCATAGCAGGATTTGTCCCTTTGTTAATTAATGATATTCTTTTCAATACAAACGAATCATAAACGACTTCTCTATACACCTTCCTGATGTTTTTATGGATGTGCTTTGTGAGAGAAAATAACCACTGTTCACAGATTGACCCAAATTCATTTTTTGTTGAGGTTATATGTTAGCAAGAAAATTACGATGTGACGTTCAATTCCAAACTAGACAAATGGGGAAATTAGTGTCGACGATAGGACAGAAGACAATCAGTTGCATCGTAGAAAAATGAACTTTAGATTCGTTTCTTTGAAGGGCTATTAGGCAAAGAAACAAAGAAAAAAAGGACAATTCCAAACTAGACAAATGGGGAAATTAGTGTCGACGATAGGACAGAAGACAATCAGTTGCATCGTAGAAAAATGAACTTTAGATTCGTTTCTTTGAAGGGCTATTAGGCAAAGAAACAAAGAAAAAAAGGACTCAAAACAATCACTATCAGATGCTTTGCTAATGGTGAAATTACTTTGGCTAGTCATTTTTTAAATATCTTTGCCCTTGATCCGTACGACGATAAGGATCCAAAGTTTTCCGCGAGCGCCTATGAATAAGACAAGAACATTTTAATATATAGCATTAATGAGTCTGCCGTAATTAATAAGCAAGTTTAATTACTTCGTCTGATCGACACGGTCTTCTAAAAACAAATGGCTATATTTTTAGGGGTTAATAATATGTTAAATAAAGTGTATTACTAGTGCTTATATTAGTAATGCTGATAATGGTTACTTATATTATAATTATTTCTTATATGTTGTGCGGATGAATTAAAATTTTTGAAATAACAAGCTTCATATAATTTCTATAAGAAAATATTTATTTATAAAAATATCGTCAACATTTTTTAGCTTTGAGAAATGAGATATGTTTTTTAAGAGGTATTTGATAGATTATCATATCATTAACCAATTCAGTACGTGTCAAAATTCTTTGTATTATTAATAAACAGAAGTTTATGATACTAGTAACACAATTCAATTTAACTTATTCTTGCATTAGTTATATATATGTTTAAAAAATATACTAAACAAATACTAATGATACAAAAAAAAACTAATACACTAGCAATAAATTTGATAACTTAGTGTGGGGATTGTTTTATATACTTCATATATATTTGGTTGAGAACAAAGTGATGTAGTCAATACATTACAGCTGCTATTTAGATTTGAATTATATTTATATACTCTCCATATATTTGGTTGCGAAAAAATTGATGTAGCCAATACATTACGGTAATTAAATATTATAACATTTTAAAGATTATAAATTAATTAATTTTTTTTTTATAATCGTACAAAATGATGACTTTTTTTAAGGATGATAAATTTCAAAGTGTTCTGTTATCGTTTTTTCCCTTTTAAATGTTTTTGCAAATTCCCATAAACGAGTGAAATAAAAAATTTCCAAGTAAAATTGACCAATAATGGATAGTGCAACTGTTTCCAGAAAGAAATGAGTATAGAAGTCATCAATTCCCAATGCTCGACACCGTGGCATTCCTAGGCAGCATATTCCTCTTAGCACGCCAAATTCTTCTCTATTTATAGAAAACCCCCTGGATCCCTTCCTATTTGCAGTGCTCTCAACTCTATGTAAAATTCGAGGGCAATTGCGTCACTACAATGCAAAAGATACGAGCGAATGAATTTCCGGAAAAGACCTCTGTTAACGGTTATAAATACGGAAAGAGGAAGGTTGAAATTGTAAAAACACACAGCCGAATCACCGGGTCTGGTGTGCATAAGTACATAAATAGATAAAAACACGAAAGTTTCGAGGTAATTGTGAAAAAGCGAGGGAGCCGGAGGAGCCTTTTTGTAAAATAGGAAATTCTCCGGCGAGGGTTTCTAATTCCGGTATCTTTCTCCGGAAAAAACCAGATTACCGGTTTTGCTATGTCTTGATTCTCCTATCATTCTTTTTGCCGTAAGTTATAAATCTGTGATCTGTAAATTCTTGAGTTCTTGGAATCTTCCATATATGTCTACACCGCCGAGGAAATCTTGGACCGGGTGGTTGATGACACCAAGAACCGAACCGGTTGACAAGGGCAAAGGTATCGCTTTTATGGATACTGCTCAGAAAAGTTTGACGAGCCAAGATTACCGAAATATGGATCAGGAAACGCTAATTAAGGAGGTCTCCAAGCGTGAAAATGAGGTTAGGAAATTTAACCCTACGTATATCTCTTGTTACTTTGGAAACTAGTTAGTTAAGTTTAGTAACAATAATATTAGTAAAATATTTTGAAATGTCTGAAATCCAATTTTGCACTTCTATAAGCAGCCTATTTTTTCTACCCTTAATTAGATAATTACAAAGCTAATTTGCTCTGATATGTGAAGCTGATGTAAATTATGAAATCCGCAATTAGATGTTAGATGTTGGATTTCTGATCTTGGGGCTCTTCTGTTGCTTGTCATAGGTTAAGTTCAGCAGTAGCTTTTTTTTTTTATTCATAACTTTTTAACTTATAAAGAAATAGCTTTATAGTAATGTTAATGTTGTTTATGTGCTCACTTGTGGGATTACATTGGGTATGCTGATGTTCTATGTCTCACATTGTTTGTGCTGTAATGTTTTTTGATTATCATGTATGGTTAATGTTATGCTTATGCACGGAAAAAAAACCATTTTTGGTTGTGTTTCTTTTCTATTTTAGCCCACCATGGCTGCACCCTTAACCTGCACAACCTGCCAAAAGGAGAATAAGTTAAGAAGCTGTGATTGGGCCATAGACAAAAGATAGAAAGCCAAATGCTTGCAAAAGTATACCGAAGCCACTTGCAGGGTAGAAGGAAGAGTCCTAGCTTCTTTATTTGGATTTTATGTTTAGTTTTTTCTCAATATATCTGCTGCACTGTTGGTATACCTACAGTGGGAGTTTAGTGTAGTCGACAAGGTTTTTTACTGCAATATTGCTTCATTTCTTCTGCAGCTTTTTGAGTACCAATACAACATGGGTCTTCTCCTGCTTGAGAAGAAGGAATGGTTTTCTAAGTTTGAAGAAATTCAGCAAGCCTTAGAGGAAGTAAATGAGGCCTATGGAAGAGAACAAGCAGCTCATTTAATTGCTATCTCTGAAGTGGAGAAACGGGAAGAAAATTTAAGGAAGGCACTTGGAGTCGAGAAGCAATGTGCACGAGAGGTACAGTTCTACTTTATTAAGCATCCATAGGTTCTTATATTCATTGTTCTTTGAAGAAATCAGCAACTCATCCCCGATCCTTTCAGATCCATTTTCCAATTCAGAAAAATAAATCAGTGACTCTTAACTTGATTACTTGCTGTGTTGGTTACTCTGGAAAGCCAAAACCTGTTTCCTTTAGGCAAGTCTGCATATTATTCATGATGCATTTCGTCTTATGCGCTATCTAGAATGTCGCAGTAATTGTTTCTAAAGACTAAGTAATCAGTGATATAATAGTTTAGGGTATTAGCACAACAACAATTTATAGCATGTGTTTAATTTACAATTTCGGGATAATAATAATGCTGATACTATTATTGTTATTATTATTATTATAACAATGTACAGTTTGGGACACCATGTATCCTGCAGTTTTGCTAAGAGCTATTAGATATTTAGTTGGGATGTTATGTCACAATCTTTTTCGTTTATATCAATTTTTATTTTGACCTCTATAATGATTTAGTGCATATAAATTCCATTCTGGTATTTCTACAAAGTAACAAAAATTATAACAGTCCAGATTGATTTGTGTGCATGGCTTGTAGTGGCAGTGGCTGATTTTATTGATAACATTCATTTTGCATGTGAACTTGCTCTAAATTCTGGGTTTCATTTCATTTTAAATAACAAATTTCTAATGAATTATTTAAAGGAGTTCCTCCATGTTATTCTTAGATATAACTATCGGGTAAGTTTTTCTATTTGAATGAGTTCCTCGATGTTATTCTTAGATATAACTTTAGTTATAACTATCCAGTAAGTTTTTTAAATCTAAATGAGTTCCTCCATGTTATTCTTAGATATAACTATCCAGTAAGTTTTTTAACTATGTAATAATTTTTTTTTGTCTTTTGAAGTTCGCCATGCTGTGATCAGTGTTATTGAAGAACACTTAAGTCTTGAAGAGCACTTCGCCTCGCTTAATATGTGCTTCAGTGTCGTCATCAAGGTTCTATGAACCTCTTGACGTCACTAAACAATTGATGTTTTACTTTATCGTAATTTTTTTCAATTCTGTGTTCATATACTTGTCATTCATGCTTTATAAATTATTAGTCTTAGTCTAAATATAAATATACATATATATTTGAAAATTTCCCTCCCTTTGTACCTTTTTTCATTAAAGCCTGCGATTCAGTTGTGCTTTGTGCTTAAAGCCTCAACTGACCTGAGAGCTTTTTTACGCTTTTTGCTTTTGGTGACACTGGTTGTGGTGACTGTTAGTTTTGGTGACTGATGTGATTACCTGCATCGTCATCATGCCATTTAGGCGCCATGTGGCATAATGTTGTCCATGTGGAAGGCTTGCATTGGAAGAAGACTGGTCCTTAGTGGAATATTCTAGAGATATATGGAGATATCCCTGCAGAGACCTTAGAATTCCCTGGATTTGCATGGAGGAGGAGGGTCTGTGACACTAACTACTATTTTTGTTGGTTTGGTGCAGCTAGAGAAAGAGTTGCGTGAGATGCGCTCAGAGTATGCGGAGATCAAATATACCGCTGATTCAAAATTGGCAGAGGCAAATGCACTTGCTACTAGTGTTGAAGAGAAATCATTAGAGGTAGAAGCAAAGTTGCATGCAGCTGATGCCAAGCTTGCTGAGGTAAACAGAAAGAGCTCTGAAGTTGAGAGGAAACTTAATGAAGTCTATGTTCAAGAAAATGCACTTAGAAGAGAACGGTCATCTTTCAATGCAGAGTATGCTATTGTCTCTCTATGAGACTTTCTTGTCCCATATTTCACCTCTAATTGTTCGCAATTAAATTCACAGTTGCTTGATAGTAATGTTGTTTACTTTTGTTGTATCAGGCGTGACACTTATGAGACTAACTTATCTAGACAAAGAGAGGACTTAAAAGAATGGGAAAGAAAACTACAGGCAGCAGAGGAGAGGTTGGCTGATGGCCGAAGATTGCTTAATGAAAGAGAGCAGCGAGCCAATGACACTGATAGAATTTTGAGACAAAAACAGAATGACCTTGAAGATGAGCAGAGGAAAATTGTCACAGCTAACTCAGTTTTGAGGAAGAAAGAAGATGATTTGAGCAGCCGGATAGAAAATCTTACTGATAAGGAGAAGGCATGTTTTCTTTGAATTCTTCACGTGCCTGGCTGTGAAAGTGTGGTATGATATTTACCTTACAGGTTTTCTACTTGATACAGGAACTTGAAGATGCAAGAAAGAGCCTGGAGATAAAAGAGAGGGAGTTGCACGATCTACAGGAGAAACTGAATATTAAAGAGAGAGTGAGTACTTTTGTTCTTTTCTTTTCTGGGTTTGTCTAGTACGGATGGTTGAAAGTCAAGAACCTTATTGATGAAGATGGTTCTCTGTCATCTTGAGTTCACCTTTGTCTGGCAATTATTTATTACCATGAAGCAATCAATCCTCGGAATTTTTTTTTCCTTGAAGTTTTTTGAAGAGAGGAAATTTAGCAAATTGTTATTATTGAAGATTTTTCTTTGAACCTCTTCCAATTCTTTGAGTTGCGCTTTAAAAGCTTTCCTCTGCTTTACATTTTCTGGGGTGCGGGTTTCTGTTTTCCACCTTCAGAGTATTTTGAGGAAGAGAGTAACTTGAAAAAAGAAAAGTCAAGTATCTAAGCTACAATCAAAGTTTGAGTTTGACATTCACCGTAAGACTTGTCCTTTCTAATTGTAAACAGGATGGAATTCAACATATAATTGATGAACATCAAAGTTTCCTGCATTCCAAGGAAGAGGAGTTTGAATTGGAACTGAGGCAGAGGCGGGCATCATTGGATGAGCAACTGAAAGGTAAGGTGCTTGAACTGGAGAAGAAGGAAGCTGAAGTTAATCACATGGAAGAGAAGATTAAGAAACGAGAACAGGCCATCGAAAAGAAAATGGAAAAAGTGAAGGAGAAGGAGAAGGATCATGAGTTGAAGCTAAAAGAGCTGAAGGATAAGGAAATATTTTTGAAAAGTGAGGAAAAAAATTTAGGAGCTGAAAGGAAGCAGCTAGTTTCTGAGAAGGAAAATTTGCTAGTGCTGAAGGCTGAGCTTGAGAATGTAAGAGCTGAGCTTGAAAAGCAACAGATCAAGATTAGTGAGGATACAGAACAACTTAAAATAACTGAAGATGAGAGAATGGAACATGCTCGCTTGCAATCAGAACTGAAGCAGGAGATAGACAAGTGTAGACTCCTCCGAGAAGATCTATCGAGGGAAGCTGAAGATTTGAAGCAGGAAAAAGAAAGGTTTGAGAGAGAATGGGAAGAACTGGATGAGAGAAGATCTGAGATCAAGATAGAAGTGCAGGAATTTAATGAACAGAGAGAGAATTTCAAAAAACTTAAGCGCACTGAAGAGGAAATGATAAGCAAGGAGAAGCTGGAAACAGAAAAATATGTCCAGAGGGAGTTGGAAGCCCTTAGAGTGGCAAGAGAAACATTTGAAGCTACGCTGGATCATGAGAAGTCGATATTATCAGAGCAAAGTCAAAGTGAGAAAAGTCAAATGCATCATGCTTTTGAACAGCAGAAAAGGGAACTTGAAAGTGATATGCAGAGGAAGCAGGAGGAAATGGAGTCTGCATTGCATGTACGAGAGAAACTCTTTGAGGAAGAGAAGCAGAAGGAGCTCAGCAATATTGAACATTTAAAGGAGATCACCCATAGAGAAATGGATGAGATGAAATTAGAAAGAGTCCGTCTGGAGAAAGAAAAACAGGAAATTTCTGCTAACAAGGGAATTCTTGAAGTACAACAATTGGAAATGAAAAAGGATATTGATGTGCTTGTTGGCTTAAGCAGGAAGTTGAAGGATCAGAGGTTAGCTTATATTAAGGAAAGGGACAGGTTTATTGATTTTGTCAAGCAGCAGAAGAAGTGCAGCTCTTGTGGAGAAGGAATTCATGTAATTGAGTTTTCTGACCTTCAAGCTCTAGCTGATGTGGAGACCTTTGAGGCCCCTCCTCTGCCAAGTGTTGCACAGGAATATTTGAAGGATGGTCTACAAGGATCTTCAGGAAGGGCTAGTGTTGAGCTGTCCCCTGGAGCTCTCAATACAGGATCCATTGCTTCTGCTGGAACCATGTCCTGGCTCCGAAAGTGCACGTCCAAGATTTTCAAATTCTCACCAAGCAAAAACATCGGAAATGCTGCTTCTGATTTTCTGATTGATGAATCTTCTCTGTCAGAGAACTGTGCTGGCAGATCACCTAATAAACTATCAAACCAAGGAAACCCAATGGATCTGGCTGTTTCCATGAATGTTCTTGATGATCAGACGCGTCAACAGGATGATGACGTTGGAGAGGTCAAAATTGGTGAAGACATTGTAGAAGACTCTCATCATTCGGACAAGAAAGCTGGCCAGCGCAGACCTGTCAGGAAAGGGCGTGGTACTAGTAGTAAAACAGAAAAAGCTGCAAATACGAGGGCAGTTCTTGAAAAATTTTCTAAAGAGGGTGAGAATATCACCAATGGAAGTTTGGAGACTTCAGTTAATATGAACGAGGAGAGCCAGGGAGGATCTGGTCTTTTGGGTGGAGCACCAAAAAATTCTAGAAAGCGTAGTCATTTGTATACGTCAGAGGGAACAGCTAGTGAGATCGATGGAAATAATAGTGAAGGACAGTCAGATAGTTTAGCCAGCATTCGCGGGAAGAGAAGACAACAAGCTGCCCCTAGTGTGCAGGCTCATGCTGAAAGAAGATACAATCTGCGCCAACGTAGAAGGTAAGTTGTTTGAATGCCTTTTTAATTGTTGAATTGCATAGACTTGTCCTACCCACATGCCTAAACTGATTTGCAATGTGAAGTAGGACCTTAGGACATTACAGAACTCTTCACAAGAAACACATGGAAAATTTTCATCTCTCCACCCCCCTCGAAATATATATGTTCATCAAGGACTGTGAACCACTATATTCGCATGCTTAAGACAATGTTGTTTAGGATAATTCATGGTGGTTGACTTGCACATTCTCTTGTTCTCAGTGCTGCACCAGCAACATCCAATGGATCTTTGCCAGACCCAATTTCAAAATCTCAGGAAGAGAATCGGAACTCTAGAGCTTCCCTGGAAACTCCTCAGGTGAACAACAGTGCAGATGTAAAAGAGAGAGATTTCGTCATTGGTCATCCCACGGTAGCTGAGACCCCTGTTAGTACTCTTTCCAATCTGTTGTACACAATTTCAGAAACATTCTCTAACTTGTTGGAATATATTTCAGAATTTGTTTATACTCAAGCTGCTTTGTGTGGTATGCACATATCTTGTTCTCTATTGTCCCTTGGAACGGCCCTCGTTCCACTGGATTTTACTACAATTTTCTTTGAGAAGTTAAAAAAGAATATTATTCACAAAAGCAGCATAAGTGCTGCAACTCTGGTGCAGATAGTGAGCTAGTGTTGTGAAAGGCGATCGCCTTGTTGCCAATGGTGAGAGGCAAGGTGAGGCGACTCTTCATCGCTTTTTAGCTTTATGGTGAGTCAATCTTCAAAAGGTGACGCCATAGCGACAATGGCGACAAAGGCGAGAGGCTAGAGAGGCGTTGCCTTTAGTATTTTCTTTAAAAAAGGCAACCAATTAAGGTTTTCAAAATTAAAAGATAATTTTAGGATTTTCTTTTCAAATTTGCCCAATACACTCTTACACTTAGACTTCAACTTCAACCAAATGACCCAACTAGACTTCTCCGGCGACTTCCAGAGACTCCAAAGTCCAATACGTATTTCTTTTTTTCTTCTTCCTGTGTCTCTTTTTACTTCTTTTTCTTCTTCAGACTACAAAGTTACTTCTACCTCTGTTATTTTCCTCACCAGTTTGACTTTTGTTTCGTTCTTTTCTCATTTAAGTTCTGAACTTTTAGTATCTACTATCTAAATTTAGTTTTTGAATTGAAATATTTGCTAATATGTTATTGAGATTGAAATTATATTTATATGCAATTAAATATTTAATTTTTTTGTATTAATTGACGTCGTACGTTCAAAAGGTGAGCGCCTCGCCGCCTGCCTCGCCACAAGGCAGACCCTTGTCACCTTTCGCCGTTCAAAACACTGGACAGTGAGCAAATGCTTACTACAGTTTTGATGTTTGAAAAACTAGTGGAGCAGCATTTGCGCCCAAATGCATAGATGCTGCTGTAATAGACTGGTAGTTTCATCAATGTGATATGTAACCAGCCGTCAATTAACATTTATTTTATATCTCTTGCCAGTTGAATGATGTAGTGGACAATCAGGAAAGCCGTGATAACATGGCAAATGAGCTGTTGGATGATAGAGGCTTGAGTGAAGAGGTGAATGAAACACCAAAACGACCTTCAGCTTATGGTGTGAATGGAGATGAAGGGTCTGATGACAGTGATGATGATGGTGATAATGAGGAGGAAGAGATTGAACATCCTGGTGAAGTCTCTGTAGGGAAGAAGATTTGGACTTTCATCACAACATAGTGGAGATCTAAATGGACACTAGTTTGTGGTTGTGCATTGGAGTTAGCTAGCTTACTAGGCATCTTGTCTGGTATTTTGTTGCTTTTGCTACCTGTAGAGTAATTTGATTTGATGATTTTAGAGTAATGTGCAGAAGTTTGTATCCTTAAAGTTTAGTCAACAGAAATCAGTTTAGGGTCGGAGATTTGATTGTTCATATAATGTTGGTCCAAGTCTCGGGGTGCACGCATATTGGTTTAACAATTTTTAGTATCCATATGCTTGATATCCCTAAGTTAACCATTGCAACTGTAACACTAGAGTGTGTTTTTCTTCTGTATCAACACCATTGAAAGTAAGTAGGTGGATAATGTTCTTCAATCTATTTGATTTTGATCCCCTTTTTGGTGAATATTGTGGACGACTGTTGCATACATATCGGAGATGTTATTTTCTATGTTTTGTTTCTAAAAAATGGTTGCTATGGTAAAAAGAATCACCATTATCTTAACTTTTAATTTCATTATAACTTCTGTTTAATTCAATAGTAATAATCTTAACTTTTAATTTCATTATAACTTCTGTTTAATTCAAATAGTATATTACTCAAAGTTTTTATCAAGCCCTCACTTATTTGCTAATACTAGCCCCCCCCCCCTTCCTTTTCGTGCTCGTTGTGGATCCACTCGTATGATTTGTCAATAATGTTGCATTGGAGCCTCACTGCAGCGCCAGAATCTGTGGGTTAACACTCACAGAAAATTGTCGAAATCTCATGTTTCTTGTTCCTTGGCCATAAAATCCTACAAGACGTCCACCCCTTCCCCCTCCCCCCGCGTGCTCGGTCGTTGGGCCACCTGGGCCTCTTTCCGGGCTCGTTGTGAATCTATTCGTATAATTTTTTGGGAATGTTGCGCTGGAACCCCCTGCAGTGGTAGAATTTGTGGGCTAACATCCACAGAAAACTATCGAAATCGCATGTTTCCTGTTCCTTCTCCCATAAAATGTTACAGGCGTCCCCCACCATCGCCAGACCACTTGAGCCTCTACCCAGGCTCGTTGTAGGCCTACTCGTTTGATTTTTCGCGAATGTTTTACCGGAGCCCCCGTAGCGCCAGAATCTGTGGGCTAACTCCCACAAAAAATTGTCGAAATAGCCTGTTTCTTGTTCCTTGACGCATAAAATCCTACCAAGCGTCCCTCGCCGCCGCTGGGCCACCTAGGCCTTTTCCCCGGCTCGTTGCAGACCCACTCTTATGATTTTTCAGGAATGTTACACCGGAGCCCCATACAATGCTAGAATCAGTGGGTTAACACCCACAGAAAATTGTTGAAATCGTCTGTTTCTTGTTCCTTGGCCCATAAAATGCTACCAGGCCTCCCAACTGCCGCCAGGCCACCTGGGCCTCTTTCCGGGCTCGTTGCAGACCCACTCGTATTATTTTTCGAAAATGTTGCATCGAAGCCCTCCTCAACTCTAGAATTCGTGAGCTAACACACATAGAAAACTGCTGAAATCGTCTATTTCCTGTTCCTTGGCCCATAAAATCCTACCAGGCATCCTCGACCATCGTCGGGCCACCTGAACCTCTTCCTAAATTCGTTGTGGAGCCACTCGTGTGATTTTTCGGGAATGTTGCGCCGGAGCCCCCTGCAGCGTCAGAATTCTGTGGGCTAACACCTACAGAAAACTACCGAAATCGTTTTTTTTTCTTGTTCCTTGGCCCATAAAATCCTACCAGGCGTCCCCCGCAGCTGCCGGGCCACTTGGGCCTCTTCCCGAGCTTGTTTTGGACCAACTCATATGATTTTTCAAGAAAGTTGCATCAGAGCCCCCTACAGCGCCAGAATACGTGGGGTAACACCCATAGAAAACTACCGAAATCACTTGTTTCCTTTTTTTTTATCCCATAAAATCCTACCAGGCGTCCCCTACAGCCTCTGGGCCACCTGGGCCTCTTTCTGTGTTCGTTGCAGACCCACTCGTATGATTTTTCTAGAATGTTGGGTCGGAGCCTTCTATAATGCCAGAATCTGTGGGCTAACACCCACAGAAAACTGCCGAAATCACTTGTTTCCTTTTCCTTCTTCACCCATTAAATCTTACCAGGCGTCCCCCACCGCCGGCGGGCCACCTGGGGGTCTTCTTGGGCTTGTTGCGAAACCACTCGTATGATTTTTTGGGAATATTGTGCCGATGCCCCCTGCAGCACCAGAATTCGTAGGCTAACACGTACAAAAAGCTACCGAAATCGCCTGTTTCATGTTCCTTCGCCTATAAAATACTACCAGGTGTCCCCCGCCACCGTTAGGCTGGGCTGCGGACCCACTCATATGATTTTTTAAGAATGTTGCGCCGGAGCCCCCTGCAGCGCCAGAATCCATGAGCTAGCACCTATAGAAAACTGTCGAAATCGCTTGTTTCTTGTTCCTTGACCCATAAAATCCTACCAGATCCAGCTAGGCCTCTTTCCGGGCTCGTTGCGGACCTACTCGTATGATTTTTCGAGAATGTTGCACCAGAGCCCCTATAATACCAGAATCCGTAGGCTAACACCCACAGAAAACTTCCGAAATCGTTTGTTTCCTGTTCCTTGGCCCATAAAATGCTACCAGGTGTCCTTCCGTCGACGCCTAGCCACCTGACCCTTTTTTCGAGCTCGTTGCAGACCTACTCGAATGATTTTTTTGGAATGTTGCGCCGAAGCCCCCTGCAACGCCAGAATGTATGGGTTAACACTCTAAAAAAACTGTCGAAATCGCTTGTTTCTTGTTCCTGCGCCTATAAAATGCTACCAGGCGTGCCCCGCCACCACTGGGCCATCTGGGCCTCTTTTCGAGCTCGTTGCGAGCCTACTCGTATGGATTTTTGGGCATGTTGCGTTAGAGCCTCCTACAGCGCCAGAATTCATGGGCTAACACCCACAGAAAACTGCTGAAATCGCCTGTTTCTTGTTCCTTCGCCCATAAAATCCTACCAGGCGTCCCCTGCCGCCGCCGAGCCACTTGGGCCTCTTCCCGAACTCGTTACGGACCCACTCGTATGATTTTTCAGGAATATTGTGCTGGAGCCCCCTGCAGCGCTACAGTCATTTTGTGAAAACTGAAACGGAAAACACACATCTAATATCTAGATACTTAAATGATTGTTTTTTGATGTTCTTTTCATTTATAGCATATTACTTCCTTAGCATAATATTTTTTGATGTTCTTTTCATTTATAGCATATTACTTCCTTAACATAATATTTTAATATATTCACAATAAGTAATAAAGGAAAGAGTAACTCCATAAAATTGAAAGGACTACATAAATTTAGTTTCTCAATTAAATAATTCATTATTATTTAATGTTCTAAAAATATTTATTCTAATATAGGTTTATTTTTTATTAAATAAATATTATAAAAACAATTTTAACTTGAAAGGTAAAATGATAATCCAACTTTTAACTTTGATCTTTCCCTTTTTAGTTATAAATATATAATATATGATTAAGCACCGGTTTTTAATAAAGTAAAATACACAACTGTATGTTCTACAAAATTGGGGCAAAGAGGCCTATTTTTGACGTCCAGCCAGGAGAAATACAACCAATAGGGATCTGAATTATATTTATCAACAAACAACTACTCTTTGACTAAATTAACCGTTTGTGCTATATATTCATCTCCAAAAACTTCTGCAGCTCCTCACATAAGGTGTATATTGGGGGAGGCAAGCTAATAAAGCCATGTTACTAAAGAAAGTTGGCAATCTATGTACATTTCATGTTTAACATATATGCTAGGATCTTGAAGGATTTGTGGCAATCTTCACAAAAACTTTGCCGCCAGCTGATGAGCCTGTCACTGTACATCAGGTCAACGTTGTCAACTACAGATCCGACTGTACACTTCTGATGAATTTACACGAGAACAATCATGGCAATGTAATTTCATGTAGTCGCTAACCCCTTTCACGTCTCTGAAGCAATGAATTCCTTCTTGCTACATGCTTTTTAATGTCCCTGCATCATATTTGATCAAAGTGAGTTGCATCAATTGTGAAGCAAACAAATTGACCAAAAGATAAGGACTTCACATACTTGCAACGGGGAACTAGACAGCTGAGATCCTGACATGTCTGTGCATGCCAGTGCAGTAAGGACCAGATTTTGTGACAAAGTACGCATCCCCCCGGAACTCTAACATTGCACCGGCTTGCATGTTGAAAAAGCTGCTTAATTTTGAGGCATCCCGAGTACGAGCAGGGATTGCTTGGGTTTGCAGAGCATTGTGATGCATGCACCAGTATACCCATTAATTTGACCTGCAGCAGCAAAAATCTTGTTAGATGAAGGAAGCAATGCTGATCAGACCTGGTATAAAAAAACAAAGGCTGATAATATGTATATAACAGTTGAGACTAGGCACTTCATCCCAACACTCGAGATTCAGAACATGTTGCTTTAGTAGACCCCTCGAAAAAATTAAGTTACAATGAATACACACTCTACACCTGAAACACTGATGACAAATAAAATTGACTCGACTGTTTTGTATGTGATCTAGGAGTGACAAAATCAAATCCAACTAGCTCAACCAGTTAGAGTTTAATCCATCCATTTATCAACTCAACCCATTAAAAATCGGGTTGATATGTAACCAAAATTGGCTCGAGAAAGATGTTGTCAAAATATTTTTAATTTTTTTTAAAATTTGAAATGTTATACATAAACCATAATAAAGAGAAAATAATTCTTTAACCTATCACCCAACCCGTTTTTGACCCATTATGACCCGCCAAATTTGACACAACTTGCCCGATTGCCACCCCAAATGTGATCTTACAAATGAAAGATATAGAAATGCACACCTGCAATGGTCTCTGCCCCTCAAATTGCTCCTTTCCGAAGCCACAGTCAGCTTTGGACAGGTGAATGTTCTTGTAGAGATGATACAATATCATCATTGAGGAATGCTTGGCACGACGGAGTGAATCAAATTGATAGTGATTTTTCTCACAGAAGCTTAAGAAAGAATGCCTATTCTCGAAAAAATCATTTTCAATAATGACATCTCTGTCCTCAGTGTTAGCAGGTATATTGTCCACCACAACCTACAAGGTATTCACCGTACCATCCAATAAAATAAGAGGTAAGTGAGAAGAAAGAACTTAATTTCCCAAAATTTGTGAATTAAACTTCTTATTCCCCAACTCGCATTCTATTTATTTCTATCGGGTATTAATCCTCTTCTTTCCTGTCATTCTTTCAGACCCATACCACAGTTGGTAAAGAACTTTTTAAGGCAAAAGAGAGTTTACCTCACAAAGTAAATGCTCTTCTCCACTAATGGAAGTGTGTGTTTTCTGCTCACTAAGGTTTTCATTCAAAGCGACACAACTGCAATAACAAAAAAATATAGATTTCATATTACAAAACATATTGGATATTACTATTATGATTTCCCGGAGAACTAACCACCATCTACATAGCAGAAACACATTCACTACTACTCGTCTTTCTACACATTCATATTACAAAACATATTACAATTATGATTCTCACAGAAGTAACACCAGTTCTGCACCAAAACACCTATTATTGACTGGAGAAAGGGTGTATGGAGCTGAAAGCAGACTTATTTACCTTGTTTAAGGAGACGCAGGGGACATAGCAAAAGTGGAGAATTTTTATGACTTAATATCAGATTTTATATCCATTCATTAGATGAAGAAAACAATGAAGTTTTAAATTTCTTTCTAGTTGTCTGAAGCAGCATGGCATGAGTAATATATAATACCATTAGGATGATGTAAAATATCAATCAGCTCCTCTTCCTTCCCCAAAGTAAATAGTAAAAAGAAAAAAGAAAATTCTTCAAGTAACAAAGAGGAGAAACAAAAGAGGTGGACATATCACCTTCCACATATATGAAAGTTTCTGCACTGCTTACAAGACCATCGACTTCCTGATAATATTGCTTCATGGCAGTTGGAACACACAACCTGCAAGTTCACAATGATGAAATCTTCTTTCACGGGTAAGATTGTTTGCCCCAGCTGTCAATTCAAACAATTAGAAAAAATCAATTTAATAATTCATTCACACTATTAGATAGCATTTGAGTTTTTCAGATGAACACACTCGCTCAGATACGTAAAAAAAGTAATTGTCTTAGCAATGTCTCATCAATAACTTGGCATGAATTAAGAAGACCAAGTTTTAAGGATGCACGACACAAGACTCATCAAAAGTTAGTTTGTGGTCTACGGATCCAGACAAGGAGATCAATTTTATTAACAGCAAATTTCATAGCTTCTCATTTGTGCTGATAATGACAAGCATTCACTCTGGATATTAAAGTTGTTTTTTCAATTACTGCAAAATCTTAAGATGTTCATTAGATGCTGCAACCACTCTAGATGATATTTAAGGTTTATCCCAATCCTCATCCCATTTATCCAACAGTGCAGACTAAAATAAAAATATAAGATGCCTATTTCACTTCTCTACTATATTAATATTAATATTAATAGAATTGGAAAACATATAAAAGTAATGGTTAAAATTTTAGTTTGATTAATAAACATAACATCAACGATTGAACTTATGTAAACTTGAAAATTGTGAAAACTATACTACATAACCAATGTAATCCCAAAAGTGGGGTTTGGATGGGTGGAATGTACGTATCCTCAACCACAGAAGTTGTTATATCCTCAACTCAAGAAACCATATCAAATCAAGCGGAATGCAGTAGAGAGAAAATCAGTTGAAAACAATGGAGAAAAGACCCACAACAACAACAAATGAGACGATAACCAAAGCAAAGAAAAAAATAGGTAATACTAAAGTTGAAGATAAGATAATAGGAGAATTCTAATAATAGTACTGAGAAGGGAAACTAGACAACGCCCGACTACCTACTAACATTTTGTTCTAATCCTTGACCTCCATAATCTCCTATCTAGGGTTTTGTCGACATTAACCGCAGGCGGGCCATGTTTTGTCTAATCACCCCTCCCCAATACTTATTTAGCCTACCTCAATCTCTCCACAGATTAACCTTAGTTAAACTCTCCCACCTTCTCATTGGGACATCTGAGCATCTCCTCTGCACATGCTCGAACCATCTCAGTCTTGCTTTTCTCATCCTTGTACACTACGGGAGGCCACTCAAACCTTGTCCCGAAAATTATATAGAATATAATTTTCAGAGTGACGTATCAATACTTTTAGTGGAATGTTTCAAACATTTTGGGATGTCCCAAAATGAAAGAAGTACCATAATTGAGAATGGAGAGAAAAGTATATTATACCCCTTTCTTTTAAATTCTAAAAAAGGAAACTTCATAAAACCTCTATGTACTCCCTCCTTTCTTTGCATATTCCTAATTGTTCATATCTTCTTTTTGAAGTCTTCCACTTCTACTCTCACACCTACTCCATCTAAGGACATAAGTTAGAGCTACCAACAAAAGAAAGATCCCTCAGTTGAAGTATGCAAACTGCAGATATAATGAAACCATACCTTTTGCATCACTAGAATATCTTTAGTTGCATCTGTGGACAGATTGTCATGTCCAATTGCTTTTAACGTCCTCTTTGTCATTAGCTTTTTGACTTTATTCGGCGAATCACCTTTGCTCTCCTTATCGATATTCCTAACTATATCTTCTGCAGCACCTGACCAATAATCTCCATCGAAATATGGCAAATGAGCAGCACTTATCCTGGCACTATTCCTTGTACTTGGCACAAAAAAGTGGTCATATAAATTAGTGTAGTTCACCACGATATCCTCTTCAAAAGCTTTCCTTAACATTGATCTATACCTGCAGCCCAAAATAACAGAATACATTCAACTCCATTGAAATACTGTATGAGACCAAGAAGTACCTTGAAACCATTTGGTGAGTACTGAAAGATTAAAGTAAATTTTGTCTTGGTATGTGGAGAAAGATTAACCAGATTCGAAGAATTAAAAGCAACTGATGGAAAAGGCGACTCCCTGTAGGTCTGGGACTAGGCGCAAGAGAACTAGACGTTGCCCCACAAACACTATTTTGGAAGGGGGTTGTGGAGTTGGAAAAAGGTCATAGCAGACAAGATACTCAAGAGGAGAGTGGGTCAAATCAACAGGTCACTACTTTCTACAAGACCACTAATGGGAAGTCATCAGGATTAGTGGAACAGAAGAATTTGAAGGAATCCAAAGAATCTTTTCTGTATTTAGAGAGATTTGTTAAATTTTGTACATTTTGGAGTTGACAGGACATTACCACAAATATGAATATGCTATGATCTTCCTGAATAGAAGGGGATCTTCATAAGTTATATGATGAATTTGACTGGCCGGCGAGATGGCAATGACAAAGGATATCATTAGCTTTTTATTTAGTACTAATTATATGTCAACTGACAGAATTATAAGCATTCACAGGCTGTGGAGGAATTCCAGAGGGGAAGAAAATTCAGTAATCAAGGATTTTGACAGATTAAGAGTTCATGAATGGAGTGATTCTGAAATCAGTACATTGGTAAACAATAAATCACAGAATTTTCAAAGAAAAAACTGTCTGAGTAGACAAACTTCATGGTCTTTTAAAGCCTTGTAAGAAGAAATGATGTATGTGAGAACTTGTTCCCTTTTTGCCAACAAAATTACAAAAGAAAAATTGCCCATTTGTCCATGCATATCTAAAAAAATAAACTAGAGAACATGATGAGAAAAGGGGGACAGGAAGGATGAGGTAGGAAAAAAGGAGAGCAATAGGGAGACACATACCACAACCGAAGCTTCTCCGGTTTTGGGGTTTTCTGAGATACTGGATGGCAATATAAGATATAGTCTTCACCTTTTACAGGTGGACAAGCCCATATATAGCAGGTTGTAAAACCTCGTTTCTTGCAGTAATCCATGTATCCAATCTGATGTCACAAACAAGAAAAAGCAAATGTTTTGTTAATCTAGTGATTCAACAGATAAAAGTAAAATCTATATTTAAGTATACAAAGGAGAGTATTTTGCACTTGCCAGTATTTCATGGTATACAAAAGTACGCAGAGCTTCCCCTTTCGTAGTTTCTATATCAGGTTTAAAGTACTTGATAGAATCAAGATACGATATATAGACACAACGTCTATTCGGAGGGGCACATTCTGATCCAAACTCTTGCACATACATTCCAAAGAGGCAAACATCTACTCCTCCAATTTTCTGGAATAACAGAATCACCTGTTTGGACATTATGTCAGATTCACCTCAGAAAAATATACATGTATTTTTAAAAGATTTAAAAAAAAGAGAAGGGTGTGGACCACAAAGTGTTAAGGGATTTCATTTAGTACTCCACAAAATCATAACAAGCATGTGCTGTTGAAAATATCAAGCTAAGATCAAACTTCATGATACAACAAAGCTAAATTTTGGATGGAGATTATAGCTTTAGAAGGAAACCTTGTATTTTAAAGTCATAGCTCAATAAAGAATATAAAAGTTCACTTTTCTCACCTTTGATTTGTACTGGAACTCTGGAGGATAATCTTCATTGTGAAAAAGATCCAAAAATTGCTGCTTTACTCTCAAGTTTCTGTCAACGGACAATACCACTCGGACAATTAGATCTGCAGCACCAGGTACCTGCTCAAAAGTAAATATTAGGAAAGTGCTTGTCATGTGGGTGACACTAACCATATTGAAAGTTTGTCAGGAACAACTACACTCAACCTATTTTAGTAGCTTACCTCATCGGCATCCTGTCCTGACAATTTTGCTCTCTCATTTCTTTCTAGCTCGAGGCATCTGAACAGTCTCTGCTCAATATGATCACTGAGCAAAGTTCTTGGAAGATCTTGGGCTCCAATAGCAACTGGTAAAGGCACATGCTCTCCTGCCTCTATCTCCTTTAAACAACAAAATGGACATATGTACTTTGCTTGTCCTTCTAGATCTTTTTTAGCATTGTAGAGAGCACATATTTGATGTTGCCAGCATTCACACTTATCACATTGTACCCACTACAGATCCCAATGAGATAAATTAGTAACAACAGAAAAAACACGAACTAACACTTGAACAGAAAGTCATACTAAACTCACAGGTTCTTCATTTTGGTCATTATTTTTTGCCTTTTGAAACTTATATTTGCTAATTGATAGTCCTTGGGATGAGACATCATCGCCACGCGACTTCCTGAAACATTTTGTACAAAAACAGTGTCGTCCACCAGCTTCATCCACAGCCCAATAATAAACCAAGTTGCGCTTTATACAAGTACAACATGATGAACAATATATAGATGTTGGGACAAAAACAAGTCTATTAATGCCACATAATTGGCATACATTCTCACAGATAGGATGTACTGTCACACTTCCAGTTGATTCCTGAAAAAAATGCAAGGGAAAACTAGTTGTCAAGCTAATTAACTAATTGACGAGCCAACATTAGTATATAAAGAGCCTGCATAGAAATACCAAACACGCACAAATAAGAAAATAGAACTACCCCTCAGTCTCAAGCAAATTGGTGTTGGCTATATGCATCCTCACTTACCATGTTACTTAATGTAACATCATCTCAGGCCAATATCATTAAAAATAAAAATAATAATACTAATAAGCATAAAAAGTACTAGAAGTTTTTATATTTTCTGCTAACGTATAAATTTCTAAAAAGGTTAAACAATTCCTAGAAAAGTATAAGATGCAAAGTAAAAGTGCTAACATGACTATAACATATTCTCAACTAATAGGTATCTCTCATTAGATCTCTTATAACTCTTTGCCTGGGGTAAGCTTGCTCATATTTCCAGTCCTAAGTCCAAATAAAGGAGAAGGTTGCCGTAGGTTGACGACCAACGTAAAACTAGTCAATTCATGAAGCATCCTCACATACAAAAAACAAAATAATAAAGATAAACATAAATAAAAGAGTAACCAAAAATAAAGAAGATGGGAAAAGAATTAAGGAGCTTAAGACAAATACCTTTATCCTAATGCATGAACTTCAGGAAGTATCAAAGACCTAACTATATTTCTGCAAGCCCCAGAATGTGTGCAGTATTTTAGATCCCCCTACCCCCACCCCAACTGATAAAAATGGCAGGAACTCTTTTCTTTCTGCAAAGACATTTGCTTTGCTAAGGAAGACTTCTCCATGAATTTAATAGGATAGTAACCAAAACTGGAAATGCTGAGAAATGCCTTTAAATTCTGCTTCTTTTATTAACTAATTCTGCAGTGTGTGCTAATGCAAGTTCAAAAACTCATAGTTTGTGAACTCACTTATGTATAAATGTGACACACTACTATCTATCCTTCTTTATACATCTCTACCAACGTGCTCTTTACCATTTAAGAACAATAAAGCTACTCCTAATGCATTTTAATACCTTATAACCAGCACAATAAGAGCGACAACCGTAAAAGAGAACAAGAAACCATTATACATAAGTTGTACCACTAAAATATCATCACAAAATAAACAAGTTGAAGAAAATTTTACTCAACAGTCAGACCAGCTCAAACTATAATCTAACAAATTCCTTGAAGTCTTCTTTAGTTTTGATATGAGTGAGAAAAACTGAACAAATATGAAGGACATGTTATATTACAAACCTGATTATATTGACTGAGACTGTGGATATGATCCTTCAACTGCTCAATAGTGAAAAAGTCTGTCAATGAAATACCCAGCCTCTTTGGATCTTCTGATCTCATTCTCATCTGATAATCAGCTTTTGGTTCAGTTAAAATGCTTCTTCCAGATGAAGTGGTCTGGTTATCCTTAGATGTCCTTTGTAACTCTTGTCGTTGATCATCAGTAGGCTCCCTATCTATGCTCAACTGGGAAGAACTTTCAATCTCATTATAACCTGTTCCGCTAGTGCATGTATGCACTGTCTTCGGCAGTCGACAATCATTAGTGAGTTCTGTAGAGGAAAAAGATCCATTGTCAACCTGCAAGATATCGACACTGGCAAGATTACAAGATTCACCAGCTGTATTATGGTCCTCCACACAGCTTGCAATTTCATTAGGGATCTCTGTTTTATTCTTCTTGCTGCAAAGAGGACTTTCAAAGAACTGCCCAAATGATAAATGGCCAGCAGCAGGAGATTGGTGATTGCCATAATCAGCATTGGAAGCCCCAAATTGAAGCACAGAGAGATTTTCCACCCTCTTCCGCTTCGATGGAGGCAGACCAGCTTCATTGATATAAGAGCTAAAACCACTACATTCCTCATCATGGATAATTGCTACCACATTTTTGTCTGACTTCTTAACATCTGTAGAATGCAGCTGTCTGACAGGCTCGCACATCCGACAACCAGCATATTGACAGCTTTGAAAATGAGATATCAGACTCGAGTTCCTATCGCACCAACATCTCTTTCCATTGCATACAATTGAATGCAAGTAATGCATAAAAGGAATTTGAATTCTCCCAGCATCCACTACAACACTATTGTAATTGATGTATAAAGCGAGAATATCATGTACAGACAAATTATCTGAATTTGAAAGATTTGCAGATGTGATTGGATACACAGCACAGTCAGACCCATTTGAAGAACCATTGTGAAGTTGATGAAAATCTTGTTGCTGAACACTAGTTAAGTGCTCTGGGAAAGGCTGGAATATGCTGGGTAAACTCGAGGTTTGTCTTGATACATTACTCATGCTAGCATCTTGCTCCATCAAGTACCCATTAGCTCTCGAATTAGGCAGCTGGTAAGACATTGCAGTTGGCAAAGTGTTGACTTTAGAAAGACACTTAACTTCTGATTCTGAAGTCCAACAATTCAGATGAGACGAATCTACACTTTGCCCATGTAATGCTGGAACGTTCTCATGATAAATATTCTGATTAGTCTCCAAGTATCTTCCATAGTTTCTGAGATTGAATTCAACTGGCCAAATCAAGCAAAAAAAAAAAAAAAAAGCAAGTGTAATAAGTGACTACATAAAAAAAGAAGTTAACTTCTTGACAATATGAAATTTCCATAGTATAAATTTGGTTCTGACTGGCACCTCTCTGGGTAACAATATAAAGAGAAGTACTGAAGAGTTAAGGGGGCATAGTTTTGGACAAACTTAAGTGGAAAGTAGAAAAAAGTAAAATGGAAAGAAGGTCAGAACGTTATGAGAATGAAAAAAAAAGCAACGAAAGGTGGGAACCATTTCAGAAAATGACAAATTCAAGAAGTTATCACCACAATCATTTATCCATAAGTAGATTTAGGAATTAATATGTTACAAGAGTTCATAAGAAATAGAAATTACCCTCATCAGAATATTGAGGCATAATTGGACTTTTTGATACTGTCTCGGGGATACTTAACAAACCGCTATCTGAATACGTTAGTCCATCTTCATAGGGTTCCTTATTGGTATTCCATTCTCCTTCAGAGAATACAGTAACAGATGAGAATGGCTCAGGAGAATCAACAATCTCTTTGGAAGCATATGACACACTGACCGGGGAAAGTACTTCTCCAAATTCACCTGGCTTATTAGCTGAGAATGCTGTATCAAAACTGATAACTTAGAATTTCAAATTGCAAAGCAGTAAATGTCATATGTAGATGGGATTGGGGGGAAGAACACAGGAAAGACAGATCCACATCAGGGTGAAAACTACTTGCCACATTCAAAGCTATAAAAGTTGTCAAAAATTCACCTGTTTGTAGCATGCTGTCAGTCATACAAGAAGCTGCTAAGAGATCATGCTGTACAGATTGCAAATTTGAACTGCGACAAAGTGCTTCATCCTGCCATGATTGTGGATAACATGCTTCTTGCAGGAATAAGTTTTGATGTTCACGTGAAGGTATCTCCCCCACATGATCCTGCTGTTTTAATACAAAACAAATGAGCTTAACTCAATAAAGCAGTTCTGAGAATAAAACTTAAACATTAGTCAACCAATAAAAAGCAAACTCTTAGCTGATGATGAAGAATTCATTCAGAAAGCATTGGACTATGAATAATCCTCGAAAAATTATTCCAACTAAAGAATCATGTGACAAGAGAATTTGACATGTTTATCAGACTTAAACATAATAATCACCAAGGAAACAGACCTTACAAACTGCATCTACTGATGGCTGACTACTGAAGTTAGCCAAATTGTTGAACATCTGCTTGCTCATATCCAAATTCCTGTTCCTCATAAAACTATTGCTGCAAAGAAAAATATTTTCCAAAGGTAAGAAAATTATACAATTGAATCATTCACATGACATCATATATCCAAGTTTTAACAACTTTGTCCATGGAAAAACAAATAACAAATTTAGAACATACATTCTATTTCCAATCATTCCATTAACAGGAAACCTTCTTTGATCATTGGTCCACTCGATCTGATTATTATCTTGGTTCTCACAGGAATGCTGTTGTGAACCTGTGGCATTAAGCTGGAAGAGATCTGATGCCTCCTGAAACAAAAAGGTTCCTCCAGAACTGAATGGTAGCTCAACACTGACTCTGTTCAAATTCATCTGACTTTCTACATATTCTTCCTACAACAAAAATTAAAAACCAACAAAATTAGGGGCTTTCTACACTTAGAAGCTGACATAAATGTGTTTGTGATGAGAGTTAGAAATTCTAGTACAATGGCAACAATGGCAGATTCAAGAAAGAAAAAGATCTTCTCAACAGTTCTACAAAGCATTATTCCATAAAACTCTTATAAATGTGTGTGCATGTGTGCGCGTATCCAAAAACTATATATATGTCTAGAATATTTTATCTTTTTACAAGGAGAACATAAATCCTCTGTAATTCCCGGACATCCTATATAGGGTTTCCATGGATGTACTTTCCTCTTGTTTAAATGGTCATTCTCTCAACCGTGTAAAGTTCTGTTCAATAACTAGGGTGAGATTACCTTAAACAGTCTGTATTGGATAACAACCGACTAATTCTTACACAATGGGAGTAACTACACATAGAACTTAGCAATTAACTCGAACGTCCAGTTCAAGTAATTAATATCCATTACTGATCCACTACACACTAAACAACTAATCACCAAGATAAGTCATTCAAGATAAAGAAATTTGAAAAAGAAATTATCAAAAAGAGTCACAAAGTCTAAAATTCAATCCTATTCTAGGATTGTAACGTTGATCAACTTGCACGCAACTGCATAATTCAAGGAAGTTTTTCGTCATCAAACAGTAATTCTTACTACTCACATGCAAATTCACAATTCAAGCCATTATCATATGTAAAGCAATTAAGAACGTAAATTTAGTAGGGCAAAAAAAGAAGTTGACAAAAACTATGATATGAAACAAAGTATTATAACTCAATTCACAAAAGTTCGTGCTTTAACATTAAAATTCATTCCACAAAGATTAGGTTTTGGTATAATTAGAGAAACGGGAAGGAAAATATTATACGGAGAAACAGAGAAATATACAATCTGATTTTTCTTCGGAGAAAGAGGAGTTTTGTCCGCTGCGGAAAAAAGGGAGGGTAAGAGCGCGGCAAGAATTTGAGGCTGAACCGGATACGGATTTGGGTTGGATACGAATACGATTTCAACATGGGTCAAAGGTCCATTATAATTTAAATAGATGAGGATATCCTTTTTTATTTAGGATTCTCCAAATATATCATATAAGAATTTCCTTTTTTATTTAGGATTAGAAGAATTAAAATAATCTTAATAATTTAAATAATATAAATGTCAATAAATATGTGATTGTAGGTTGGAATTAATATAATCATAATAAGTTAAACAAAAATGTCAATAATCATGTTTGACTGTATTTAATGTTATATTATCATGAATATCATCTCTTTTAAATGTATTAAGTATTGGAAAAAAAAATTTTTTTATACAAATAATTTCATTCAATACACCCGTTCTCATGCACTTCGATTCTTTTATCACGAGTCAAACATGATTTTGTTTTACTTTTTTGGGTAATGAATGGTGATTAGCATAAAAACACACCTCCACTTTGGTGTTATCTTAAAGTGTGTATAATAAAAGGTGGATGCATAATACTTATATCACATTTATTTGAACCAATATTTTAAAAAAATCTTGGTTGCTATTGGTTATCTAAACTTTATCCCCTTTACATTTTTTTATATTAAAAAAAGGAACCAACGTTTTAAATTTGTGTAAAATAGGAGTATAAGAATTCCAATAAATAGTATATATGATTCTATAACGCTAAAAATATACTGGGTTCAAAAAACTTAAATTCTATTTTTTGATTTTGTTCTATGATTACACTCGGGCAAGGTGAAGTAATTTATAACCAAGGGGAAAAGTCACCTTCACCATAGCCCTTGCGGGTGAAAAAGTTAAAAATTGGAAGTAGCCCCCAAGATTTTTACTAGGTTTAGTTTCAGTAGACAATTATAGTTAAATCTTTTTATAAAAAGGAAAAGCAAAAATGTAGCCGATATTCGTTGTCTAGGACGAAGATGTAAGTCTTGCTGCTGTCTTGTACAGTTCTACCTTAACCACCATCCTTGAATCGAAGAGATGGGAGCATGCATGAATGGAGCATAACGTTGAACCAGAGGATTAACATGCCTCCCAATATTAGCCCACGTGCTCTGATGATAACCAGCAGTAGCTGGAGCATGGTACATAAGCTTCAATAGCTGCACAAGAGTTGAAATACATGACAAATGAGAATTAAGGATAGCAACTAACTGAGGTAATGTAATGTACTGACTGATATGATTGGACACTAGCTTTCATCCAGTTTAAATTCTCAAATATGAATGAACATATTTAATTGGTGGGTTGGGTTGGATATTGGTTGGCAGCATATGGGATGTAACTGAAAATATAGTGCGCATAACCAATACTTGTGCGTTCCATATTTGCTGCTATATATCACAAAATTAAACCCTGCCAATCCAGCAAGAATTGCTGCATCACTAGGATGCAAAAATGGTAGAAAAAGAAATAACAAAGGCGGAGAAAATTCTAGAAGTTTCGTACATTGCTGAAAGGTCACTCATCTAGAAATACAAGGAGATGAAAATGACAGAATGACACATACCTGCCAATACATGAAAGTTTGTAGTATGTTACGCTGCCACCTGCAATTGAAGGATGTGGAAAGTCATGTGCACAAAATGGAAAGAACAACGAGTAATGATATAAGCATCAGTAAGCTCGGATACTAACGAAAATAGGGAGACAACTAGAAGAAGTCCCAGTCCAATCTCAGCCTGTGAAGACAGTATACTAAGAGTAGTTGTATTTGACTCGACCCATACACAAGCGTCTTCCAGGAATTTCCTGCAGATTTTGCCAGATAAGTTCAGAAACAGGGAAAGAATATTTCTAGCACACCCCCACCCTCCACACATCCCACAAAAAATTAACCAACAGATGGCACAAATGGAGAAAAGCACATCAAGTAGTACACCACTAAGGGATTTACAACATAAATAAATATTTTGCCACGACATCAAAGATTTCCCTAGGATATTATTCAAATTCAAACAATTTACAATCACTCATTTAAAGAGAAAGAACTTTTCTTTTCACGAAATTAAGGTGACAATTCTGCTACCTGTATAAAGAAGATGTGTTGAAGTTGCGTCGAAGAAACTTCGCGACAAGTTCAAGTGCTCGGCATAAAATGGGAATCAAAGCAACTGCTCAGCATTGACCAATGACACATGTTAGTGAACCAAGACACCAAATCCATTAACGTTACTAAGAACAAGGGGACAAAACCAAACTAAAGCTCACATTTCAAGTTGAGATGTGAAGTCACAAAAGTAAGGCAGTAAATGAAATAGAGAAAATCTTTTGTCACAATAACTGACTGAAGCCAAACTTGCAGTGCCTGCAAATTCCAAGCGCTAGGCTTCTGCAAAAAGGTGATTGGATTATCAAAAGTCACTTCATAGACCAAAAGATATGAACTAGCCCCAAACAAAGTGGGGGGTGGGGGGGAGGGGGGAGAACCGGCATTCAAAATTTACCCCATATAATGCGTATAATGAATACAGCGAAGAACAAGTACTTCCTACAAAGGCCAATCGGTACGCTCTGTTTGACAGATTTTTAGGTATAAGAGGAAAGACTGCAAGAAATGCTACAACAAGGACCTGCAGAGAAGAGTACCAAAAATCAATTGTAAGTTACTGAAGGTTATAAGAAGTCACGCTGAAAGGCAATAAACCTACAAGAATTTTTCCATAATGCATCCCTGTTAATAGAGAGGCATCACCTACTTACAAAAGTCGGCATGCAGTAAAGAAGGACCCTATCAGCTTCCATCACTGTAAAAGAGATAAGGTCCTATCTTTGAAAGTATATATACACTTAATGATCTCTTTGTGCTAATAGAGAGTTTAACCATTACCAGATAGAGTAGCTAAAACATTTTTATTTGTTGGAAGAAGGAAGCAGCCAATTAAAACTTTCTTGCACAGAAATCATGGTGCAAAATTTAAAAAGAAAATATTCCAAAATTCAAATCATTAAGATGAATAAATGGTACCCAAGCATTCACTGAAAATTGTATAGTTTGACGGTTCCATCGCAGTGATGTTGAACTTGAAGTTGGAGTTGTAGATGTCCCAGAAGTTCTACTAGATGCGCCTGAAATAAGTTCCATTTGGATGAAATCCAAATTTTACATTTGAAATGGAGATGTCTACCAGGAAGAGGAGCTTTTTTAATTCATTCGGAATTCAGAAAGAAATTCATACCAGAGTTACGTTGTCTTGGCTGGTTGTTAGAAGCTGATGAAGACGACGATGATGAAGAAGATTGTGGGGCTGACGATCTTGCTGGTTGGGACGAACTTCTGGTAGTCATTGGTTCAACAACAAGACCAGGATCCTGCACAGATAGCTGCACAATCAGCAATGCAAACTGCAGAAGAAATCTCCCAAGATAAAAACAATAATAATCAACTGATTATTTAGATCATCTGAAATTCTATCATCAGTTAGAGCATTGTTTAAGAGCTCATCAGAAAGGGCAGATTAGTTAGTTACAGCAAAATTCAAATTGGAATTCGCACTTCATTTTACTGCATGTTAAATATATCTCAATGTACAGTCCATAATACTAGAAGCCTCAGGACTGTTACACCAGTATATAACAGAACACCACCTCCTAGTTGTATCCATCCCTGTTGAACTGGAGTATGAGTATTTTATAAGCTCTGGTACAACAAAACAATATCCAACAATGATCTAAACAATAGGAACTTATACAGTTATTCGAATAACCACATCATAGAAGCTAAAGAATATGGCGACAAAGTGCAGAAGCAGAAAGTAGGAGGATGTCCAATAAAACAAACATGAAATTCTCTACCCAATTTCAGCAAGCCCAAATTGTCCAACACTCTATTATCATCAATGCAATAATATAATAACAAGCTTAGGAATAGGATGACAAGGTGACCTGCATGAATTTCAAGAGGTAAAGTGACTAGTATAAGGAAAGGGCCTAAGAAAACCTCAAACTTAAGATTCTTACACTCAAGCCCACAAGGGAAAAAAAAGGATGATTACTGAATTTTTATATAGACAATATCAGCTGAGATTATAAAAGCCCCAACCACTGAACAAGGGCAATCAAGAAGTAAAAGCGCACAGAAGAAAAAAGAGCTGAACGCACCAAGAAGAACTGCTGTAGGCCTGCACATACTTAAACTCATAACCGAATGAATGCCTTGGGACATCAAATTTCAAAAAGATAACCTTGACTTTGAAGGAATTCAAGTAAGCGGGAAGTTCAATTAGAAGAGAATGACCCCCTTTATTACTTTCCACTTGCTAACGAACTTGTACCTCAGTTAAATGCAAACTATGACCCGAAAAATGATGTATTTCCTAATCTATCTCATAGTATTACTGAAAGAATATGGGCTCTTCTCGAAGGAGCTGACGCTAATTCTTCTTCCTTAGGTCTCAAATGCGATTGATCCGGCGGGGTGGATAAAGACAGAGCGAAGAGCCTCATTAACAGATGGATATTAGGTCTATTATAAGATTGAAAATCCCGGGATTAATTAAAATGCGAAATCCAAGAATCCCCGGCAGTTTGGGGAAAAATAGTGTAACAGACATACAGTATATACACACATGAAACGCAAATTCGACAATTAAGCAGCAAATATAGAACCAACTGGAGTCCTCTATATGTAAATCATGAATACTAACAATGTAACGCTGGTAGAACTTGCGCTTGAAATGGTCGACAACATCGGAGCGGGAGGCCATGTGGGGAGGAATGAGAATGTTGGACCAATAATCTGCCCATCTTGGATCATTATCATAGTCATATGCCGCCGCCGCTATCTTCTTCAACTTCTGTGGATCCTCTCCCTCTTCTCCCATCTCTCTCTCTCTGCTAAGTTAGTCGAGTCGTCGTCGTCTCAAATGCAGTCGTTTAGTCGTGGAGTACTCCAGAACGACGTCTTTTTCCTTTATTTCTGTTTTTTTTTCCCACTGTATTTTATATTAGTGGTTATAAGTACGTCTTACTAATTGATTCTCTAACTTTTTTCGCTTTAATCATTGTTATGTCATTTTTTTCATTTTTTGTTAGTTATTTTAAATATTTTTACATTTTT
>JAABOM020000049.1:25284328-25298940 GCA_011800125.2 Solanum clarkiae | reverse complement strand
TGTTAGTTATTTTAAATATTTTTACATTTTTAATATATTTAAAAAATATATATATATTTTCACATTTTAATGCATTTATTTCTATAAAATAATTTTTTAATACTTAATATTAAGCATCAGCTAAATATTATTTTTAGTATATAATAAAGAACGCATATCAATTATTGTGAATGTACAAGGTCTAATGTAATCAAGTAAAATTGAACAAAGAGAATATTTACTTTAAGAAAATACTAATTTTAATATATTGGTCATAATTGAAAAGGATTTGAAGGAATGTTATATAAACAATTTTTACACAAATTAATAGTACAACTTAATCGATTGTAACACGCATTTATTATAAATATATAATTTTTGCTTCACACTTATCCTATACAGTTGTTATTCTCTCTTAGGCAATTTAAATATTTCTTATTATTAACCATATGAACCGAGCTAAAATTTCAACTACATTTTCTTTCATCAAAATATTACACTATATAAATAAATTACATATAAGATATTGTGGTATGATATAATTATGACTTTAAAATAAATTCAGTTTGAGCATCAAGTAAAACTATGTCACTCTCAGAGTACAGTAGACTAGTAATAAACTTCTTTATATATTTACAGTAGATTGACTTCGAAACATTTGGAACAAATACATTGATATCTAATGAAAATGGAAACCAAGAAATTTCTAATTCTGATCTTTGTTCCAAACTCATATTATGGTATTGATATAGATCGAAATTCCATTTTAAAATAAAATTGTTACATGGGTAATATTGCTAATTACTGTTTGCAAGAGAGGCGTTGTGACGCACGGAATAGTAATCTACTGAGCTTTGACTTTGTAATTCTGGGAGGAATTTCATTACTGTCCACTGCTAATGCAAGAGCGCTTTGATCCCCAGACAACTGGCCATGCATATTCAAGCCATTTTCAAGTTGTATGGCCTCTTCCAATGTTCCAACTATTTTTCCAAAGCAAATATATCTTCCACAGGCTCCATAGACCATATCTTCATAGACGTAAATATGTGCTTCTGCCACTTTACTAACATCTTCAGTTGCTAGAGTTCCTTGTCGTAGCATGAAATCGCCACCTACAATTAAACATTTAGTGAAATTGGAGTCTCACATCTAACTGATGCAGGACAAAATTGTGATTGCCAAGCGGACAAATTTAAGTTAGAGATTCATATTGATTATATATGTAGTTTTAAAAAATACCTTTGAGGTAAGGGAGAGAAGTTTCGAGGTGAGCGTTTGGGAAAGATGGTGCCATGAGAAGTCCAGGACATAACGTAACAAGTTTCACCTTCATTTCCCTAGCTTTCCTCCAAGCAGCCTTTTCTGCCCCGGTCTTGGCCAATGCTAGCCAAAGCTGTTGTTCCATGAAAAATGTTTTAATAATCGTGCGAGAAGATTATAAAGAGCTCTTCTTTGCATAGACGAATCCAGAATCTAGTATCTGTAAGTTATATATAGTTTAATTTTATTTGTATTCCCTTTGCTTTCTAGACGAGAATGAAGAGTGAAGAGTAACAAGTATACCTTGTTTTCTCTACAGAATGCCTCATCACTCCAAGAGCTCTCATCTATGAGGTTTGGTAGGTCATTGCCTTTCCAGATGCATGCAAGTAGAGAAGAGGTGAAAATGCATCTTTTAACATATGCTGCCCTGCCACAAGCTTCAATGACATTCTTTGCTGCTTCAGCTTCAATAAATGCCATTTGTTCCTGAATCACGTTGGCTTGTCAGCATATAGTTGCGATCTACACAGGTTGAATTTTGTCTAGTAGAAACTTAAAAGGAAAAAAATATTCAAAACAGAGCTGCACTAGGAATTTAAAGAGATCCCTATTCATTTTGACAAACCGTGTATAAACTTAAATTCAAGAGAGAATATGACAAACCATGTATCCAGAGATCACACAAACTTAAATTCAAGAGAAAGAGTATGACAAACCGTGTATCCAGAGATTCCTCGCGGATCAATGAAAGATGATGTGTGGAAAACAGCATGACAACCTCTAAAAGCATTGCAGAGGCTATCCAAATCACCCATTCTTGCCACCACAACACTCTCCAGTTGCGTCATTTCTTCCCTCATCAGCTCCTTCATGTCCTCAAGATTAGCTACTCATGAAACAGGAGGAACTTGTAACTTTTGGTGACAAGAAGCAAAGACAAAAGAAAAGGAAAACTTCAAATTCTGTCATAGACACAACTAATTAAGGAAAACGGGTTGCTAGCTAAGTACCTTGATTTTGAATAACAACTCGAACAAGGTAACCACACGCCAAAAGCTTCTTGATCAATTGAGAACCAAAGTAGGAGTTTCCACTGGTAACACAAACAATTTTCCTGTCTCTTGCATTCAAACTGCAGACAAAACCACTAGCAAAGAACATTCCATGCTCATACCTCTGCTTTGGTGGCTCCAATTCTAAGGATATCGCAAATTCCATGCTCTTTCTGCAGCTCAGAATATGAAGTTTGAGACTGGCCACTCAAGCACCTCAATTTTTGAGATTTAACGTGTATATATATAGACATTATCAGATGAAATTTTAGACTAGAAGAAGAGATGTATTTATGCTTAGAGTATTCGTTAAGCCAATCAGGTTCCCCATCTACACCTACCTGACGACTCGTATCAAACTCAAGGCTATATTATTTGACATTGGGACAGTGAGAAAAGTTCATTTGGTGGGACAGTGCCTCTGTCTCATGAATTCACTCTTGGATCATTTATTATTTTATGCAAAATGTTAATTCAACCACAACTAACTTGGCAAATACGTTTACAAATTTATGCGGCATCAAGGCAGCTTACGTGGAGAATGCAAAATCATCCAAAAGAAAAGTGATGCAATTGATGCTTCTACTATCAAGCTCATTTAAGAAAAGAAAAACTAATAGTTTGGTAGAATATATTAAAAGTCGTAATGAATTGAGTGTATCAATAATTTTGGATTAGCAATGCTAACAACTCTTGTATCCCTACCCCATAACTAAGGGCCTGTTTGGAAAGTCACCTTGGCAATTAGATTTGGTGTAATTACACTGTTTGACTTGATTGGTTGGACCAATGATTATTTGGTAATTGAGGGTAATTGACACGGTGTAATTATACTCTCCAATTCACAAGAGAGGTTGTGAATTATTTGTAACTAATTACATGGTGTTATTACACGATTAATAAACATAACCAAGGATCTACGAACAAAATTTGAATGGAAATTAGCTACATGGAACAATTACTTCGTCCTTGAGAAATTGTACAAGCTTCCATAAGTAAAACTGCTTTTGGTACCAGTCAAAAGGACCCTTGATTAATATTTATCTACATTGTATGAATAGAATGTTGAATTTCAGAATGCTATAAAACCAATTGTATGCCATGTGAAGACCAAAAAGGGGAGTAAAAAGAATGCAGATTTCAACTCTAGCCAAAAAAGAAAGAATAGCAGTGATTTACACAATGTTAATTACAAGTCAGATCTCTCCTGTGAAAAGAACAATTGTCAAGGGCAAGTTTTTGATAATGAGCCGTTGAGAACTCAACTTCTATAGCTGCTGCCTTGGGAGTAATTGAAGAAATCTGAACTGTACTCTTGACTTCCAAATGCCATCTTTTGGAACATTCTTATCTGTGCAGATTGTTCCCTTGACTCAAAAATTCCACTTTGCCCAGGTTTCACTCCATTGGACAGATCCGACAGCTCATCCATGGAATCGAGAGCTCTCACCACCTGAAATGGGAAGACGGATGGAAAACCAGCCCCAGAAAAAGCAGGATTACAATAAAATGAATAATGGACTGCATTGTCTGCAGTAGCACTCTAATTACCTGACTCATCCGAGGCCTCTTAGAGCCTGAATGGCGCACGCAAGCTGCAGCTGCTTCAATCATCCGGAACATCTCACTGGCGACAAAGTTGTTTTCAAGCCTAGGATCTACTACATCTTCAAAATTCTCCGTCTCAAGTGCTTGAGCAAGCAAAGGTCGAGCCTACAGGATAGAAGGTAACATTATCAGCTTCCATTTAATGAAGCACTAGTTTGGTGAAGTTCTCAATATGAAGGATTGATTTTTTGGTATGATTAATTGAGTTGTGATACTATAAATAACATAGCAGCTAAGAGAATTATATGATTTACAAGTAAATATGTCTATGTTCTCCGGTGCTATATTTGCTCAGACTCTTCAAAAATATCGACAAGGTGCATGTTAGATCCTTAGAACTATTGCATTTTTGAAGAATCCAAAACGAGTGCAACTTCATTTTTGGAGAGTCCGAGTAACATAACTCCAGTGTATATGCAAACAGGCAGATGATTCCAATTGCATTCTGTGCCAATGAGCATCCTTATTATGTTCCCACCATCCATAAGGCCCCGAGCCTTTACAGACAAATTTGACAACCAACCTCTGTTCTTCCTCAAAAGAAATAAACATCCTAGAAACGCCAGGTTCCCCTTATAGATTATGACACATGCATGAACTTGGTTTCAATATTTTGTTTCTCTCTAATTCAGCATACAAGGGATGCTTGGCCACAACCTCTGATTAAGCATTGATATTAATCATTACAGGAAATTAGAAACTACTAAAAAATTGAACTTACCCATTCAACCAGACTTTCATCACCTAAGGGCTGAGACTGGTCAACAGGTTTCCGCCCAGTAATAAGCTCCAAAAGCACAACGCCATATGAATAGACATCAGACTTCTCTGTTAATTTTCCGCTAGATGCATACTCTGGTGCCAAGTATCTGAAATCATTTATGTTAATAACAAATAATCAGCCGAATGCATGCCATACAACTACAAAATTCATCATTTTGATTAATATAAGTTTTAACCCACTTCTGTGGGTAGGTGGCTGACATATCCATTATAGTTCTGAGATGCTGCTAAAAGCAACTGTTTGACTGAAGACCAAATCCTGCTCCTATACAAGACTACAAAGTAACCAACTTGAGGCTGATACCAACTGGAGGTTGTTCTTACAAGTGAGGAATCGATATATGTTAAATTAAGGTCAATTTACTTCCCCGGAGGTCCAAAGTGAAACGAAAGTCACAAGAAGTAATCAAAGTTTTAAAAGTAAAAGCAGTTTTAGGATTAAAATTTTTGAGATTACTTATTGTGCAACTGACAATGGTATTGATAATGTTGTCAGATGATATGACATTGTAACAGAAAGAGGCCAACTAAGATTTCTTCAAATTTAAGACTTAGCAGATGTATGACCTACCCAAACGTTCCCATCACTCGAGTTGTCACATGCGTACTACCGGCATCACCTGCTAACCTTGCAAGCCCAAAATCAGCAACCTGAAAGGTTGAAATGCATTGTAAAATTGCATAAACTATACGCCATAACACATATGATTTCCTATACACCAGGAACACCAGATTTTCTGGTTCAGATGCCTAAATTCAATAAACAATGACAACACCAAGTCACAAACATAATTTAGGTTGGCTAAATTGCGATACCTGTGCCTCAAAATTCATATCCAAGAGAATGTTTGATGATTTGATATCTCTATGTATAATGCGGGGATGACCTGAGACCAACATAATCAGCAATTTTAGAGGATAAATGAGTAAAGGAAAATTGCAAACATAAAAACATGTTCTATTCCTAAAGAAAGAACATTCAACTTGGCGATGTTACAACTGAAAAGATTGGTCTATTTTAGCATCAGTTCCCATGAATTAACAATGCAGTTACCAATTACATTGACTAGTCAAAGTTTTACACTTCTATACTGAATGGTGATCTAAATTAGGCATTTTAACGGATAACACATGCTAAGCGAAGAACATTGGATATTTCATTTTAGCTTCCTTGAGAAACCTAACACTCCATAAGCCACGTTGTCACCCGTTATTCCCTTTTATTAGGCGTCCAGAAGCCCTAGATTTAATAAATGAGGACGAGTAAATATAAACATAATAAGAAAATTACAGTCTTCATGCAGATAAGCAAGTCCACGTGCTGCACCAGCAGCTACTTTTACTCGGGTAGCCCAATCCATAGTTGGCCTGCCTTTACCTGCAGCATTTAATCAAGCGAAAGAAGTAAGCAACATATCCAAGACTAGAGAACATCCTTCTCAGTTTCATCTATGTACATAGAAATGTGACAGTATAAAGCCAATTGGTTGTAGCCATTGTTAGCAGCTATCATGTCATGGTCGTTACCAGCCATGATAAGGAAAATAAGTAACTCATCTTGGAACTGTGGAATTGGAGGATTCAACATAGAGAACAAAAAAGGGAGTACAATAACACAAGTTCTTTAATTCATCAGTTCCTTAATCTCAAACCCATCTTACCATGAAGGTGATAGTCAAGCGTGTTGTTTGGCATATAGTCGTAGACAAGTAACCTTTGCTGCTCTGAGATACAGTAGCCAACAAGTGAAACCAAATGGCGATGGTGCACACGGCTGATAATCTCAACTTCTGCTCTGAACTCACGTTCCCCTTGTCCACTTCCACTTTTCAACTGTTTGACAGCGACTTCTCTTCCATCATGAAGAACACCTTTGTAAACACATCCAAACCCACCTTCACCCAAAACACTATTAGGAGAAAAACCATTTGTTGCCTCAGATAATTCTTCATAAGTGAAATATGATCTTGAATTTCCAATACCGCCACGATCAGGAGAGTACATAAAATTGCTTTCTGAGCCAAGTGGAGCTAGATTAGTGGAATGTTGAGACCTTGATCTCAGGAATGATGTATCTGGAAAAATAAGTATAATTCATTAAGAATAATAAACGTTAACAATACTCGGGACAAGTTTGCACAATTGAGAAAGGTGGAATTTAATTTTTCTGATCCGTACTTTACATTTTAAAGCTGATCAATAAGTGGAAAGGTAAAAAGAGCATATGGACAACTAAATTACACATAAGTTCCAAATTCTAGTTCCCTTGGCCCTAACTGATTTTGTTGTGTGCACTCAACTTTGTAGCAAAGGAAAAAAACAAATTGAATTTTCATGCAAAAGAAAAAAGGTATGCATCTGATGTTCAATAATACAGATGGTCCATCTGTAACTTCAAAAATTAGAGCTTATTATACCATTAATTCCTTCTACAAAAGGATCGTCACGGTTCACGTTCTACAATGCCTTGTCATCACTACTGCAATCCATCCAAGCTAGACTTTGAGGAAGGATGAATGCATTTTATCACTCTGGAAAATTGGAATGTTCTAGCAATAAACAAATTCCATACAGCAAAATCAATAAGGAAATACAAGAACCTCATAGCAATACCTGAATTTGGTGAGGAAGCAAATGGAGAGGGTCCCAAGTAATTGAGATTAAATGCATTCTCTCTTTTCTTTCGCCTACGTGTAAACCAGACAGCAACAATCACCAGGCTAAGGGCCAAAAACCCTGCAACAACACCAATTGCCACCACACTTCCCGTCTTATTCCCCCCACCATTTCTGGAACTAGAATCTGCAGTGACAGCAGGGTTAGGAATAGTTGATTTAGCAGTGGGCTTCTCTGTAGGAAAGCGAGTCACAGGTAATGGAGGGGGAACTCCAGCTGGAGAAGTATTATTTGGGGGAGCAGGAGGAGAAATAGATGGAGGTGGAGATGTCAAGGGGTTAGATGGAGGGGTAGATGGCAGTGAGGCTGGTGGGGGCGTTGATACAGGAGGTGGAGGGGAGTTTTGTGGTGGGTTTGCAACAGGTGCAGGAGGTGGTGCTTGATGTTTCACTGGTGGTGGAGGAGAAGGTGAAACTGCTGGAGGGGGAGGAGGAGGAGGAGCAGGAGGAGGAGAATCTACTGGTGGTGGGGGCGGAGATGAAACTGGAGGTGGAGAACTGGCTGGTGGAGGAGCGTTAGGAGAAGGTGGTGGTGGTGGTGATACTGACGGCTTTGGTGGAGGAGATGCCAAAGGCGGTGGCGCCGCTGCTGTAGGAGGTGGAGGTGGAGGGGATTCTGCTGGCGGAGGTGATTTTGACTCTGATGGAGGAGGAGAATCCGGAGCTGGTGGAGAAGGGGATTGAGGAGGTGGAGCTGAAGAGCCAGGAGGAGGAGGAGCTGTAGAGTCAGGAGGAGGAGGAGGAGAAGCTGTAGAATCAGGAGGAGGAGCAGGAGCTGTATCAGAACTAGAATTTGAAGGTGAACCTAAAGGGAATCCTGGTAATGGAAAAAAAGGAGAGGCCATTGACACTGAAGGTCTCAATCCTGATCAAGAATTATGCAGTAAACCTCCCAAATCGACATTGGAATTTCTCAAAAACCCCTCATTTGCACACAAATCCAGCAGATAATCCAAGAATGCAAAACTCTTCTTCCCAAAAACAAATTCTTCACTACTACTGTCAATATGAAAGCCTCAAATTGAAGTCGCAATATTTACTTAGAATCAAAAGTATGAACAACCCAAATCAACAGATTCCAAAGTCAGCAGTTAGGGAAAACCAGAGAGCCCCAGATCCCTCAAGTAGACATTGCAAGAAAGCTGAATGCAATGTTAATAGTTCAAAACTCAACTTACCTCTTAGACTCTGGTTTACAGGTAGGAATCTTGGAACATGAGGAATGGTAAAGCTGTATAGTATACCAATACCACCCATGAAATGTGGGCAAATGGGAACGTGGTTGCCACTTCGGAATGGTATTTTCTTTTCTTGATTTGATATGTCAAAGAGAGCGAGTAAAATTAGAATCTTGAACGAGGCAGAGACAACATGGGGAGGCCTCAGAGATACATACTGATGAACTCAGCATTTACGTCAAACAAAATAAATTAATGTACTAAAGATAAATAAACATTCTGTGTGTGTGTAAAGAACGTTATCGAGAAGCTAAGTCAAAGAAAACATCATGAAGCCCATGTTCAAGATAGGCTAATGGTTTTGTGGTCTCTGAACACATGTTGCATACAGACAAATCATTACTCATAGACCCAAGCCAACATTTAAGAATGTTTAAAATAGAGGCAGTAGTAGTTGTCTTCCCCGATCTTATGTTAGTTTATAACTGTCATTATCTATGGAAAAACTCGAACAAATATATGTTGCTATAAACAGTAATTTATGACTCCCTAAATTAACTCCTTAATTAGCGGGCACGCGTGAACATTGGCTCAGTGGCGCTAGAGTTTCCTTTTTCGCTTGCAGCTTAGTGTCTTTCGCTTTTCCCTTTTTCATTTTTTTGGTCTTTTCTGCTTTAATACATTGATGAAAGTGAGTTGATATATATGACAAGCCTCCCCCGCCTTCAGTTTGTAATTAAACTGAAATTCTAATAAATCACAAGTATTTATATGATTATAAATTATTTTATTAAGAATAAATTAAAAAATTTAAAAATACATCCTTAATAATTATAAAAATTTCTTTTCTTTTATGTAAAGAAAAAAGTCACATAAATTAAAATCGAAAAAATAATATATAATGAGTTATCTTGACAAAGTTAAAATATATTGTCAATTAGTAGATAGAATTCTATCCTTCCATTATTGATTTGTGTTTAACTACGCACATATTGTCAATAATAGTGTAAAAAGGAAAAAAGAATTAGGGTGTAATTTAGCGATTAATAAAGTAATCGTGAGTCATGAAGCTTCAAGTAGAAATCAAAGAAACACAAAAAAAATGTTTCTGGTATATCCTAATCTTATGTGTTATATATTGAGATAATGTAAATAATTGTTGATCTAAGCATAAAATAGTTTATATTAAAATATATTAATGACTCGAAAAATTCTGAAAACAGTCGCTCTATGTTTTTAAACATAGGAGTCAGGCTGCGTACATCCGACCCCCCTTACCCCGCAATGGGCGGGAGCCTTTGAGGCATTGGGGTAATGTTGTTGACTCGAAAAATTACTAAGTATATGCATGTTAAATTCTTAGCCGACGTTACATAATAACTTTGGACTATAGAATTTGAAGTCTAAACTAATTTGTTAGAACACTATAAAGTTTGTTGAACAAACTAGAGACATTAATGATTTTACTTGAACAAATTAAAGACAAGGGTGAATTTTGCACGTTGATGTTGAAACCAAAGTTGATTTTCTTTGTCGTGATCTATGTTTTGTCATACTAGGACTTAAAAAAATATTACTTCTTCCTCCACCTTAAATTATAAATATTCTTTTTATTTTAAATTTATTTATCTGATTTTAACTTAATAATAAGACTTTTAAAATTTATGATTTTTAATTAAAGATACATAGAATGTATTAACTATTATTTTAATCTTATGATTTTAAACATATGTCATATGAAGAGTTGAAATTAAACAACTATCATAAAAATTGATTCTTTTTAAATAAAATAAAAATATAAAAATAAAAGAATGACAAATAAATTTAACTGGAGGAGCATTTATTAAATTTTGTTTGGACTGTTCAAACGAATTTTTGGTCAAACAATTTTCTCCGAATCCCAATTTATAGTTTGTGCAACATAAAATCATCTAACTTCACACCAAGTAGAAATTGTTGCAAAAATATGCTTATGACAACGAAAATGAGAGTAACATTAATTGTCTATAGTCTTCTTGTTTGCCATTTGAGTCGATATTTCATTCTCCTTGTTGCATCAGTTATTTTCAATCTAAATAGTACCAACGAAAAAGAAAGAAGAAGAAATTGTTATTGCATAATTGAAAAGTCTCACTATCCCTTTCCAAGATCTCTCATGTAATATAACAATTTTTTTATAATGAAAAAAAAAAATAGAAATGAGCGTGTACCACGACATCCCTTTCTCTATGCAATTGGTGAACAATTTAAAAACAATTGTAAAATCATTCATCTCATCATCTCAAGTAGAGTAATTATATTTTGATGATGTTTAGAATATTCAAGAGAAGAATTAAGCAATAAACAAAGTTGTATTCAAGAATATTTAATCAATAAAATCTTTGTTTCATTAAAAAAAATAGAGCAGGAATAGGTCGAGTCAATGCAAAGAGTTGAGATGTCACCTCCCTATTATTTGTTGTCACTTCGCTGGAAGTATCACGCGCTGTCCACCAAACCATGATAAAATAAGAAATATAATTACAAAGCTAAGGATGCAACAAACTTGGCAGTTGCATCAGATTTCAGCTGTATTTTTAGTACTTCGTTCATCTCATTTTATATGACACTCTTTAATTTAATATTATATTTAAAAAAATTTAATAATAATCCTTAAATGACGATACTACATAAAATAAGACAGAAGAAGTAGTATATAACAATGTGTGGTGGTTACAACTAGGCAAACCTAAGGGCCTACTTGTATCAAAAGGTTAAATTAACTTTTTGTACTCATCTTCTTCAATGGGAGGCAACGTATTTGCACGCAATGGCACACCTTTCTACAAAGAATGTAACATTCATTATATGCATATTTCCTCGCTGCAATTTCACGTGCACGTTTTGACTTGGTATAACTTTTAAGAAAAAAAGTTAAAATTTTAAATTTGTTACCTAAAATAATTTTTAAATATTTATACGATAAGAATCATTTTATTAACAATAATTTTTTTTTAAAGTTATTGGATGGAGTAAAAAAGAGAAGGGTGAGGGCAGAGAGAGCATCTATATAATCATCAATATGGAAACAGAATGCAGCAGCATATCATGCTGCATATTTCAAGTAAAAAAGTTTCAATAATAGGTCCAGTGTGGAAACATGAACTTTGTAATATTTTGTTATTCAACATATAAATCATATTTGTTCAAGTTAACAAATGGGAATGTGCATTCCATCAAGAATAACAATCGAATAAACATAATTAGATAACCTCTCAAATTCGACGCTGATCATTTTCTGCTATGAATCCACCACAAAAGATTTGAGAGTGAATTTCCATCATCATGACTGCTTAGGTCCCTCACTTTGTTTAAAGCTTGCTTCTGATTATAAATTGCTTCCAAGGCATAAACAAATCCTTTCCATCCTTCCTCAGTTCTGTTTTTAGGCACACTAGTGAGTCCCCATTTCACAAGCTCCTTCACATAATCAACATCAGAAAACACAACCTCAGTGATTGGCAATATTGGTAGAACTTGAATCCCCAGCCTAATGTCTTTCCTCTCAGCTGGAGCAAACCAAAGAATGCTGTCTCTTTTTCTAGACCACAAAATACCAACAACCTTGTTATTCTTGACAAATCTTGGAGCATATATTTTGTTGTCTTTTTTAACATGCCACCAAGTCTGTGCTGACTGAATTTCAAAGGCTGCAAGGGTTGAGCCAACCGCAACAAGATCTGCATCTCCATATGCGGATCCCATCAGTGCAGCCGAATAATATGCATTGATCGCTTCACTTGTACTCTCTTGATTTCTCCCAAATGGAAATTCAGTTAGCCCTGAAGCCCAAGAATGTAGCTTCCATATGTCGAAACACCTAAGACGCGTGTAATGCTGGTTCTCCTCCAGTCCCAAGTTCGTGAAATCTTCCACTAAAGCATAGGCTTGCTTCCTGTACTGCTTTCCCCATGCAGGATCAAATTTTGTAAGCACTGAAATGCCATATACAAAGTATCCCAGATGAAAATGATGGTCATTGTAAATTCCAAAACCAAAATCACCTGTTGTGTCATTTATTCCTTGTTTCGTCACAAGGCCACCCCATTTATTGTCATAGAAGAAGCCATTGGCACCAAATGTTCCATTTAACCAAGGCTCAATCATATCCTTCAAGAATTGAACAACTACTGGTGTTATCTTAGGATAAGAAACCTCTTCTGCAATCAATGCTAATCTTGCTGCTCTGGCAATCAATTTCCCGTAAAAGTAAGACGATGTAGTAGATATGTTTGATGCATTCAATGTCTTAACATCTTCACCAAGCGCACGAACAATTTCAGGGATTGATTTTTTCTTCAGACCTTTAATGGAATGCCATGATACTGGGATAGACTCTGCTACAAGATCCCATGTATCTCCAATTACCCCAACAAGGTCACCATCCATGCTTCTATACTTGAAATCCTCCAGCACGGTTACTGAAGCGTCTGCTTTCGACAGAAGTCGAAGATGGAGGGGGTGAGCAAGCATAAGCAATTTCCCTGCACCTTTCACATCCCATTTATACTCAAGAGAAAAAGAACTCAAAGTGCCACTTCCCGACACAGGATAACCCGAGCTATACTTATCAAGGATTTTCTCAAATTGGGAATCAGAATCAGCCAAGAGAGCAATCCGAATTACACCTGAGAACCCTCCAGACTTAATGGTGTATACATTATCAGTCAAATGAATCGGAGAAGATGCATAAAGGATCCACGTTTGATGATTCCGGAGTCTGATTGTGTACTTAGTAAACGAAGTATCACACGAGAGCTTGCGAATTGGATCAACAGTTGAGATAGAAATTGGAGTGTTGCCATTGACAGCAAAGGTCAAATATGGACTACCTCTTACAAGAAAAAATCTAAGGTTACTTGATGGTAAGTCCAAAGTAACACTAAGATCACTATATGATGAGATTATGTGGCGCTGATTTGGCTTAGGATTCTTGGAAGCGGATATAGTTAAATCGGGGCGAAAAATCTGTTCTATTAAAGCAGAGGTGATGTTCTGAGATGGATAAGAAACAGAAATTGAGGAGTTAGCAGAGCGAATGAGATAAGGTTGAATGTACTCAGGCTGGTCACCATTCTTGAGTACAAAATTTTGGAAAAATGAATTAGTGGGCAAAGGGGTGGAGACAAGCTGACTAGAAAAGTAATCTGAAGGATCAGGCAAGACTAAAGATTTCGCTTTGGGGAAAAGAAACTGATCTCTGTTGGATTTTTCATCTATGGTGTTTGGATGTAAGGTTAACTCAGCATTATAACCCTGAACTAAAATGGAAAATGCATAAAACAGTAAAAGTGACACCATTCTCAAGCTGTTGAGGATAGAATACTCACTGTAGAGAGGATTTGGGGCACCAGCTCCCATTTGATGCTAACAGAACAGATTTTTGGAATAATATTTGGCTACTTGGTTTACTTTAAACAGAAAGTGGATCATTCTGAATGGACGCAAAAGCTGAAAGATTCTCGATGTCCAGTTGACTTTGAAAAAGCTTTGTATATTAGACACTCTGAACGTGACGTCTTTTCATCCTTCTTAGAAGTTGTCAAGAATGACAGGCTGGCACGCCTAGCTGCGGAAAGTCCAAGATTTCTGCAAATTTTAGAGGAACAAAAATGAGGAAAAAGAGGAGATGAAAGAGAGGGGAAGGGAAAGGATGCTGTAATTAATGTTAATTTTCCTGAAAGTAAAATGTTGAAGTTACAGAGGACAAAACATATTAACCTACTCTCTGGTATTTGGCATTGACTATGAGTCAATTTGGACCCATTCAACTGAGCGTCAGATAGAATAGAACAAATTATAGTGAACGTTACTAACAGTGATTTGGTAGACCATTGGGTGCTGAAGTAAATTTCCATTTACATTATGGAAGAATAATTCAAAAGGAGCCGTATTTGATTACCACAATCATATGATCAGAAAACTAGTGTTTTAGCAAAATATATGACGGTGTCAACAACAACAACAACAACATACCCCAATGCCTCAAAAGGCTCCCGCTCATTGCAGGGTGAGGGGGGGTCGGATGTACG
>JAABOM020000049.1:25257459-25283112 GCA_011800125.2 Solanum clarkiae | reverse complement strand
TTTTTTTCCTTTTTCCTATTTTCTCGAACTTACACATTGTTCATATTTTACCATAACAAAATATGTATACTCAGTCTATATTTGTTTATCATAATATATATTTAATGTATAGCTCATGTGTAAATAATATACATTGTATAAGTATACTTTTTATAACTTTTGATAAATTATATTGTGTAGTCATATATAATTTCACTGATTTGAAGCTATTTTTATGTAAATAAAACATGAGCGATTTTTTTGGTAAACTTTTTTTTTTTTGGGGTATATATATGAAATATAACTTCAATTCAATAATATGCAACGTTTAAGGTTGAATATCGTTAAATACTTTCTGGATTCTTGATGCACGTTAGCATAAGTTATATTTTTTATCATAGAAAACGACAAATATATCTGGTGCAATTCAATAAATAAATTATGTTGAGAAATTTTTAATAAATCCGCGACTCAATTTTTTCTCTTTTTTGGTAAAAGGGTAGAACAAGGATATGATTGTCAAGTCTGTCACCATCATCCATCAAGCGGGATGCGGTCAATGTGCTTGAATCATCGCATCACATGATTCACACTTGTGAAAATGGTAGCAATGATTGATACAGAAAAATTAAAAATTATTTTGTGGATTACTTGTGTTGCTACTACTTCCGTTTCCATTTTTAGAGAAAAATATTGAAAACGATTGCAATCTGAATGAAGTGCAATCCGTTTCCATTTTTGGTGGGGTAAGAGGAGAACAAGAATATGACTGAACCATCCATCACAGCAGTCAGAAAGAAGAAAATTGCAATCTGAATGAAGTGCTTGACAGCATTTAGATGGCAGAAGCACTTGTACTAGATCCAATGGTCAATATTGGGAGAAATTACCTACTAATGTGTTGAGAAAACATATAAGAAGGCTTGCTTTGAATGTATGCCGCATACGCCGCCAACACAGTGGTACTAGATTATCATTCGACACAGTTAGAAACTTCATGAAGTAGAAACCAAATCATAAGCTCTAATTGAAAAAAAGATGTCAAAGCCAGATGTTACCATAGATAATTCACTCACATCGAGAACTGAAAAGGTTTCATCTACTGGTAAAAAATGCTACCAGAAATGATGCTATTAGCAGCATCAAATAATAGACAGTTTAAACTCAAAACACACTCAACAGTAATGCTATTTCTAAGTAATGACACAGAATGCACCTTAGGCCCTTCGTAGAATATGTACCTGAATCTGAATGGTTGATCTAGTTTTTCGCCTTGAGAAATCAGATGTCTGGTGCATGAATATACTCAACTAGCTCCGTCACATCTTTGAATCCCTCTTTACTGATGACTTATAACTTCATTCCATTTTATTGGCATTTTCCCATCTTACTATACTCTTGTTGCACTTCCAAAAACAACCGAAACCAGATAGAGTCTGTACTCCCTCAAACATCCCAGTGGAAGCAAGACTTCCAATACAGCCTACTCTTTCAAGTTTTTGGACACCATATTCATAACACCATTTTAAACGATGCAGAGATGTTCCCTTGCTTCTAGCCTCTTGCCCAAAATGTAAACAACATTATAATCAACAGAAAATTTGAGTTAAAAAGAAAAAAGGAACACAAGGGAGGAGGAGAAAAAGCCCCAACCATACCCAGAAATTCAAGACAAATTTGGAGTAACAGCTATCTGCTAGTTGAAAATTTGTAAAGAGGTCAAAGTATATAGCAAACATGGAAGCATATATGCCCAAAACAAGAAAGAGATGGAAGAACAAGGATTCTCAAGCTGCTATTTCAGCTTGGGATTTTCAGATCACCAGAAAATCAATCAGTTTTTGATTTGCAAACAAGCACATATATGTCTATGAACATATTTTAATGTATATCTCACCAGAAATCCAAATTAAGCAATTATGTCTATGAATATTAGTGTTGTCTGGAGTCTGGAATCAATGTATATCTCAACTGATGTGATTTGATGATTTCATATCTAATATTGGAAATGTCTGGAATCAACCACAGATACACAAAGAATAAACACAGTAACAATATTCACTGCTTCACCTACTCAATTTGGAAATTACAGGTACACCAATGATCAACTTAGAAAATTATTTGTAGATTGCATTCAGCATTATTGTTTTTCATCCTAAGGAACCATACTTTTGGTTATAGAACTCTTTAAAATATAGGTATAAGTTGAGCTGTTATTTATAACAACTTGGGTATGGGGAAAATTACAGCTATCATATCACAGAGCATAGAGCTCCAGACTAGCGCTCAACTTAAAGACAAAACACCAAATCACCAAACAAAATACCCTTTTTTGTTCCCATCAGATCATAATGAGAATACTGAAACGTAAAACACCGTAAAAGAATCAATGAGAGTAGTGCCTGAACCAGCAGAACTTGATCCCTCTATCACATTCTCCTACTTTATCATCCCTAGTATGAATCCACCATAGAAGATTTGAAAGAGAATTTCCATCATCAAATCCAGTTAAGCTCCTAGTTTTGTTCAAAGCACCCACTTTATCATATATTGCTTCCAAAGCATACACAAACCCTTTCCACCCTTCCCCAACCCCTTCCCTTGCCAGTGCTGGCAGTGTCCATTTGACCAATTGCTTCACAAACTGAACGTCTGAAAACAGAATCTCAGTAATGGGCAATATTGGTAAGACCTGAATTCCAAGTCTACATTCTTTCCATTCAGCTGGAGCAAACCAAAGGTTGCTATCCCTTTTGTTAGACCATAAAACGCCTACCACCCTGTTGTCTTTTGTAAATTCTTCTCCATATAAAGTGCTTTTCTCTTTCACATGCCACCAAGTCTGTGCAGAATGAATCTCTAAAGCTGAAAGCATTGATCCAATGGCAACAAGATGGGCATCCCCATAGGCCAAACCCATTAAAGCTGCTGAATAGTATGCATTAACTGCTTCACTTGTGCTCTCCTGGTTTCGTCCATCTGCAAATTCTGTCAATCCCCCAGCCCAAGAGTGCAGCTTCCACAAGTCAAAACACCTCAAGCGGGCATACTTTGAATCCGCTCGCCTGCTTAAATTCATAAAATCCGCCATAAGTGCATAAGCATGTGGCTTATACTTCCTCCCCCACATGGGATCTATCTTGGCTAGCACTGCAATTGCATAAAGGAAATGGCCAATATGAAAATGGTGATCATTGTAGACCCCAAAACCAAAGTCAGCTCCTGAATCCAATGCCCCTTGTTTAGTCACAATTCCACCCCACTTCGATTCATAAAAGAAACCATTTGCTTGAAATGTCCCCTCCAACCATGGTTCAACTGTATCCTTCAAGAATTTGCGGATTGCCGGGATAACATCATAGTGACAAACCTCTTCAGCTATCAATGCCAGCCTTGCTGCTCTTGCAATCAATTTTCCATAAAAATAAGATGATGTTGTAGATATTCCGTTTGAATCCAAGTAAGCAACATCCTTGTTCAAAGCCTCAATTATTTCTAAACATGCCTCCTCCTTAACACCTTTAATGGAATGCCATGTTACAGAAACAGGGTCACTCTTCAATATCCACGAGTCTCCAACGACACCCACAAGCTCACCATCAATACTATTGTACTTAAATCCCTCCAAGACAGTTATTGAGCCATCCTCAGCAGAAAGAAGCTGGAGATGAAGGGGGTGAGCCAGCATAAGCAAGTCACCACATCCCTTCTTTTCCCACCTGTACTCCAAGCAAAATGGCTGACTGAAAACAGCACTGCCACTTGTCGGATAACAAGAACTGAACCGATCAAGAACTGCTTCACACTTTTGATCAGAATTTGGCAAACAAGCAATCCTAATAATACCCGAAAACACACCAGACGTGACAGACGACACATTATGACTCAAATCAATTGGGGATGAAGCATACAAAAGCCAAGTTTGCCCATTATTGAGCTTGATAGTATATTTAGTACGATTATCATTAGAAGAGCATTCAAGAATGGCGTGAATTGTGGAAATCAAAACCGCGACATTTCCAATAACACTACACGTAATAAAGGGGGAACCCTTAACAAGAAAGAACCTAAGATTGCTAGAGGGAAGGTCTAATGTGACGCTAAGATCATCAAAAGATGAAATTACATGGGGTGCATTTGGATTGGGATTATTCAACGCTGTGATGATCAGATCAGCAATAAAATTCTGGTAAATGAAAGCAGGATTATGGACCTGAGATGGGTAACAAACAGTGAGAGATGAAAGTGCGGATTTGGTGATATACGGGTGTATGAATTCCGGTTGGTCACCATTCTTGAGTACGAAATTTTGGAAGAAAGAATTTGTGGGCAAAGGGTTTGAGAGGAGATGAGGAGCAAAAAACGGAGATGGATCAGGGAGAACAGTTGATTGGGTTCCTGGGAAGAGGAAAGGCTGTGAAGATGACATGGTTAAGGATTGTGAGGAAGACAAAGTTGACTGTGAAGGGGTTTTATAGGGTTTGGAAGGATTATCGAAAGATTTTTCAATGATGGATTCGAAACCTTAAGCGCGTTAATCTCATCTAATCTGAAAATAAAATATTAAGTACGTAATTGAGTTACTTATTTATGTACAAAAATTTCAACTTTGGTACGTCAGGATGCAGTAGTAGTTAAGAAACATTTACATACCTGTTCGAATAGCCGCCAGCAAAGAGGAAAGGATGGAAATTTGACTTAGTTTTAACGAAATTTCAAGAATTCAATTCCCATGAAAATAACACATGGGACCTTGCTGTATGCTGGAGCTGGAAGGAAGAGAGAGAGTTTGATTGCAAGGGAAGATGAGTATGGTCAATAGATACCTCTAGGTGTAAGCTAACTATGTGGGAAGAGACGATTAAATTGGATAATTTGGGAAGCAAAGAAAGCAAGAAACAGTAATCAGTGTTTTTCGAGATTGGCAAATTATTGCGACTTTATTGTACACAGTAAACAGGTAATTAACTTATTCCAGTCTACATTAATAGAGTAAAATATCATCTATTCGAAACTACAGATTTTCTAGTTCCTTAATTTGTCACAATGATTAAAACTGGAGTATTTGACTAATAAATTACTTATAAAGAATTAAATTTTTATCTGTATATATATATATATTTTAATTCTAAAATAATTAATGCTAAGATTTAAGAATAAAATTGAAAAAAATAATTAATTTTTCTTTCATTATCTAAATTAGGCCATATGGAGTAATTATTTTTCAATATATCTAACAATTAAAATAAAATAAATGGACTAATTCCACCAATTAAGACATTCTTTTTCTCTCGAGACAACAGCTGTCTCGCTGACTCAGACTGCTTATTGGACCTTGATGAAGGACCAGCCTTCGTTGGGCAGAAAAATTTAGCCCATAACAAATGGACCAACTTCGCCTTTTATCCACCCTATTGGTTTGCAGGAATACACAAGGTGCAGAAGTGTATGGCCTTGATATCCTTTTTCTTTATCTTTATGTATAGAATAAATAGATAAGCAAATAATTACATTACATGGCTATTTCGTCAAAATAATTATAAAAAATAGTTATTCATTGTATAGACATATATAGTCAAGTTATATTCAGTTTTTGAATTTATAATAATGTATATATTTGGTATATAACTCAAGTATAAGTAATCTACATTGTATAGTTAGTGTATACTTTTTATGACTTTTGACAAACTATATTGTACAGTCATAAATATTTTTCTATGATCTTGAATTATTTTTTATGTAAATAAAATATCACTATATCTTCGGAATAATCTTGTCAAAAGATATCTACAAGAAAACCTCAAACTTGTTTACTCATTACTTAAACCCATTCCTATAACAAATTACACAAACATTTGAAAAAGTTTTGTTACCGAATTCGAAGCATAATTCTGTTTCTATCTGTGGATAAATCCATCTCGTTCCATCTTTAAAGTGGCTAACAAAAGCTCATTCCAAGTATCAACAGGGCCTGGCATACACCAATGCACACAATCAGGTAGTTTCTTTTCATGTGGCCAATGTCCATAGTGATTTGGATGTCCATCTGGTCTCATAACCATAGCTTCAGTTGTATCTAGCAACTTGAACTTGACATCACCCCTTTTTCTACTTTCCTTTTCTGCTGCCTTAAATTCCTCCAATTGAGTCATATACATTTTCAATTCATATCCGTCCAGCTTCATTTCTTGATTCTTGAAGGGTCTTGTTCTATTGCAGTTCCCTCCATTATTCCAATCTCCATGCTCAAAATGTGCAGGGGAGAATGGCCTTAACATTACCAATCGACCCTTTAATTTCTTTAGGCTTAAAAGGGTCTTGAAAGCTGTACGAAACGCCATTCTGTACCCATAGTAATGACTATGTTTTGTAACATTCTTATCATCGCATTTGTGACATCCTACTAGCTGATCATTTTCGTAGTACAAAAATGGCCTAAAGAACCACTGTCCTGCAGAGATTATGACAATATGAGCTTTGTCAACCTGACTTGCCCAGACATCATCGGCCTTGTCAAGATAGAGATTCATGAGACTGTAATAAGGATCGGCATTAGGATCAGTGTAATTAGATTTGATCAACTGTGGAGACCACAGGGCCATGATTGTGAAGTTGTAATCTTTATACAACCATCGCCTGAATTTCGTGTCCGTAGTCTCAGATACGTCTACAGGAATGGACGCCTGAGATATGCACATGATATTTGATTATCAATAATGTAGGAAAATAAAAAGCAGCAGGATATTACAACTATAATTTTGCCAATTCTCTTATCTGAATTATGGCATTTAGCATGTTTTATGCCTTTCGCATTTCTAAATTGGACTAAATTAGTTCTTCTATACTCATAGTTAACTGAATCAAACCAATAAGATAAAAAATGTACAGGGTGTCTTCCACCCTCATCCTTGTTATTTTCTGAAAAAGAAGCCAAAACTTCCCTTATACCATGTGACTTGCATAAATATCCTAACATCATTACAAAACCAGTCAATTACACTAATAATGTAATAACAACAATATAATCAATGGAATCCCACGAGTGGGGTCTCGAGAGTGTAAATTATATGCAGACCTTACCACTACCTCACACAGATAGAGAAATTGTTTTCAGAAGATCCTCATCTCAAAAATGGCAAACCCCAAAAGTAGATGGTGTTTATATTTTTATATTTATGAGTGAATTTTAATTTGTTAAGGTCTACGAGTGACCTATATTATCAACTAGCTACTATATATCATTGAGATTTACATGTTATTACTTTAGAATCGATGTGATTGTGTAGATGTTTCTTATAACCACCCATACGTAGAATGATGACGTTTGGGATTAGGAGAAAACATAGAAAATGGAAATTGAATGCTTACATTAGCTAGAAGGCAAACAAGTGACTGCATTTGATTTCTTGCTAGTGAGTCTCCAACAAAAGCCAACGTCTTGCCACGAACAAGTTGCAGAAATTGAGTAGCATCAAAAAGTGGAAGCTCACAATCATTTGGCTTCCATCTCCAGTGTATGAAATCACTATCTGGTCTTCCAAATTTCATACAATTCTGTCGATCATCAATCACACAGTTTGTCTCATTCGTATAGTATGGTCCCTTTGGATAAGGTACCCATTTTCCCAGAAAAATGTTACATGTTTGCTGATTCATCCCCGTTTTTGCTGAATAGTTAGTACTAGTAGTAATTCCCGGAGACACCAACTGCTCTGGCTGATCAAGAGGGACTGATCCATTGAGACTTGATTCAAGTTTTCGCAGCAAAGAATCAGTGGTAGCATCAAATGAAGAAAAGGTAATTTTGAGTAAGAGCAGTAACGTTGCGATTGGTAGAACAACTTTCCTGAAGCTATCAAAGAACTCTGCTACACCACCCTTCATCTGCAAGTAATGTAACAAGATCAAATTTTTGTGACCAAATTTATATAGTAGAACAATCAATGATAGAAAAAGCTAGTTACTTTAACAGTATATATGTTTGGTATTATGGATTAATAATTGTAATCAGCAGCATATTATATGTACATGGTGAGTTGTACATGATTTGTCATTCAAATGAAACATTACCTTTTGCCACAAAGGTTTATCTGAATTTTGTTACAAGAATCCACTTATAGATATAGTAGATAAATATATGGTGCATTCAATAATATCATTTTTAACTATATTTGACTAAGTTATCTTCCTAGGTTCACATGAGATGTCTTACTATCATTAAAAGAACTTAGTCACAACTTACTGATATCTACCTTAAAGCTTTACTTTATATTAATTGGATAATGATTATGTTATCCAATTTTAATAACTTGTAGAGGAAAAAGGTGAAAAAATAGGTTGTTGGAGACTTAAACATCGCGTAGCTTGGTGGCAATTAACTGAATGATGATATATATCTTCAATTTTTTTTAGCTGCTTCTTATCTGTGCACTATTTTTGCTTTTTCATAAAGTAGATAGTTTTCACGTGTGATCCGCCACTGATAAAAACAGCTGCCTTAGATTTGAAATTTCAAACTAAACTTCGGACCGTTAAATAGCTTGTATTCATAGAACATTTGGCATGGCATAAATAATGAATAAATAGGAGTTAATATAATTCTAATTACATTAAAAAAAGTAATTAGTAGTTTTAGAATTGAAAGATATTTTGATCGATAATTATTTCAAAAAATACTAGCAATTCGACAACAAAACCACTCATACCTGGTAATGCAAGGGAAGCCATTGAAAAGCTACTTATCTCAAACAGTGAAGTCAAGCTTTTCACTTAGTTATTCAAAGTATTAAAAAACAAATATACGATGAAATAAAGTAAATTTAATATTTATTATATAAATAAAAATAATTTTTGATCGTATAATTTTTTGACGAAAAGGATTAGCATGAAAACCTCTGCCTCATACATTTACCAAATTGGATTGAAAATGTGTAATAGCCTTTCTAATGTGTCCTACTTTTATGTGATAAGATAATAAAACGAGGAAAAACAAAATAAGAGCACCAATAATTTCAGAAATTAACTCATAAGAGTTGGAAATTGGAATTTTTTTTTTCAATTGAAAAGAACTTTTGATTTGATGTATGAACAACCTTGATGTTTTAGTCAGTTTTAGCTGTCAAATTGTTGTTGTATACTTTCATGAATCATTAGATTAAAGATGTTTTATTTTTACCTTGATTATTTGATAATATAGGAAAATTGGTAAACAGAAACCTCCAAATTTTAACATGTAAAAATTGTGATTCAAATTGGTTTGGCCTATTGGTTTGGAGGGACCTAATTTCTATATTAAGATATGACTCAATAAACTAACTTGACCCTATATTGTGGGTTTGTCGGTTACAATTTGAAAGAGTACATTGTGGTCGTGCTGTGTGGGGAATCTTTTCATAAAATTATTATTATATAATCAGAAGATCATGGATTCGAGTTAGAAAAATAATCTCTGATATTTTTTTTAACTTTGCACTTAGTCAGAGTTTAATACATCGGATTATTATTTTATAATGATTATATATACAATTCAACTAACTTGTCACTCGTCAAGTTTTAGTTTCATCACTCAAATGATTATATTTTAATTGCATTTTGAACGAATTGAAAGACATGTTTCAAACGAATGAATTAATGATCATTAGAAAGGGAAAATATAGAAATTAGTCTGAGAAGTGCCCAAAAGCCAATGAGTGCTTGTAGAAACTTTTGCCTTGTAACTTTTTTTTTCCTTATAGTTTAATCACATAAAAAGTTATTTTATTAAGATTTGCAAATCAAAGTTTAATACACCGTCTAATTGATATGCCGTATAGAATTTTTATAGGTTATAGGAAGGAAATCATTTTCTCATGAACAACATATCACCATTGTTTTAGTATTATAATTTGGCGCACAATTATTAATGTTTGATTGAGTATTAAAGTAGTCCCCAGCAATAACAATCATGTGATGATGAGAGACATCGTGTATGAGTACAAATGTATAGTGTTTGTGTATTAAAGTAGGCCCCAGGAATAACAAACATGATATGATTAGTGAGTAATGTTATGTTTGTGGGCCTAACTGCTGGGTGCCAGGGGATTCCACCTTGAGACGTAGTGACAGAGGTAGAATTGTTACTAAGGAGATTTAAAATCTAAAAAAATATACATACGAGTGGGTCGAAGAGGGTTCAACATCTATTATATACACATAAAAAATTATTTTAATCTTATATAAATAATATAGTTTTTCCACTAACATAGAGTAGCTCCATCCCTGCAGTGATGGACAAAGCAAGGGACTACATATTACTGGGATAATAGTTTGGAGCACATTCTAAATATTCTGGAATAAGTACTTTTATAACCTATACAAACGTGGCTTTATTGGGGTATATGTATCATCTTTTGTTGAAAAATAGTAAGAGTTGGTGACCGACTGTTCGTGGATTTTCTTCATTTTGAGCGTCTATTACGTGAATTGTTAAATTGAATGTTCTTTTTCCTGATTATTATTATTTTCACTAGTCATTGTCTCATACAAATAGTGACAACATGTATGTGTATGACGTTTTCCTGAAATTTTTTACAATTAAAAGTTGGCAGTAGTGTTTGTGTTGATTCAAACTATTATTATGGAATAAGATTACTTAGAAATATTTGTAATGAAACTTCCGCTTGTAATTGATGAAAGCCATTTTTCTTATTTGGTGGGAAAAAAAAACGTTTCTTTGGAGCAAGTATATTCCACAATTGAAGTTAACCAAACATTAAAACTTTGAATTCATCAAGAAAAACCATATCAAAAGCACTCTCAATCAACCATTTTGAATTGCTTGAAAATAGTCTCTTTAATTTTTACCTTTCGAGATACAAATAAGACTTAGTAGTACTAGGTATGCTGTTGTATATTATATTATACTGCCGTCAAATGTCAATCTTCGTAACCTCTCTTTAAAGTAGTAATTCTTTTCCAGTAAGCTATGCATATGCCTATTCCTTTGGTAAAATACCATCAGTGCTATAAAATTCAAGAAGCAGAGGACCACAACATGAGTCCTAAAAATAAATGATGCAAATGAAAAATCAGAGTACATTGTATAATTTTGTTCTTTCTCATTGAAGCTTTTCCTTTCGGGATCTGATGCCCTCCATCTTGATCATATGAAACAAGAAATCAGCCCAAGAATCAATAGGACCAGGCAAGCACCAATGAACACAGTCATTTGCCACTTTCTCATTTGGCCAATGCCCATATTTACTTGGATGACCATCTGGTCTCAACAACATGGCTCGCGTTGTATCCATCAATCTGAACCTCTTCCCCTTCATCTTCCCCTCTTTCTCCGCGATCTTAAACTCTTCAACTTGGATCCTATATTGCTCTATGCTTTGATCCTCCGACGCGGTCTCGTTACTTCCATATGGCCTAGTCCTTGCACAATCACCTCCCTCATTCCAATTCCCACCTTCATAATGAGAAGGTGCGAAAGTCCTAAGAATTGCTACACCTTTAAAATTTTCTAAGTTGTTGATGGCTTTAAGAATAGTTCTGAATGCCCTTTGGTAGGCATAGGTAGATGGGAGTTCAGTAACATTAGGCAGTGCACAGTACCTACACCCGACTTGTTGGTTGTTTACGTAGTAAACGCAGCACCGGGCAAACCAGTGCCCGGCGTTTAAGATGATGTAGTCATATCCCTCCATTTGGGTGGTCCATTTCTCATCTGCTTCATCTAGGTAAAGGTTATAGAGTCCAGTATGGCATGGACCATCTGGATCTACTTCTTTCGTTGAAACCAAAAATGGTGACCAATACATTGATAGGGTGAAGTTGTAAGATGTGTATTTGTATTTTTTGAAAGATTGATCTGGATTGTCAGAAATATCAACAGGGTATTCAACCTACAAACACAAAAAAATAAGATCAATTTTTTTATTGCTTTTTGACTTTTGGTTAGAAATTACATTAGTTTAGCCCTAACTATGAAACATGAAAGAGCCTTTTAATTCGACTATTATTTTACCCTGTATTTGATTAGAAGTATTTATTAATACTATATCGATATAATAAATTATTCATTAAAATGAGATATTTGTTACTTTCTTCGTCTCATTTTAATTAAATTGATGAGGTAATGCACTAAAATATTCTATGACAAAATTTACATCATACTTTCCACTATTGCCCTTTGTGAAATGTAATTTATCTCATAGAAAATATAAAACTTCTGACAAATTTGAAAAAAACATTCATCTTAAACTTTGAACAATTTAATTATTTTAAATATTGAAAAAAACCCTCAAAAATTCAATTAATTTGGAACGAAGGGAGGGAATACGCAATTCCCGGCGTTAATTAGTGATTTAGTGAAACATATCTCCAGAAGGGCATAATTATCTTTAATTGTCTCGACATTTTTCATAATCAATTCTTTTAAAAATATATTTCTTTAAAGGGAAAAAGCTCTTTATTATACTGGGGACCCAAAGGGATTTTCTCAGAATTAAAAAGCACTATGACAAATTTGATGCTGGTCCCCAATGCTCCTTCTATTGTCGTAAGTCTTTGTTGTTGTTTTCTTGTAGCACTACTTTTGTTTATGTTAATTTTTGTTTTCGGGATGACGATTAATAGTAATGATTTTAATAATAAAAATCATACCATATTAAAAAATGATTCACCTAGAAATACTAAGGGAAGAAAAATCCGAAAGCTTATTATTTTCAATAATTTGTAGTTAAATGACTAATATATTAATGGGCTCCCTATTTTAGTTTGATAGTGGTTTATGACTAGACTGTGATTACTTCAAGGTCCCTAATGCTGAAAAATCGTACGTCATTTTACTGTGAATCACCATATTCCCATCAATTCTATTTGATCATTAGTGCAAGTTTTTCGAGCCGTAATGCTAGTGCAAGTTTTTCTAGTAGGTGAAACTCATACGTGGATAAAATACACGCAAATCTTTTCTACCCATTGAAGATACAACAGATTAATAATGAAAAAAATTTTTTGAATTAATTTCGTAAATCAAGAATTAATAGTGATACCATGGTGGACAAGTAATATGAAACGACACAGTATCACCCTAGATGAGTATTACTGAAATCAACAAAAATTGCAGAGAGAGAAGAGAATGGTACCCGGGACAAAAGGCATATGAGGGACTGCATTTGGTTTCTTCCAACAGAATCACCAACAACTGCCAACGCCTTGTTTCTGACCAACTCCAGAAACTGAAAGGGGTTGAAAATGGGCAACTCACACCCATTAGGCTTCCACCTCCACTTCAAATAATCACTATCCGGTCTTCCATGCTTCATACAGTTTTGGTGGTCATGGATTTCAGTACAGGTCGCATTCGTATAATATGGAGCATTCGGATTCCAAATCCATTTTCCACTGAAGATATCGCATGTCTCTATCTTCTGCTCTTCCTCAGTATGGCGATTGGGTGAAATTTCAGATGGGTTTTGGAGTATTAACCCTCCTGGGTACCAATTAAATGGATGATAAAGAGGGATAAGGCCCAGTACGGCAATTGCTAAAACTAAAAGAATAAATATATTTGGGGTTCTTTGAGCAGAGAAGAAAAGCTCCATATTTTTGTGGGAAGTTCTTCAATGGAGGGTTGAAAAGGGAAGCAGAGATGGAAGAAATTACGGAGAAAAGTAAGTGATAATAGTCTTAAAGTAAGCACTTTGTACATGTATGTTGAGACTCATTCACATGATGGTCCTAATTTTTCTTGGTACTATTTTCCCTTTACTAGATTAGTCATTTGGACCCTCCATTTATTAACTGAACATATTAACCCAAATACTTTTGAGGAAAAATATGTGTAAAAACTATCCAGGTGTTATAAATGACTTTTGGGTTTTGTGCAACGAAGCTTCTGCAAATTTGTGATACCCTAGGGCAGTGCATGGGTTGAAGGAGAAAAGTGGTTGTACCATATGCAAGGGTGGTGGTACTATAGCAAGATATCAAACTTGTCAGCGAGTAGTTGGGTGGCTCATTTATACTTACCACGCTAGTGATTTGAAAAATTTATTAGCCATAACGTGTGGTGGCAGATTAGTTGTCTTCACCTTACCGTTCCATCCAATTTTTTACATTTTCTGAACCAAGCTGATTTTTCAAGGGCTACGGGTTAAAAATGATGAATGAGACTGATTTGTCTATTCTCGATCATTCATCACAAAGAGAGCGAGATATTCATGTCTCAATCTGAATATATTTTTTTGTCGCTAATACCTGGTTATTGAGTCTCTTTCACCCAACTTCTTACTCCACTAAAATAGCAAAAATACAACAACAACAACATACTAGTATAATTCCATTAGTGGGGTTTGAGGAGGATAAATTGTACGCAGACCTTATCGCTACCTCATAGAAGTAGACGCAGACCTTATCGCTACCGTAGAGAGACTGTTTCCTAATAAATAAAATTAAAATTGAAGCTTCTTTGTCCATTCTGTGTCATTCACCATAATTACATATCTTCTCTTTTTCCATTCTTTTGTAATTCAGAGAAGAATATATGATCTCAAAAGATTTGAAGTTACAGGTAAACTACAAAAAAAATGAAACTTTTGTTTCTTCTATCCATAAATCCAAAAGCGTGAACAGGAATAATTTACAAGTAGTCCCTCGATTGGTGAGATATTGGGTTTGGGGGTGAGCTAATTAGTTTTTAAATGCTGCTCGTCTTGTAAAGTGTCCTACATGAAAAATGAGTCCACAGTTCGATAGCTAAGCAGTAGGAATTTAAATCTCTTTTAATTTATAAATAGTATAATACCATATATATAGAAAAACCCGATTAGTTTGGTATGGTGATAGCATAGCAATTTTTTTCTTTTAGACAACACAATTATGAAATGAAAGTTTTCAATCCCATACCATGAAAACACTCCTACTTACACCATACAAAAAACATCACAAGTCAGTAACGTATTTTAAAATAATGTCTTGCAGTGCCGTCAATCTCTTACCAGAAATACTCCATTCCTGCAAGTAATGGGCTGCTTTAGTAAACTTGAAGCAAACTCGCAGGAAGCGCACTCATGATCAAGTTGTTCTGCAGCAACCGTATGTTATGTACCCTCCTTTGGTCTATGATGAGAAATATCATCAGCTCTATAAATTTAACAAGGCTTTTTTTGCCCCAAGTTTTCTAACACTGCTATATAGTTGCATCCACAACTCAACCATAATGATCCAGGTAGCAGAGTTCCTCTGTGATTCACAAATCATTCTAAAAATAAATGAAGCAACTAAAAAAATCAGAGTACATTGTATAATTTGGCTCTCATTGAAGCTTTTCCTCTAGGGAATTGGTGTCCTCCATCTTCAACATATGAAGCAAGATATCAGCCCAAGAATCGATAGGACCAGGCAAGCACCAATGAACACAGTCATTATACAACACCACATTGGCGTTTGGCCAATGCCCGTATTTACTTGGGTGACCATCTGGTCTCAACAACATGGCTTGTGTTGTGTCCATCAATCTGAATTTCTTCCCCTTCATCTTCCCTTCTTTCTCTGCAACCTTAAACTCTTCAAGTTGGATCTTATACTGCTCTAAGCTTTGACCCTCCAACGCGGTCTCGTTACTTCTATATGGCCTTGTCCTTGCACAATCACCTCCCTTGTTCCATTCCCCTCCTTCAAAATGAGAAGGTGCGAAAGTCCTAAGAATCGCCACCCCCTTGAAATTTTCTAAGTTGTTGATCGCTTTAAGAGCCGTTCTGAATGCCCTTTGGTAGGCATATGTAAGTGGGAGTTCAGAAACATCTGGTATTCCGCAGTACCGGCAGCCGACTCGTTGGTCGTTCTCAAAGTAGACACTGATCCGGGCAAACCAGTGGCCGGCATTTAAGATGACGTAGTCGTATCTTTCAATTTCGGTGGTCCATTTCTCATCGGCTTTGTCAAGTTGAAGGTTATAGACTCCAGTATGGCTTGGACCATCTGCATCTGCTTCTTTCGTTGACACCAAGAATGGCGACCAATACGTTGCTAATGTAAAGTTGTAAGTTGTGTATTTATACTTTTTGAAAGCTTGATCTGGATTATCAGATATATCGACAGGATATTCCACCTGAAGGAAAACAGAAAAGAAGATCAAGATTTTTGCCACTTTTATCATTCTCACTTCTTAGATTAGTTTAATGCTAATTCGGGCACATGCAGTGGCAAGGGTGGTGTATAGCAAGAATACAGTTTATGCTAATTCAGTCATGTTTGTTAATGATTTAGTCAAATAAATCTTCTGAAGAACACAATTAACATTTTACAAATTATGAACCCATGTTACCGGGCTTGGGTTATGTAACAATTTGGCACAATTCATTATTCTAGGTTATACGTTAATAGGAAAATCTCTTTGGAGTTAGCTAAATAGTCATATTACAACATTGGAACAAAAGAGACTTTCTGAGGATTAAAATGCAATATGACAAATTTCATGTTGGCCCCCAATGTTCCCCCCTATTGAAGCAAGTCTCTGCTTTGCTTTTCTAGTAATACTATTTGATCTTTTGAGGGATAGTTAATATTCCCCTGTTAATATGTTTTACAAAAAGAATGTCTCTCTATAATTTCAACTTTCCACATAAAATTAATGAACATTTTAATACATTTTACATATCTTCAATTTTAAGACTATAAAATTCAAAAGTGTTCTTACTTTCTTAAACACTCCCGACAAACAAATTGAAACAGAGGAAATAATAATGAAATGAGAAACAACTTTGTTGGACCATTAAAATGAGAATGAATATATTACTTTATAAGTTTCATTTTTACCCCAAAATAAAAGGAAAGCTTATTAGTTTCAAGAATTTGTAGGTAATATATTTTAATTGATAATGGTTAATGATTAGATTAGACTTGGCATCCAGTTCTTTGAACAATAGATGAGATTAAACGACGTCGTAAAGTGCCCTATCACATTTTGTACTTTATTCCCCGACCATCCAGGTCCCCTCTAAGCTAAAAAACTTTACATTTCAAGTCCTCCATTTTACTGTTCATGGTCAACCCTTTCCCATTATTCCTTCACATTGTACTACCTTTCACAGCTTCGTGCCGGAAAACACTACTCGTTGACCTATCAATGGCGTCTTCCATGAAATTTCAACTAAATCTTGAAAATTTCTAGCCTTAGGTAGACCAGATCTTCAATTAATCCTAATTTGTGCAGCTAATCCAAGCTAGAGCTCAGCAAAAGTAAGATTTATAGCATGATATTGTATAAATAATAATTAACCATAGATCAGCAAGTACTCTGTGCAAATTGAAGTAAAATTAACACTAATTGCAGAGAAGATAATAGTACCCGAGCTAAAAGGCATATCAACGACTGCATTTGATTTCTTCCAACTGAATCACCGACAAGTGCCAACGATTTGTTCCTAACCAAATCCAAAAACTTAAACGGGTCGAAAATGGGTAGGTCACACCCATTAGGCTTCCACCTCCACTTCAAATAGTCACTATCAGGTCTCCCATACTTCATACAATTTTGGTGTTCATGGATCGCATAACAGGTCATATTCGTGTAATATGGAGCATCCGGATTCCAGACCCATTCGCCGGTGAAGATATCGCATGTCTCCGGCTCTTTAATCTGTATCTTTTGCTCCTCTGCAGCGTGGTAATTGGGTGAAATTTCAGAGGGATGTTGGGTTGCTAAATCTGCTGGGTACCAATTAAATGGATGATAAAGAGGGATAATACCCAAAACGACAACTGCTAAAACTAAAAGTAAGAATATTCTTGGGGTTCTTTGGGTAGAAGTGGAGTATTTCCCAAAGGGAAGCTCCATTTTTGTTTGGAAATTTCTTCAATGGAGAGTTGAAAAGGAAAGTAGAGATGGGAGAAAGGAGTAAACAGAAAGTAAGGCGTTAAAAATACATAGTGGATGTAATGAAAAGGGGGACAGTTTGCACATGTATATCGAGTCTATGAACGTGTTATTCACATATTTTTAAGCTTTAGTATATTTTTTTCTTGGTACTAAGTACTCCACTAATTCCTCTTCAATTAGCTGTTATTTGGATCCAAATCACTACATATTCATGATTTAAAACCAGTAATTAGTACCATCTAGTTATAGAATGCACACGTACGTGTAAACTTTACTTTTACTTAGATACTTCCTCATTGATGTTTATTTATCTGCTTTACTATTTTGAATTATCAAACAATACTTGTTAAATTTATGATATTTAGAACATAAACTTATTCTTATCATTAATTATGATTATTTTTCTATTATATTTTTTAAGATATCATATTATTTTATTCGAAGGATGATTTGATAAAATTACCTTTGTTATATACTACTTCTTAATGCTTATGTCAACTCAATAAGCAACAAGTAAAGATGGACGAAGAGTGTAGCCAGGAGTTAGTTATTCACTCCTCTGTCTCAAACTCAAAATAAAAATTTCGCTTTTAACATATTTCATACTAACTAAAAAAATTAATAAGTACAATATATGTTACTTTATTATTGTCTCTAGTAAAAGTTTTTTTTAAAATTAAGCACTATAAAAGAAATAGTTATTTAATATAAGAATATAGTTAAAAATACTAATTGATATCTCAAATTTCAAAAGCAATAGCTATTTTGAAATTTCTTTTTCAATTAAAGTAACATTTATTTTAAGATTCGGAGAGCAATGATTTTAGTAAAATTCTCTCGTTATGTAATTACTCCATTAGTTTGACATTATTTCATAGTCAAATATCCAACTATATTAATGCTGTAATGCAAGAGTTTAAAATAGCACTAATTAGGCTGTTAAAAAATGTCTTTTAGCTCTGTCCGAAGCTTCTGGCGGATATGTGAAAAGTGAAACTTAGGAGAAAAGGAAAATTTGGTGGTACAATGTGCAATGTCGTTGGTACTAGTGTCGGTGGGTTAGGTGGCTCATGTGTAACAATCACTAGTGTTCCAAATTTATTTATTTGGCATAACGTGTGGTCATTAGGTGTCTCCAGTATATACAGGTAATTGAGGACACGTTTTCTATTTTTTATTTATATATTCATCCAGTAATATGTTAAATTAAATTTTCAGAGTAAAATTATTTAACGAATAACAAACAATCAAAGGGTTAATTTTTAGGATAAGTAAACAAATATTAATTGCAATTCTTTTAATCAAACACAACTTGACGTTTGGCTTTAAAAATTATGAAAATAAAAGGAATTGTTTTATTTGGGATTTTTGAAGTTGGAGATGGCATTATTTTTGCAAATAATATTTAGAATTTGAATTTATTTTTTTCTAAATAAGATTTGAACCGGTCAATTTTTAAAAATTAAAAAAATAATCTAATTTGACTAATTTATCTGAAATATACAATTAAATTTGCTCTAAAATAATAATGTATTCGATAATATTTAAATAATTTCATAAATTAAATCTGATATATGAGCTACTACATGCTATTTCATAAAATAATCTAATAATGCTTTATTTGAAAATTTTTGAAGTGACTCTAAACATCAAAACTATATACTAGTATTTGCAAATATACTTCCTTCATCTCCAACTTTTTCTTTGTGGAGCAATTATCCCTTTCTACATAAAAAGGAGAAGAAATAAACAAGAATATACTAATAAGTAACATATCACAAGAATTTAAAAAAACTCCTTTTTCGGATGTTCTACGAGATGAGATTTTTTTTTGCAAAAGTGATTAATCTCTCATTTCTCTCTTTAACAATTCTACTAAGAAATCATTCCAAGCATCAATTGGTCCAGGCAAACACCAATGAACACAATCATTAGGCACCGTAACATTTGGATTAGGCCATCGACCATATTTACTAGGATGACCATCTGGTCTCAACAACATAGGTTTTGTTGCATCAAACAACCTAAATTTTAACCCTCTTCTTCTCCCTGCTCTTTGTGCAATCTTTAATTCATCCAATTGAATTTTATAAAACTCCAAATTATAACCTTCAAGTACCTTTTCATTCCTCTTAAACGGTCTAGTCCTTGTACAATCTCCTCCTTGATCCCAAGGCCCGTTCTCAAAATGCGACGGTGCAAATGTTCTCAAAAAAGTTACACCTTTAAAGTTTTCGAGGCTATTAATAGCCCGAAATGCCGTACGAAAAGCCCGTCGATAGCTGAAATATGATGTTACGTGGCTAACGCTCGATTGCGGACAGTAGAGGCAACTGACAAGGCGACGATTCAAGTGAAACATTGTTGGACGGAAAAACCAATGACCAGCAGAAATAATCACATAATCGAAACCTTGGATTTGGTTCGTCCAGAATTCGTCGAATTCGTCAAGATACAATTTGAAGGGTTGTGCAACATTCGAGTCAATTTTTCCAGTTTTTACCAAATAGGGTGCCCAAAACATGGAAATGTTGAAGTCGTACTCTTTGTATATCCAACGTCTGTTTTCGTCTTGTGTTACTGAGACATCCTCTGGATAGACAACCTGAAAGAAAGACGTATGAACCAAAGAAATTGTCTTTTACCATGACTTTTTAATATGCAATACTTCAGGTTTATGTTTAACTTCTTGTGTTCCTCAAAGACCAAACCTTAAACTTTGGCGGTATTTTTGAGGATTCGATTTTTTTAATGTAGAATTTCTATTTAAGATCATTGCAGTTTCTATTGGGGCGGTTATAGGACGGTCATCTATAAGTGGTAGATAGGGATAGGGTGGGTGATACCAAGGGCGGATCCACGTGTTGGGTTTCGGGTGTTCAAGCAACCATTGACTTTGAAAAAATCTGTGTATTCATATAAAAAAATATGCAAAATGGTATAAATTAAGATTAAGCATCCATTGTATAAGAAGTTTGGTTTGCTAAAGGTTAGGGCAAGTTGCCAAATGCGGGTTCGAATCCAACTAGCAACATATATTTTTTTCCTTAAAGAAAATGAGCACCCACTGTCCAGGAATCCTGGATCCACCACTGGGTGATACAGCCCACATTGTGATCAACCTTCGTATATGTGGGCTGAGCTTAGAACGCATGAAACTCTCACTACCTTGTAAGAGCATTTTGTGTTAAAGGTCGATGGAACTTCAAATGACAAAATGAATTGAGTTAGAATTAAGGATTATTTAATGAAGTCATAATGAGATTAAAAATCGATGTTTCCTTGGCCGCATGGAACATGGATCAGCGACAAACTTACCCTGGACAAGAGACATATCAATGACTGCATATGATTTCTAGCAACAGAGTCTCCAACAAATGCAAGAGACTTGCCTCTAACAAGTTCCAAGAATTGAATAGGATCAAATATTGGCAACTCACAAGCATCAGGTTTCCACCTCCATTTCAAGAAGTCAGTATCAGACCTTCCAAATTTCAAACAATTTTGATGTTGTTGAATAGCATAACATGTATCATTTGTATAATAAGGTCCTTCTGTATTTTTCACCCATTCCCCTGAAAATAAATCGCAGGATTCTCTATCTGATACTTCAGATGACAAACTTGTAACATCGCCATTACCAAGTGTTTTCTTCTCATGATTTTCTGGGACTACTTTAGAGACCGCGAAGTCACGTTGATGATGTCCTGATTTTTTTCTAGCATTTTGATTATGTCTCTCGAGTCTTTTACCAGGTTCAGGTAGTACTTTTTTATCTATTATGTCATTTTTGGTCACAAATTTCATACTTTGCTCATCTTTTTCAGGTAATTTCTCGGGTTTTTCTTTTATTTCTTGTTCTTCTTCTTTCTCATCTTCTTCAGGTAATTTCTCTGGTTTTTCTTTTATTTCTTGTTCTTCTTTTTCAGGTAATTTCTCGGGTTTTTCTTTTGTTTCTTGTTCTTCTTCTTTTTCAGGTAATTTCTCGGGTTTTTCTTTTATTTCTTGTTCTTCTTCTTTCTCATCTTTTTCAGGTAATTTCTCTGGTTTTTCTTTTATTTCTTGTTCTTCTATTTCAGGCAATTTCTCGGGTTTTTCTTTTGTTTCTTGTTCTTCTTCTTTTATGGGGACGTTACAAGGTTGCCGGGGCACGTCCTCCACGGGACATGGATGACTGACATGCAAATCATTATCCAAATGATCAACAACTTGAATTCTATCTTCTGAATTAGAAGAAATAACTTCTGAATTTTTCTTTTGAGAAGAATAACGTATAGAAGTTGGATAATAAATAGGAATAACTGTGAATAGGATGGTAATGCCAATAAGAGGAGCAAGTTTTGGTGCGGTCTTTCTTCGTGTTTGTGGTTTCCCTATTGGAAGTTCAGAGGATTGGAACTTCATGGAGAAAATTTTGTAGGGACATTAAGCAAAACAAAAAACAAAAAATAAATTAACGCAAAAATTATAAAGAAGAAGAAGAAAGAGAGAGAAAAAAGAGAGGTAATGTGAAGAAAATATTAAAGAAAGAGAGTCTATGAAATACACGCATATTGCGCTAAATTCATTAACAAAGTGATGGTCATCTCTTTACCAAAACTTAGTATAACACCATATGTGCCAAAACAAAATAAAACATTAATGTTGTTGCTATAATATACAGCATTGAATCTAGTACACATTTCTTTATGGGATACTTATTTTCTTTATAACCTTTAGATTCTATTAGGTATATCTCTTCCATCAATTTTGGCATGAATAATGTTGCTTATCAAAGCTTAGACAAATATTTCTCTCTCCATACATATGAATTTCCGGTTTGAAAGGAAAGAATGAAGGCAAAGAAAAGGAAATACGGATATATCTGCAAGTAATTTGTATTCCCAATAATTTTACTGACCAACTTATTTGATATTTATAATTTGGCATGATTAGTAAGAGAAGAGTTAAGAATATGAGCATTACTCAACTTTATAACTCTCTCCATTGTTTATGTTTGATTTGACACATTCCTACATGTGGTAATTTGATGGGATTGGACAAATTTGAACAGGTCATAATGGGTCAACGCTCAATCCTATTCGAATGTGGTTAGATAAAGTGGGTTGGAACTTGGACCTATTAATAGGAGACCATCAATTGTCAAATGAATCAAGACTTACTTCTAAGCAAAGTCCTATTCTCAGTTTACAATTCATGAATTTCACATGGTCATAGTACTATTTGGTTATCAAAGATGACTACTGTCCACAGGTTGTAGTGAATAAAAGTAAGTTGTTTTCCTAGAAAATAAGTTAAATAAGTAACTTGTTTGATCGATTAAACTTTCAGGATAATATAGCTGAGATAATATTGAACACTCTCCATCCCATGATAGCTCTTTGAATAATTGATGCATAACTAGGCATGGTAATGGGGAGGTGCGGGGTGAGTTGAGCTCAACCCGCAAATTTTCTAAACGGCCATACTATCTCGTCCCATATAGACTCACCATGCGTAAGTTTTTAAGGTTTTTTTTTTTTTGTTTAATTGAGTTTATTATAAAAAATAAAAATTCATAATTTTTTTTTCATTTTTCGCTAATTAAGAACTCACCAACTTATTACCTATTTCTAGTTAATATTTCAATAATTGTTTCTTAATTGTTAATTAATAGTTTATAATTTTAACAACTAATAATTTACCGGACATGTCTAATTTAAATTTTAGGAAAAAAAAGTTAAAACTAAAGTCAATATTTAATATAAAAAATATATATCTTTAATTTTATTACTTACAAAGACTTCATTTTCTTCGAGTTCCTATTTGGTTCCTACCAATAAACCGGCCCGCCCCGCATAACTTTAAATTCACCTTGCCCCGCGTAACTCTAAACCCACCCTGCACTCGCCCCGCCCGCTCCATTGCTATCCTTGCACATAACTGAAAGAGTAATCATGAAATAACTCTAAACCCACTCTGCACTCACCCTAACCGCTCCATTGCTATCCTTGCACATAACTGAAAGAGTAATCATGAAAAGAAGTGAATGGCAAAAGCTGATTTAAAACTTAAAGTTTATGAATTTCCAATAAGTTCATAATAAAATATTTAATAAATTTTCTAGTACATATATTGGATTTGAGCAAGAATTATTCTATTCACGTTAAGCCATATGTTATGTGAGTTTGTTTTATTAAAGAGGGTTGTGGCCTCTGGTCCACTTTTTATTTCAGGGCAGAATATGTCGCTGTGTTCATTTAGCTGCTCAATCAATCAATAGGAACTCGACATATGCCCAAAGTTATGGTGAGGAAGCTGTTTGCCTCCTCCATCACTGATAAGTTCCTTCACTTTCTTTTCTTTATCATTTTTTTCCTTCTCATTTTTGTATTTTTCTTCATGTCTTATGGAATCTCATCTGTACTTGTCATGAATTCTAGTGCCATATTCTAATATTAAAACTTCGTTTGTGAGAAACTAATTAACTCTCTCTATCAAAATAAGAAGAAAAAACAATGCAAAGTACAATTTTTGTAACCACATGAAACCAAATATTCAAGAATGACTAGGTTATAGAGACAACAAATCAGAATATAAAAGAAAAAGAAGCTTGATTAGGTCACTCTAGTGAAACTAGAATTTATATTTTATGAGTTCGACATTTAAGAATTTTGATCAAATCCACTATCTACTATTTATTATAATTTCAATGATTTTTTATAAAAAATTTATGCACCGTGCCAAAAGTATTGGGTTCATAAGGATCTGATACCGAACAAGTGTGTCCGCCTTTAGGTGATTGTGATAGGCTGATTTATAGCAGTAGAATATTTCAGGAAACAACAGTATGTGCGTAGTATTTCTAGAAGTAATAATGTTTTATACACAAAATAACAAACAGTTCCACAACAATATCATTGAATGTCAAGTCTTTTCCGGCAAAAAGAAAGGAAAAAAAAAAAAGAACTGCTTAGCATTGTAACCCATGCCAAGTGCTAAGCCCCAAAGTAATTGAATAAATATAATATAAAATATAAAAAGTATATTAAATAAATTTTTAAGTTGGGGGAATTATAGTAATAATATTCAAATTAGAGTGTTCAAGCACTATTTTAGATAGATTGAAATCATATCATTTATCATACTTTTTATTTATTTTTTAAATAATTTAATATTTTAAAAATCAATTAAATAACTCAATTAGACGTTAACAAAACTCTAAAGGTGTCGTTTCTAATTAAACAATACTTTAGCCTGTTTCAACCATTCGAAAAAGTAACAATCTTTCGCAACAGCACAACACTTCAAAAAAGTTACAACCCTTCGGAAAAGTCACAGTCCTTCAAAAAAGTCATAACTTTTTGAAAAAGTCACGACTCTTGAAAAAGTTACAACCTTTTGAAGAACCCTTCGAAAAAGGCAACCCTTCGAAAAAATCATAACCTTTTGAAAACGTCATAATTCTTTGAAAATTTGACAACTTTTCAAAAAAGCCACAACTCTTTGAAAAAGTCAAAATCTTTCGAAAAAATCACAATTCATAACTCTTCGAAAAAGTTATAACTTTTTTAAAAAGTCACAACTCTTTGAAAAAGTCATAACTTCCGAAAAAGTCACAATCCTTCAATGTGAAAAATTATCCGCTTTTAAAATATATTAAATTAATTTTTAAGTTAGGGTATTATAGTAATTTTTTTAGAAAAATCACAACCCTTCGAAGTTTGAGGTGACATGGTGAGGAATGAGACTGTCCGGGAGAAGTTTGAGGTGGCCCCGGTGGCTGAGAAGATGAGGGAAGCTCGTCTGCGATGGTTTGGACATGTGCG
>JAABOM020000049.1:25244631-25257359 GCA_011800125.2 Solanum clarkiae | reverse complement strand
CTATCCTTTTATTCCTATGTTATACACTTACTCTCTTTTTGGTCATATCTAGGTATTCTGCTTATGGGTTTTGAGATAAGGGTTTTAGGAAACAGCCTCTCTATCTCATTGAGGTAGTGGTAAGATCTGCGTACAATCTGCCCTCCCCAGACCCCACTTGTGGGATTTAACTGGGTATGTTGTTGTTGTTGTTGACAACCCTTCGAAAAAGTTAAAACACTTCAAAAAAGTCACAATCCTTCAGAAAAGCAATAATCCTTCGAAATAGGCACAACTCTTCGAAAAAGTCATGACTTTTTAAAAAAATTATAACTCCTTGAAAAAATCGCAATCTTTCGGAAAAATCACAATTCTTCAATATGTAAATTTATTTGCTTTCAATATAATATAACTAATCGAATAAATATAATTTAAAATATAAAAAGTGTTAAATACATCGTGTAGTTATTTTTGGAATAAATATATCTTGTAAATATTTAGTTCCTTAGAATTAGGCTAGTAGATATTTTTGTAATAAATATATCTTGTAAATATTTAGTTTCTTATTAGGCTAGTCTCATGCCTTAATTGAAGGCTTAGTTTTGTATATATTCGGACTTTGCTGAATGGGTAAGAAAAACATTCCCCTTCTATCAAAAAGTATATTAAATTAATTTTTAAGTTGGGGGTATTATAGTAATAATATTCAAGTTAGAGTGTTCAAGTACTATTGACGAATCAATTATATCAAGAAATAATGTTATAATGCAAAAATATTATTGAAAATAACTAAAGCTTTTGCAATATTACATTAATAGAAATTTTTGTGATAAATTAATAATACTAAATTTTTTAATATAAAAAGAATTCAATAACTTTGGATAAAATATATGAGTCGACTAGACTAAATGATGACTAATAATTCAACTCGCTGACTCAAAAAATTGTTCCTCTCAATTTTAGACCTCTATATTACAAATTATCCAACAATTCCTAATGTATATTGCAATTACAAGTTAAATTCCATCAATCATACCATTTTCTCCACCTTTTTTTCCTTCTACCTCTTCACCTAGTTATAAAGTATGAATTCAATCCTCATTTTCACTTTCCCAATTTCCGTAATCTTGACCAAATGTGTTAGGAGTAATATTTTCAGAAGAAATAAAATAAGCTATGGAATTCAACAAAGGAGGAGTCAACGTCTTTTTCTTAATCCATATATAATTGAAATATGCGTGGTCCACTTTAAAAACTGTTAAAATGCCTTCATTGCATGATATCCAACCGTTGTCATTCACATTAGCTCCCTTACTTGACTTTTCTCCAAACGTCACCTAAAACCAAATTAACAACCCCCCCCCCCCTACGTCTAAACACCCCCTCCCCAATTAAAAAAAAAATTTACTTACTTTCTTCTTATCTGTAAAAAATTCAAAGATTACAGTAATTTTTGTTTTTGGTAAGACAACTACTATAAAAGCAGCCTCTTGTTTTATATTCAATGCTTACTAATATCACCCAAATTCCTTTTAGCCTTTGGTCTACTGCCTTGGTATACTTTATTTCTCTCTGTTTTCATGTCTTTAGTTTTTGTGTATAATGATTTTGGGATTGGTGGTACTTATAAGTCACACTATTTGTTTTGCAGGGTGCGGTTAATTAATTGAGAAGAAAATGATGGGGTTTGAGAGAGTAATGGTGAATTTGAAGACGAAATTGAGGAGGTCCCTGAAAATGAAGGAATCATACGACAAGATTGAGAAGAGCGAAAGCATGAGAGTGGAGATTAGGAGCAAGAAGGCTCGTAAGCTTATTGAACAAACTCTTAAAATTGCTGATTCCCCCAAATCCAGAAGTTATCCTTTCTAGTAATCTGTTCAGTACTTTGTAATCACAAACTTCCTCCCAACTTTGATAAGAATTGAAATTAAATGCAGAAGTTTAGTGGAAAATCTATCCTCTTCTCTTCTAATTTTCTCTCTCTCACACACACACACAGAGACACAAATCTTACAAGTGCAAAACAGGGACACATGGACTAGAAGTAATGGTTGAGACACATGATTCAATACTTAGTCAATACTGACTCTCTGTTTACATCCGTTTGCTTTTCCTTTGATGATTCGATGTGATTTCACATGAAGTAATTGTATAAAAAAGTAAAAAGTAGTAAGAGTTCTTCATTTTGCTTGTAGTTGAAACCTTTGATTACAGATGTTTTATGTCAAATTCTGTTAGTTTACAAAATAGTGACAATTCACAAATTAGTGAACTAACATTCATTGCACCTCTCTCAATGGATTAAAGCAGAGAACGGTTTGGTTATTTGGTGTTTTCTGGCCTGTTTGGCCTAAAATTTCACCTCCTCCTACTTTCCGGAGTATTCTCCAGTAGGATAGAGAAGTGTGTGTATCTGTGTTTTTGGGTGGGTGTGAGGGGGGGGGGGTAAATTCATGACACTTATGGATTTAGAAGATCCATTAATCAACAACTAATTTGAGACAGAAGTAATTGATTGATTGGATCTTGATACTTCTCTGTTTATTTTTACTTATCCATTTTACTAAAAATAGATGTCAAATAATATTTGTTAACTTTATGAAATAATGAAATAATTTTACATTTAATTTATAATTTATCCTTATCATTAATTATAATCATTTATAGTATTCAAAGGCTGATTTGGTAAAATATTCATATCATTTACTGTTTTTTAATCCTTTTATTTAATCAATAGTGGATAATTATTGTTGGACACATATTTAACAACATTATATTTACTGAATCTGTAGAATTCCCCATTTCAGTCTTTGTACTTAATCACCTCAATATTTGTACGGTCAAAAAAGACCCATCTCAATCTTTGTAATTTTGTCTACCAAGGAAAATTAATAAATGCATATAAATATCTGGTAGATTGCCCTGCTTCTCACCAGATCTACTCAACTATCACTCTTATGTAGGATCCACTATAGAATAACTAACATTGTTTAGTGCAAATGATCCAAGAAAAGAGAGAACAAAACAAGGGAGGAAATTAATTAGTGTGTTATGCTGTGTCTTTATTAATGAACTAGTGCATAGAGTGAGACGTGATTAGCATGCAATAAGACAAACGATGAGTCATTGACAGAAAAAGTAAGGAAAAAAAGGCAAAAACACAAATAAATTAAAGCCATGCAAGTTTGGTTTTGGGCCTACTTTTGATATTCAGCACAGCTAAATTATTTTAGGCAAAAAGATGGTAGCAGAGTACGGTAATGAAGAAAGTGAGAGATCAAAGCGCTACATGTTAAAAGAACAAAACAAAAAACTACATGTCACTATGGTGATGTGGATGCTGCCTGGACATATCCTCTGTGTCAGCTGCTGGATCTGTTTTTCACATTTTTATTTTTTCCCCTTCTTGGCATAAGATATGCTTCTCTTTTTAAGATGTAATGTAATTCACCATAATTTAAAAAATTAAAATCATAGTAATTTTTTTCCCATAACTAATAAATCACAATGACATTTTGTCAGGCGTATGTAAAAGAGTACTAAAGTTGAAATTTATCCTTGCTACTCGTGAATACGTCCAACCGGGAAAGATAGTTAAGTTAGCCAACTCTTTGTGATTGGAAATGATTTAAGGTTGTATTTCTGCTTGGTGTGATGCAATGCATACTCCTAGAATTGTGTCTGACTTAAAAAGGCACCTTCAAGGAGGGCGCCCACATATGCTGACTAGTTACTACTGTCGTGCAGAAATGGTTATATTCTGCTTGTCTAGATCTGCCTTCTTTGTCTTGTCCTTGACAAAGCTAAATTTAATCTCTTTGGTCCTTAATTACATCATTGTACATGTAAAGAGCTAGAGAGAATAGTGATCACTTCTGCAGATTAATATTATATTTACGGGCTAACAAAATGTTGATTTACCAATAAATAAAATGGGTATAAAATATCAACAATTAAGGTACAAATCTAAGTAAACACAGAAAAAAGATGATTTCTTACCTTACTTGAAGTCTTGGTAGACAAAATTGCGTCTTTTTTTATACTAGTAAAACATCAAAAATCCAATGAAAAAATCGAAATGCCTGCAAATTTGAACAATACCACCATTGTCAGCAAACGGACAAACAGTATTTGAGTCTTAAATCACTTAGTTGGTTGTTCCCTCGCAAGGAAATTGTCAAAAATACAGTGAAATAAAACCATAACATAGAAAGTGAAACAGCTAACAGCCTGATATAGACAAAACAAAATAATCCCCCATCTTATTTTAGTTGTTAGGTATATAAAAAACAGTTATCCCAAAATAATTGTCAATTTAGATGATCAAGAAAGAATCAATTATCTTTTTTCAACTTTACTCTTAGCATTAGTTATTCTAGAATTAAGAGTCACAGTCAAAAAGACTTCTAATCAATTTTTTCTAAGGATGTGTTAAACCTTATCATTACAACTAAAATAGAACTGAGAGAGTATTAACATACTGTGTAGTTCTGAAATTAGGTTAGATAAACCCATTTGCCTGACTTAAGTCATGTCATTTTCCACTGTTATGCAGCTCCATGTCTTACATTCAATCGTCATCTGCAACTGCAAGCAAGTTCAGATTTTTGGATCTCCCCAATGGCTTATATTGATTTTGATAGAAACAGTGTATTGAAACATTACAGCAACCTAACTGCAAATAATTAGTCATGAAAAGAAGAAAAATTTAAGAAAGATAAAGTCGTTAAAGTATTAGCTGGTAGAGCTATCGTTGTCAAGATAAAGTGTTGAACTTGTCAATTATGAAACCATTTTGTTTGTAACATCAATTGCTCCTCAGGGTTTTATTAGCTACATAGGATTTGTAAGTAACAATATATTTTCCCATCAGGTTGACGTCCTTTCTTTACTTTAATTTTCTCCCATAACTCTATCATCTTTTATAATCATTTTCACACTCATAAACTTTACCCTTCATTTTTATTTGTCCATATTTGACTTCGCACACACTTTAAGAAACAATAAATAGAGGAGTAATTTTATTATATCACTCCTATTAACTAAACCAAAATTATCTAAATATTGAGAAATAAATAGTAGTATTTAATAGCAAGGGTGAAATAGACCCAAGATGGTAAATTATCTCGTTTTCCAAACTGAACAAGTTGGACAATTATTTCCAGTATATTGTATATTGGACAAGTAAAGATGAATATACCCTTTTCATTTCAACAAGAATGATCTGTTTTTTGGACAATATTTTAATTTTAACTTTTTACGAGACATGTTTAAGGCCTACAAGATTAAAAGGCATTTTGATACCTTTGACGTAATTTTAATTTAAGATTATAAAATTTAGTTAAATTTTGTGCTAAGTCAAAGTAGACCATTCTTTTTTGAACGAATGAGTAGTATTTATTATCTTTATGCATATTCTAGAACAGCTTTTGATCAAGCAAATACCTGAAAAATTCCAAGTTAGACAAATAGTGCTGAGTGCTTAATAACATAAGGGCCTTTTGAAAAAATAAAAAATCTAGTCAATAACACACAAAGTTAAGAAATAAGCTTTTCATTTTCCTGGGGATTAAGATTACAACAAATAAATGAACAAAGATGACACTGGGGAGAGGAAAACAAATTTACTAGCCTCTGCATAGCTTTATATTACTATCAAACAATGTGAAAACACGTCGGAACTATATGACAAATCTATTGTAGCCATTACCCTTGTTCTAAGCTTCGTGCCAAAGAGGCAAAAACTACGTGATAAAGTTGCCCGTAAGTCCTACTTACATGCCTCAAGGTGTGCATTTATTGTGGGGAAACATGATGATAGACATGACAATAAGGTAATAGCCACATTACCTGATTAATTAGTCCTCCAAGCAGGCTAATCACAGCTAGGATGGAAAAGAATTTGTAGACCCCTACATCAAATGCACGTCCATGGAATCAAAGGGGGATCTAGACAATAGGAATGAGCACAGAGAATCTGATAGAGATTGCATTTGACCAATAATTCCTCGGTTCCCAGAGAGAATATTGACAACAAACTGGTGTATATACATGGCTACACAAACCAAAACATCAAATGTAGAGGTCAATAAATACATAATTATCAGACAGACTGAAGCACCTTCTTTTTTCTAAATCAGGGGCGCTTAGGAAGTACACAATCTTCTATTAAGAAAACTTTAGCAAATGAGAGAAATCATCTGAACAGCATGTGAAAACAAATAAGGCACAGACACAAATTAATATATAATCTTCCTCATTTGCTGTTGAATATTGGAGTGAATTGAAAAGACGATTTGCTAAATACAACCAAGCCTCAATCCACAAAGAGCACATTAGATGTACTTCTCCAGTTCCTTTTTGCATGAAGCAGTTAACTTAAGACGGCCTATGAGGTGTAGGATCGCAAATGACTTGACACAGAACTCGTAGGTCTTAAGTGTGAATTTGACATTCAGGGAGAATGTTGACATATTTTTGAAATGTTTTGAACCTGCTCCTCTGGCCTACGCCACACCCCCATCCAGCCTCCTTATCATGAAGGGAAAAGGAAATGAAACGGGAATGGAACTGCTCTCCATGCATGTGCATTAAATGTTATAAAAGTTTTTGCCTATAAAATATTAAACTATCTCCAATTTTGGTTTTGTAAAATGCCCAATGCAAGGACAATAGGTTTTAAGTTGGCTACCAGAGGTACTTCTACTACTCACTATGTTAAACAGTGTGAGGAGAGGAACCTTAGTATGCAAATATGTTTAAAGCTCATACTCAGTAGACTGACATTATAAGTGAACCTTGATGATTCTCCAATCGTAAAGTTGGTTATCAGAGGCACCTCTAATAGTATCAACGTTACATTATGAAACACATCAACTCAATAAGCTTACATAACTACCTCCACTAGTATCGACGATACATTATGAAGCTCATCAACTCAATAAGCTTACATAACTGCATTAGGACTTCAACGAGAAAGTACATATATGTCCCTTCCTTGACCATTTTTTGGGGAATAGTTTGAGAGTATATCTTTTGGTAAGCAGGGAAAGCATCTTCCACCTTTATATTGGCAATGAAACTAGCTTTGCACAAAGGGCAATTGAGAACCTTTCTCGTCGATGTGTATGACAAGGATTTTGAAAGGTAAAAATATCAAGTTAAGTAAATTTCAATAGCTAAGCATCAAGCTTCATTTACATTCAAGAGGACGTATAACACAAATATTATGAAGGAGAAAGAAAGATATTTAAGAAAAATGAGTAAACCTCTTTTAATAAAGTTGAACCCGTCCAAGGGACATAATCCTTATTCCGTATGAATTTTATTACAATTAACTGATAGTTCTTTGGAGTGATTGAGTGGATTAGCTTCTCTAAATAGTGGAATTATTAGTATTGGAAGGTGGGCAGCAGAAACATGGCATATCTGACTGGCATTAGGGTTTTGAGAGGAAGAAAACTGGGTTTTTTCTGGCTAAATGATTTCACATGATCCACCACAGTGACTAGCATGGGGTAAAACAGAGATTAATCTACGGAGAAAACTATAAGTAAATCAATTGCGCATCAATCACAAATAGTTAGATCAGCTACACCTACATAAATTCTCTGCCAATTCCACTATATTCAGTTCTGTTATCATGATTTGACCATTTTAAATTGCTCCTCAACCTACCATCATATTCCTCTTTATCCGGGTTCAAGAAGTTGGCACAGAAGGAGTCAGCCAAACAATTGTAAGAAAAAAAATGGCAAGGATTCTGGTTTAGGTTGAGTTTCAGTTTGTAAAAGGCGTATTAAATTAAGGAAATTCTTCATAGAATCTACATAATTGCGACAGATTCAGCTATAATTTATGAATTAAACTTCTCAGGATCATGATATCAACTGATAAAACAGGAAAAAAATGAATATTACGAAATAAAAGTCTGAATTAAAGCAAATTGATGTAATCTCACAATAAAGTAGGCTAAACCTGAAGGTGCTTACGTTTGGTAGGCTGTCGATTTGCCTCTTCTTCTTCTTCTATGGAAGCTCTGCTTAATGCTGAAATTCCATTGCCGGGAAAGGAGAAATTTTGAATTCCTACTTTCCCCTCGCAGTTTTTTATATTCGTTTTTATTGGAGCGTAAAAGAACTTTCGGGTCTGACCCGACTTCTGTTTCACGGGGTATAGAAATTTCCAACTAATTTTTATTTCAAACATTTTCCCAAATTTTTCAATATTAGGCATACCTTCTCATTTAATTTATCTATTTATAACTTTTTAATCTATTTAATTTTAATGTTAAAACATATTATATGTTAGATCTTTAATTATTCGATATTATACCTTAGCCTGATTAGAATTTTGAGTTTATGGGTTCTAGATTCTAAGAAAAAATGGTAAAGGGATTCTTTAATAAGTTATTTGTATATATTAGGTGAATTTTTTTACTCAAATACAGAATCTGGACCGAAGTTATTGAATTTTATTATTAAACAAGTAATGAGAATACTAGCATTGACCTTGCCTCTATATGACTATATTACATTGTAGATGCTCTAGATATTTAAATATGGTTTTCCACAACAATTGAGAAAATTAATATATATGATCATAGGACTCGGGAAATCCTCAATTTTGTTAACTTGTTATAAAAAGCATATATTGTGTAGAAGCAACCACATAATAAAAAAAGTAATTATTCCTACAGAAACCAAAAAAACTGAATTACATTACAACTGTAGTTGTTACTAATTCATCTTAAGTAGAGACAACATTGTGTAGAAGATTTACAAACAGAAATCTATACACAGAGAAGTGGAACCCAGCAATATATTAATATGTACAAATTCTAAATTTTTATTTCTTACAGAACCTCACGCATAACGGAAGTTTAGGGCATCATGCTCTCTTTTCTAAGATATCCTCATTCCCATTGGCACACAATTTTCTGAGTATTCTTGAAATTGAAGTTGATTAACAAACTCCCATCCATTCTCCTAAACACAAAGCTCTCCACCAAAATATAACAACTAAACTTTCTCCAATACCCATTCTCACTTTCTATTTCTTCTACACCTTCCACTCTTACGTCCCTTTCTTCTCCATCAAACCATCCCCTTCTTTCTTGTATCCATCTCATTTTCTCAATAACAGCACTATGCAAACCAACTTTCTCCACTATACATTTATTTCTATATTCCTCTTTCACTCTAAACCAAACAAACGCTCCATTTCCTTCTTCATCTTTTACAGCCTCCGTCCCACTTATCAAAGTTAACAACTTCCTCACACGCGCGTCGACCTCTACAGGTGCTCTGTTTCTTCTTGTTACATTCTCACAAGAAAATATTTGCTCCCACCAACACTTAAGTGTCACTTCATAGAACAATGATTTATTCATTTGTTCTTTAGTTCTCATTTTCCCCTCTTTTACTAACACGCATGGACTATACCATTTGCCAAGAATTACTGGAACTGAACGTTTGGAAGATGCTTGGATGTTTAATTCAGGAGTATCTGAATCTGATGGTTGAGAGGATAATTGGAGGCCTTGAGCTTCTTTCAAATGGACTTTAAGTGAATGAATACTATAGACATGCCACCCTTTTTTCCTGAGGAATTTTGGAGGAACGCCATCATAGGCTACAGACTTTGCATAGAAACCGCCAAAATCATATGGACGTATCTCGAATTGTTGATATATATCTTTGTGATTAAAAGGCTTTGGATTTAAATCATTCATCGAATTGTCAAAGCAACAGCTATCCATATCTGCTTCTTTCCAAGATGTATAGGCCCTCCTACATGAATTTATCAAAATGAACAATTAATAAACCAAGAATAATATAGTACTCAAACGATCTAAGTCATTTACAAGATAACTACATATAAACTTCTACGTTATAATTATCATTACTACTTGATAATTTGATTGAAATGTAGTAACTTTATCACATGCTAAACTAGTAGAACCAAGACCTATAGTAGTCGCCCTAACCATAGTCTCACAAAAACACAAAATTAACCTTATGATTCCAATCTTAACTAGGGGCTTAGCATGCCTGCCTTGACCTGTGCACCTTCCACTTCACCGAATAACAGCTAGTGGCGTAGCCAGGAATTCAAGTAAAGGGTATTAAAAAAAGGAACTTGTGCCCAGGAATACGCTTGAAGTACCGGAATGAAGTGATTGTCAGACGACAAGATAAAATAGAAATACTTTTATCTGGTGGGGACAAGCTTGTAAGTAGTTACATATTCTAATATTGTTATTGACTCTAACAGTAGTACTCCATTACTACTCAAAAGGCAAGCTCACTAGAAACTTTTTTACACGATAAGTGCATATAACTTAACTAAATTTGAAGATGTTGGTATAGGAGACGCGTAAATGAGGTACGTACCCTTTATATCTGCCTTTGGCTTTGATAACATAGTAGCGGCTAGATGCTATTGGTTGATCAAGAACAGGAAGGAACCAAACTTTATGAACACTAGGTTCACCAAACTCTGGATTATGAACAACTTTCAAGACTCTGTCATGAGGAAATGGAAGGTTAGTGATACTGCTGTGCTTGCAAATGCCCCAGCAAAAAGTGTCCATTTCTTCTGATTCTTCATCAGTTTGTACTAAATACCCTGTAATTGTTGGTGGATTTGTAGGATGTTTTGTAAGTTCTTTTGGGAAAATCCTGTACAGAGAACGTGGTGCTGTAGCAAACATGTTTGCTAAATTTGTACTAGTGTTTGATGTTTTGTATTTAGGCTTGGGAGTTATTTATACTATGATATTTTATAATGTTTTCTTATGGGAGAAGGAATATACATATAATGCTTCTACTATTTCTTAGTGACTCTTACATACTGATAACATTTAAAGTTAAGTGACGATAATCTATTGAAAAAGTTTTGGATTATAATACTGCTAGTAGTAAAGGTTCAGCCAAAGAGGGATAAAGTGCCAACATGTACTAACAAAAAGACGCACTTGTAAAGTTTGTTTAAAAAAAGAAACATTAATAATTGAGCATCCGTGTAACTTGGGAGTAACTTTATTTCGATTTAGCACCAGAGCATATTATAATAAAATATTTTTATTAGATGGTTTCTGTTTAAATTTTGAAAATGTTTTATGTGTCTAAAAAAAATACTTTATCAAGAACCGTATATAATTTGAATGTTTAGATGAAATTTATTGATTGTAGCTTCGAAAAAAGTAAACGAAGCTAAGCAAGCACCAGAAAAAGAATAAAGCTAACAAAAACAATGATTGGCAAATAAATTTCCACTTCACAGGATATTATTATAATTTGCTGATAATTTATACATCCATAAAGATAGTGCCATAACGGGCAGCTCTTTAGGTTGTGGGCAGCGGCCAGTTGTTCAAATTTGTACAAACGATGAGCAAAGCGAACTTTAGTATCTTTAGTTTTTGTCCAAACAAGTAAAGCAAATAATTACACTGGAACCGATGAAGTGGACTGCATGACCTGTTTTAGCTCAAATCAGCGGGCGAAGTTATATTCACCCAAAGATAATCACATCACAGATGAATATTCTCTGTCAGAAAATTTCTTTGAATATTTATTAATTATTAAACATCCTTGATACAAATCATTCACCCATGTTTTAAAAGTATGATCATTCTTAACAAAAATGCTAGCTCCATCACTTACGCTTCAAACTGAGTAGTAATAATAATGGCCATCTTTTATTATCTTTATGCACCCATTCAGCGTTCACGGTAAAGTTATAAAGTAGGCAATGAGTTATCGTATTCACATAGTAGCTACGTGAATATTAAGTCTTCTTTTAAAGGAACTGATTAAGACATAAATGTAAAATGTATATATATGTTTTACATTTTACACTCCCTTAGCATAAAAGATAAAGATTCAAATTTGTCCGGATAGACTATTTTATCCAAATTTGAAATTTCGGAAACAAAAATACTTATCCATGTTTCACTTTTCTATTTTATGTACCTTTATTACTAATGACAATATTACCCACTTGGGCCATTTATTTTGGACAGCCCAATTTCTTACTCCCTCCGTTCAAATTTAATTGTCTACTATAAACTTAGCAAAAAAATTAAAAAGTAGAAAATGATAGAAGTAATTTTATAAAATCACTTTTTGAATATAATAAATACAATATTTTGAAAATTATAATAGGAAAATGATTATAATTAATGATAAAGGGTAAATTAGGAATTAAGTGTAAAACTATCTGTTGATTTCATAAATTAAACAAGTATTGTTAGACATTCCAAAATAGTATAGTAGACAAGCAAAGATAGACAAAGGAAAGTAAATCTTATAACAGTTTGACCAAGACAAATTGGTTTACTAAGGTTTTTTACGCTCTTTAATTTTGGTCCTTAACAGCTTGTTTGGAAGGTTGTTACATATCATTTTATAATGTAGCATACTAGAGGAAAAGACGAAGGGTTGATGTGTTGAGTAGGGGTGTGCAAAAATCGAATCGACCAATAAATCGAATCAATAAAAATATTATTGGTTTATTGTTATTCGGTTATTAGGTTATCGGATTTTTAATGGTTTTCAAAAAAAAAATTTATTGGATTATCGGTTCAATATCGATTTTACTGTTGGGTTATTGGGTAAACCGATAATCCAATAAGATTATAATAATTTACTATTTTATCCTTTCGTAAATATTAAATATTAGTAATTTAATATTAATAGGACACTATAACAATACTTTACATATTTTAATTTTTATAGTAC
>JAABOM020000049.1:25192161-25215164 GCA_011800125.2 Solanum clarkiae | reverse complement strand
AATTGTTTAAAAAAATGTTAAAAATATAAATAAAGTCCCCGTGAATAATTTGACACCGTGGAGGGTAAAAATTGGGTATCAACAGTGACTAATGATAAATAACATATAATAATATTTTTATTACTAAAATAATATTCAAAGCTTTTTTCCAAATTTTGTTAATATTTTTATTTAAAAAAATAAAATATTCAATATAATTTTAAGGAAATGTTGGTAGGTAGTTGCATCTCCACCAAATAAGGTCACTTCTAGTATCTTCCTTTATGGTCAACATTTCAAACATTTCTAGATACTTGGGTCATGGGGAACTTACAAATTAAAGTTTGCCTAAACCAGAAAAATTCTAATGGTCAGTAATTGCACCCACGTGAATGTAAAAGTCTGTATAAAAAATTAATTTTACAACTTGCCAAGAATCTTGGCCAAAATTATAATGATTATGACATAAAGATTCCTCAACCGGAGTACGCCTTACGAAAAGTCCTTTCTACCGAATCTCTTGATTTTGAAGGCGGAGATTCAGATTCCTTGACCCCACAACTTTTATAGTGTTGAATAAATAATTAAAAGTTTAGGAATAAATGCAAACAACAAAAATAATATTAGTTGACTAGTAAAAGTGGGTATGAATAATATAACACACTAAGAAGAAGAATAATTTTCAAACAAGTGGGCTTAAAAATTTGAAAAAAAGTTCAAATTGGTAGGGTCAAAAAGCCGCAAAGCGAAAGACAAGTTGTATTCCCAACTCCGAAGTGGTCACGAAGTGTCCAAGAAACTAGGACATATTAGGAGGATTCAATTATAGTTTATAACAATTTTTGAGGTACAAAAAAAGCGGGATCCAAGACAAGTGGAACGACAAATAACAGCTAAGATACAGAAATTTAACCGTGAAATACACATGGTACTGCTCGTCTACAGTGATACATCGTCAGTAACAACACAGCATCTACTCAGCATGAGTTAAATGTTTTATTAAATTACCGTAATTTAAGTTATCACTTCAACAAAATAAAACAACCCTTTACCTCTATAAATACCATGCATTTCTTACAAACTTTTCCATATAGAAGTGAGAGAGAAAAAAAAAATTAAACACACAAAAATATTTTCATCTTCCGCCGCTGCTCACCGTTGCATGGCCAACAAAGTTGTTTGTCCGAAACTCCTTAAGAACCTCGGATTTCATGTCCGCCGTTTAAATTCTGCTCCGTCTCCTCTTTCCGCCGTCCCACCGTTAAATTTCACTGGCGATTTTAACGCCGTACCAAATTTGGTGGAACCGTCACAACAGATTAACACAACCCACCACCACCAGAATACTAACAACATTATTAATTTCAATGATGTTAAGGAGCTTTTCTACGGCGTTCCGACCTCGAAACTGATTCGATCATCCATGACGTTACAAATGGCTGCGATTGATCCAATGGTTGATTTGGGTATGTGGATTATGAATTCTAGACTTATGGAAATGCCTATTTTTAGGGAGTTAATGCTTGGGTTTGTTAAGAATACATTTTATGAACATTTTTGTGCTGGAAGAGACTTGACGGAAGTCCGACGGACCGTTACGAATCTCTCTGATTCTGGGTTGAAAGCCATGCTTGATTATGGTGTGGAACATGCTACCGGAAATGAAACTTGTGAACAGAGTACGGCGGCGTTTATTCAGACGATTGAATCAACGAAGTCACTTCCAGAATCTTCTGTAAGAATCCATTTTCCTCATGATTTAATTTAATGTTTGTTAATTAATAAATAATATTCTATTTCTGTAAAGGAATGATCTTGCTCTGTTTTATTTTTTAAATACTTATTCAAAGATTCTGTTTTTGTACTGTTAAATTCTTCCAATATTCTTGGATCTTTGAAAAAAAAAGTTATTTTAATTTCAATATTTTGTCAATAAATTTGGTCGGATCTCCAAATAATTCATAATTTTGTTGAAACAGGCTAGCTTTGTGGTAGCAAAGATAACTGCTATTTGTACACCAAGGCTTCTCAAAAGAATGAGTGATTTGTTAAGATGGCAACAAAAGGATCCTTCATTAAATCTTCCATGGAAGCATGAAACGCTTCCACTTTTCGCCGAATCGAGCCCTGTTTATCACACTTTGAGAAAACCAGAGCCTTTAACGGTAGAGGAAGAACGTGATCTTCAATTAGCTCATGAAAGACTTAGGAAAATTTGCGAGAAATGTTTGGAACATGATATTCCTTTACTAATCGATGCGGAAGATACAACTATTCAGCCTGCAATCGATTATTTCGCGTATTCAGCAGCAATTAAATATCACAAAGATGATCAGCCTTTGATATTCGGAACAATTCAAGCTTACTTGAAAGATGCTAAGGAACGAATGGTTATCGCGAAAAAGGCTGCAGAGAAAAAGGGAGTTCCCATGGGATTTAAGCTTGTTAGGGGTGCTTATATGTGTAGTGAAAAAGAATATGCTTCTACTTTAGGATTCAACTCTCCGATTCACGATAGCATTGAGCAAACACATGCTTGTTTCAATTCATGTGCGGAGTTTATGATTGAAGAGGTTGCTAATGGTTCTGGTGCAATTGTTCTTGCAACTCATAATATCGAGTCAGGTAACATTCAGACAAAAGAAAATTGATCTTGTATCTCTATGTTGATGTTGATGAAATCGTTCACTAAATGTGTTTGTGTTGTGTCATAAACAGGAAAACTTGCTGCAACGAAAGCTATAGACTTGGGAATAAAAAATGAGAGGCAAAATCTCCAGTTTGCTCAGCTCTATGGCATGGCAGATGGTCTTTCATTTGGTCTGAGAAATGCAGGATTTCAAGTGAGCAAATATTTGCCATTTGGTCCTGTGGAGCAGATTATGCAATACCTTATGAGGCGTGCTGAAGAAAACAGAGGCTTGCTGTCTACATCGGCTTTCGACAGGCAACTCATGAGGTAAACATAGTAAAATCAGTCAAAAATAATACAGTACCATCTTTTCTCATACTCGAACGTTCTAAATTTGATTTTGATAATGTGTTTGCAGGAAGGAGTTACGCAGGAGATTTGAAGTGGCAACTTCTTGAATTCATTATGAGAACGGAAGACTTATATTATATTAGTAAGTAAGAATAATAAAGCGAGGAAACATCGCGTTGTAAATAATTCAATGATGTGAGGGCAAAAACGACCAAGATCAAGCAACCATGAATGGAAAATAAAAGAATGTACATAGTTATGTTAGGTTTCGCATGTTGTACCATTCTCCATGTGCTATTTTAGGTCCTATTATATTACTAATGTAGTAGTACCTATAAGTAGTTATATTTGGTATCATATATTATTATTAGGAATAGAAATGGAAGAACGTACTCCCATAGTGGAACCAAAATGTTGAAATTACCAAGTGTGTATCTATATGTTTCTCTCTCTCCATTGAGGCGTTATTGCGAATAAATCAGATTTACTGGCCTTGATTAAGTTTTAAAGCTCCTTAATTATTACTATTGTTTCATTACAGTCGGAAGAATTAGAGTACTTAAAAGTAAAATGGCAGTGAAATTACAAGAGCCGCAAAATAAAGGACAAGTTGTAGAACCAAAAGCCACAAACCTCAACATCAAAAGAATTGGGGTTCAATCATTAAAAAGCAATTTTATCTACAAAAAAAGTTCAGGCAACTAGGCAATTGGAGGACCTACCGGTTTAAACATTTGTACCAAGTATACGTACTATTTGGTTCGAAACACCAATAATGAAAATGACATAATTTTGGAATTCATAGTACGAGCTCCTAACCACACAAAATCGACTATTTTTATCTCGATTTATATGATACTATAAATATTTTTTAAAGTATTTTAAGTTTTTATGTTTGAATATTCTATCAAAATCTATAAATTTGAATCTACAAATTTTAATTATACAACTTAAATTAAAACAAAGAAAATTTGAAAGGTTGCCCATTATATTACTAAGATGTGACAACCGTCTTAAAACTACAACCACAAAAAAGCAACAGATATTATCCATTTAATCATAGACTATTTGTGGTACCATATATGAATCCCTAATAGCCATGCATAATACTCCATTTAGACATGTATCAATCCAATTATTTTTTGGTAAAAAAACTATAATTTAAGAGCCTTTTTTCTAAATAAAAAAAATACAATAGAGTCTTTGGTAAAAAATTATTTTCGTTGACTATGTTTTGTTGAAAAATAAATGGGTTCCTATTTATTTTTTGGTGTTCCAGAAATAAGTAACAAAATATTATTCCATAAATTATTATGAGTGAGTGAATTAGAGAAGATATGAGTGAGTGAATTAGAGAATTATTATCATCATTTAATTTTTAAGAAATTATTTTTTTTTGAAAAAAATATTTTGACCAATTAAATATAAAAAATATTTTAAATTATTTTTACATAATAACAAACACTCTAAATTGCAAATAGATTTTAAAAATTCAAATCAATTGTACTCTATAATTTTTTTTTCGAATAATGTTAAAAGCAACTTACACTGACCATAAGTATTAATGATGTCGTATTTCATTACTCCTACTTGTCAGTTAATTTGTCAGATGCAATCAATTAAATAAAGTTTCTGTCACATATCATGTATTTAATTACAACAAAAGAAAGCTATCTCAGCTACACAATTCACACCTACTCTACTCTCGATCAACACTTTTTTAACATTGAGCTTAGTAAAGCCATTATTACTTATTAATTATTTTATGTGAATTAATATTCCACGCCGTAAACATTATTGGTGAAAAGTGCGGTGCATGAAGACCAAATATAAAAGTAGTACACAAATTAACTGGGGTAGCTGTGGTAGTTGAAATTGAAGTTGTTATTTAGTACTATGACGCTATTTGATTTGATATAATATTAAAAAAAAATTTAAAAATTTATAATTTAAAATTATTCATAAATATTTATGGTAATTGAAAATAATTTCATTGATGGTAAAAGAAAAAATTATAACTGAAAATTATTTTTAATTCAAGTAAAGTGATATTTTTTTTGGAACGGACTAAAAAAAAGATGATGCTATATAAAATGAGGCAGGAGAAATAGAAGTTTAAAACAACAAAATATGAAAAATTGATATCGTAGAAGGTGATTTCTTTTTTTTACCAAATCAATTTATTAAATAAAATTATGATGAAAAATAAATTTTCACTGAAATAATATGAATCTTTTACTCGTTTTCATATGAAAATGAATCTTTTACTTGTTTTCATATGAAAATATTAAATGATCCTGTATTAAGAGCTAAATTGACTAAAGGTATGGGTCATAATTATTATGATGAGCCCGCATGATCCAATGATCTTTTATATATTTTATCTTTTCTTGTTGATTTAATTAAATGAAGCATAATCACTAATTATTTTTTAATTTAATGTAGCTTCCAGCTCATTTATTGTCCATGTCCCAACACCCAACGCTCACCGAACACAATACTCCTCTCGTCGAGAAGATAGAAAAAAGAAAAAAAGAATCAACAAATTATCATGTCCAAACAAATCTCTCTCTCACTCTCAACACCTGCCAACAATTTTCATTCATTTGTATGTACGTAGTTTTATATAATCTTGCTTCAACGCTAAAATCTTTCATGTACACATTAAGTAATGCTCAATAATTTCATATTTTCACGCTCTATTTTATTTAAATAATATAATTTTTTGTCTAAGAAAGTTCGAATGAACTCCTAATTAGTAATCAGTATGTGGCTCCACTATTGTTTGCAGCTATATAGAAAAAATTGTTACAACAACTAAAGCAAGGGTTAATTATTTGCGGAAAATCTTATTAGTAGGTTAGTTGAGTGACTCTGAATTTTCACTTTGGCGACAAAAACTCAATTCCCCGTCTTAAAAATAAAAGGAAAAAAAACAAAAAGGGTTAATTCTCTGCCAATATATTTAGGGCAACCATGAAACATCAATCTAGTCCAGAAACATCTTGTCAGATAAAATATAGGAGTCAGCTAGCACATTTCTGATGTGTCACAAACTCAGCTGATATTATCAACACAACTTCCCAGCATGCATCAGAATGTTTGTCAGTGGATGACTCATCCTTGTCTTCTGCCAATAGTGGAAAGCTGATATTTCATCTTAGCCGTTGTTTCTAAAAGAATAAAAGAAAGGGAACAAAAAGACACAACAATCAACAACAACAACATCATTATCCCAATGCTTCAAAGGCTCCCGCCCATTGCAGGGTAAGGAGGGGTTTGATGTACGCAGTCTGATCCCTATGTTTAAAAACATAACGCGACTGTTTCCGGATGATCAATGATGAGCGTCGAAAGTTACATTGACTAACTGCTACTCCACAATTGAAAAAAGTGCAGACAGTTTAATTAGCCATTTTGTTTTATTCCATCATACTCCAAAGCCAAAAAAATAGTGAATCTTTGGCTCCATCCGAGTTGATGGAAATCACAGCCGTTATTTTTGTTCACGGTCTAAGTCATATAGACCATAGGTGTAAATACTGTTGTACATTATTACATCATTCAAATAATTGATTTTCATAAATTTTGTTCAAAATATATGGAATGTATAAAATATAGGTTTGCAACTTTATTATCATATCTGATTGATTATTATTATGTATTAACTTGAAATAGTGATAGATTCACCTTTAAATGCAATTAAGGTTCAGATTAATAGAGAGCAATCGCGGGCCTGGACCGGGATCTTTTGTTATTTTTTCTCGGGCTTCAAGACTTGGAATTGCGGGCTGGGTCCAAACATCTATTGGGCCTAATTGTCCTCTAGACTAGCATTAGGAGGTACAACTGCATACTGGATTATCATCACCAGCCCATGAACTTTGCAGTTGGGCCCTGGCCAAGCCCAAACAAATGCCTTGATGTATTACATTTTGAAAGTAGTTTGAATATTATAGTCAACCAGTGGCTGTTATCTTATATAATTGCATGTTTTTTGTCCTTGATAAGAAAGTAATTAGTAATCTAATCAACTAATATGACACGTTTGGATGTGTACACTCCAAAATTACGGCCAAAAATAGGGAATAATCTTCTGTTTTTATTTACTTTAGAAAATTGACTATGCATCTTTACAGAATTTTCAAACCCTAGAATTGTCCTTCCCTTGCAATACACCATCTCTAGAGTGGTCACTATTTTTTTTCCAATTTTATTTCACTCCTACATTATTCTAGTCAATCTAATAGTAACAAAAGATTATCATCACACCTTTTTCTTTCTTAGAATTCATATACATTAATTAGAAAGAAAATAATATCACCTATAAGGATGATGATTGAACTGGTACAACAATTGAATTTCATAAAAAAGTTTAAGAATCAATTCTCCTTATCAATGTCTTTATGATTGAGCGAACATGTGACACTAGACTTACTTAATATAGCTTATATTTTTTATATAATTTACAAATTATTATATAATAACGATCACATGAAAAAAACAATTGTTGATTTTTTAGAGTTCCCAAAAGAAAAAAGTGAGTATATTTGTGAGAAGCATCTGGAAGAGGCAAATCAGTAAAATAACATCATCATATTTTTTTAATCTATAAAAAGAGGAGTTGGAAAAAAAAAAGTAGTGGAAAAGATGCTTATGATAAACATACACGTAACTCTAAAAATAGGCATTAGGAAAAGAATTTTGAAAAGGTCGATACACGTCCACTAGACGACAGAAAAACCCAAAAGACACTTGAAATTCGAATTTGAACAATTTTATTCCTATTCCATCTGGATTTTTTTTTTTCATTTTTGATCTCTCAATCATAGATGAATTCTAATTTTACTTCTTATGCTATTTATTAAAGATATTTGATTTTAAATTAATTTAAGTATCTTCTTCAGTCCAATTAAATATGAATTACATTATATTTAAATCACATTTTTAATTATATAATTCTCAAAATATAAAGCGATAATATAAATGTAACATATATTCAAGAGTTCAAGAATTAATAATACATTAGTTTTATAGCAATTCACCACCCAAAAGATCAAAATTTCACATGACAATTGATTGAAGATTCATCAATTGTTATAACTAAACAATATGGATTATTAGTAGCTATATTTCGAAAGTAGAATAAATTGAAACTCCTTAAAATTTATTTAATAAAAGTAATCTTTAAAAACTTTTATTGAACTTGAACTCGAACTCAAACTCGCCCTTTAGAATTTTACAAAATTTGAATATATATAATCTAATACTCTCTCTGTTCAACAATAGTTTTCACTATTGACTTAACACATAAATAAAAAAGTAGTAAATGATGAAAGTAATTTTATCAAATTACTCTTTGAATATAGTAAATACAATATTTTGAAAAATATAATAAAAAATAATTTCTTTTGATTTTATAAAATAAATAAATATTATTAGATATTAATTTTTCATAGAGTGAACAAGTTTACATTCACAAAGAAAGTATATAAAAAACATAAAATACATATTTATGGATTTTATTTTTATTTTTAATAAATATCAAGTTGTTTGGAAGGAGTGGTGGAGTCCGAATTAAACATACATGTGTGTGTGATGTATATGTACCGAGTCCTGCGTTGTCACGACGCTTCTTACTCACCACACGAAATCCAAATATGGCACAATTCTCGAGGGCTTCACAAATTTTATAATAATAATACACGTGTCAATATCTCATTAAACGCGTTTCAGAGGCTCCACATCTCTAACCCTATATAAATAGGTTCAATGTCTCCTCATACAATTATGTGCTTCGTTATTTCAACAAAATAAAATCGTAAGCCTAATTAAATAATTCTCTTCTCCCACTTTTAACGGTTAATTCACAAATTCAAAGCCTTGGTTCTGAATCTTTTGTGCTTTTCGAGGATCTTCTTATCGTCGATCGATTTAACCAGTAAGATTTTGTTTCTCTTTCATTGTTTTTTGTTTCTTTCTTGATGATATTCTTGAATTGTTTATGCGTTTTCTCATATGGTTTGATTTTTGATTTGTGTTTTCTAGGGTTTGGTTGAAGAAAAGCTTTAATTCATCGAAGGAGGTCTCTTGTATCACCAATTCTTGTAAGTAAAGATTCTGTTGCTTTTTATATTTATCTTCTTGTATCGTTTTGCTCTGTTGTACCTAATTATTTGATAATGCTTGGTGTTGTTGCGATTGAAGTTCTAATTTCCCCCCTTTTTCGCGGTTAATTTTGGTAGAATTTCCCGCCGTGTTTTACATAGAATTGATTTTTTGATAGGAACGTAGCGTTTTCATAATTGTTCAATGGACTTTTTCTATCACATCAAAAGGCCCCTTTAATAATTTGGTTTCTTTTCATGTGATTGATGCCCTTTTCTTTTTCCTTTATAAGAAAAAATTGGTACTCGTGACTTTAATATTTCTTTTGTAAAGTTATCAAATCGAATGGATGAAATTGACAAAAACTTTTTTTTTTTTTTTTTGCCTTACCTACTTGGTTTTTGATATTCTTTACTCGCCTGAGAGTCTATTGAAAACATCATCTCGACCCCATTAGAGGGGAATGGAGATGGAAGACTGCATACGCACCACCAATTATGCTGCCTATGTTGTTGAGATCGACAAAACAAAACCGGCTAAACCTTTAGTAGATGCTATTGTACATATACCTTGCTCTTTATTTGGTAGTTATAGATAGATTTATTTTATGTTGGAGTTTAGATACAACAACAACATACTAGTGGAATTCCACAAGTGAGCTCTAGAGAGGGGTAGACTACCCAGGCCTTATCACTATCTCATAGAGATAGAGAAGTTGGACCTTAGATACATTATTTGTATTGTTTGGGTTTTTCTTATCGGGATTGTTGGCATAATTTACCATCTTGAATTTTGTTTAACAAGCTTCAAGGAGCTATCCTTTTTTACCTTAAGTTACGAGAGTGGATATAAGCCAGTGCAGTGTAGAAAGACTCAACGTATACATACAACAACAACAAGATACCTAGTTGAATCCCACAAGTGGGGTTTGGAGGGTAAAATGTACACAGACCTACAACCTCATAGGTAGAGAAGTTTTCGGAGAATTTAACGTATACATAGAAACAATATTTACTTTGCTTGGACCAAAGGTCCAAAAGCACCTGGTTGTTTTGGTGTTTGAGGTGTTCTTGTATTCGTTTATAGTTGTGGATCTGTTTGCTAATTGTGGTTATCCTAGAACTACCAAGTCCATGTTTCTGATATATTCTCACCATCTTATTTCTTTTCAATGTTTTAAGCAGGTAGGAATCCATGAACTAATGGAGTCTAAAGGTGGGAAGAAGAAGTCTAGTAGTAGTTCCTTATTCTACGAAGCTCCACTAGGTTACACTATTGAAGACGTTCGACCAAACGGTGGAATCAAGAAATTCAGATCAGCTGCTTACTCCAACGTGAGTTCATTTATCCTTCACCTGATGTATCTAAATTGTTTGTACCTATTACATGTATACAGGCTGACCGTTTGCTCTACCATGTCTTGTTTATATGCAGTGCACTCGCAAGCCATCCTGAGTTTTCGCCTTTTTTAGAGTAAACCACCGGAGGTGGTTAAAGTAAAAAGTAGTTTAAATTTAGCATTCTGTTCTTCTCAACTCTTTTTCTTCATCCCTCCTCATCCTCGTTACACTCTCCAAATAATAATCCTTCCCGAGCACACTTTCAAGCAAGATGGAATCGCCGGTTTCTGCCATTGGATTTGAAGGTTACGAAAAGCGACTTGAGATTTGCTTTTTTGAGTTAGGAAACTCTTACGGCCCTGGATGTGGCCTACGGTCCCTCTCCAAAAATCAATTGGATGGAATTCTGACACCTGCTGCATGCACCATAGTGTCTTCATTGGCAAATGATGAAGTTGACTCTTATGTCCTTTCTGAGTCCAGCCTTTTTGTCTACTCTTACAAGATCATAATCAAAACTTGTGGCACCACGAAACTTCTGCTCTCGATCCCGCCTATTCTTAAGTTAGCAGATGCTCTTAACCTGAAAGTGAAGTCTGTGAGGTACACACGTGGTAGTTTCATCTTTCCTGGTGCTCAGCCATACCCACATCGTCACTTCTCCGAAGAAGTGGCCGTACTCGACGGCTATTTTGGTAAGCTTGCTGCAGGCAGCAATGCGTATGTTATGGGCAGTGCTGATAAACAACAGAATTGGCACGTCTATTCTGCTTCAGCCGAATCTGCCAATGCCAATAACGTGAATCCTGTTTATACATTGGAGATGTGCATGACTAACTTGGACAAGAAGAAGGCATCCGTGTTTTTCAAGACTCAATCTAGCACTGCTGCTGAGATGACTGAAGTTTCAGGCATTCGGAAGATTCTTCCAGAATCAAACATATGTGATTTCGACTTTGATCCTTGTGGTTACTCGATGAATGCTGTCGAAGGCGAAGCAATCTCCACAATTCACATAACGCCTGAAGATGGATTCAGCTATGCAAGTTTTGAAGCAGTGGGTTATGATTTCAGAGAGGTTGACTTGACTGCAATGATCGAGAGGGTGTTGTCCTGCTTTGGACCTGCTGAGTTTTCTGTGGCATTACACTGTGACACTCCTGGGATGCAGCTTTATGCTGAGTCTGGCCTTGACATTATCGGATACGTCTCTGGAGAAAAGACTACTGAAGTGCTTGGTGAAGGAGGATCGGTTACATACCTCACATTCAGTAGCTGTGGTAGCTGCGGATCCCCCACGTCGATCCTTCATAACTGCTGTTGGAGTGAGAACGAGGATGAGGAAATGGAGAAGAAGATATATTAATGAGAAATATGTTTATTCTCCTTTTTAGTATGCAATATCATAGTCTGGTATGGATATCCAGGCATCCAAATAATGCTTCTTTATGGGTTCATGAAGTCTACTAGTAGTAAGTTTTTGGTTTTTAATTCAGTTCTGTGGTGTATTATGTCTGGGAATTGAAATAATTGGCCTCTGCCGAGTCTATGAAGCTCGTGGCTTTATATAACGTTTGGTATTAATATGAGTTGTCTGGTGTGTAATAATAAAACCTTTTGGGGGGACTATATATAACTGTGTGTTTTGATGTGTTTCTTAACTGTGTGTTCTGATGTGTCTCTGAACATTTCACTTCAGTGTTTGGTTCCCTTCTTGAGAAATAAGTCATTATGAGATCCGTGCCATATACCGGCGATCTTATGAATTACAACTCTATGGAAACAATTTTAACAAGTTATTACTTATGGTTGCTGCTTCTATTTCTGCTACCATTTTTATTTTATGACATCATGGTCTTATTGATGTTTAAATAGAAAATCGATCTATTGAAAGATCAAAAAATCAATTAATCCAAAATTGATAATAAATACGCACCTCGATTCGTACCATTTTCTTTTTTGGATATGTCCTTTTCACTACTATATTTTCTTTTCGTTCTTGATTTTGATATTCATATTTAGGTCTTTGTTCCAACCATAGTATCATGCTATTGAAAATTATACTGGAAACCCACGGGCTTCAACGATCAAGCTCACTAGGAAATACTGTCATAAAGATAAATAGAAGAAGAATGCTATAATAAAAAAGATGCAAGTCTTTGATATCCCCGGCAACAAGTTTGGGATTCAATTATGGGAGAAGCAGATGATCAAGCTGAGTTATAAGTGAAATTCCTACCATTAGAAACATAATGCATGAGCTTCAGTTGGAAAAAGAAAAAAATTGGCATCTACTCAACCACAACTGAAATTGGAAACTACATACAAGAACAATAGTTCATTATGCTCATCTCGCGCGTATCATATAATCTTATCAATCACCTTCTCTAAGGAAGCAGACCTTGAACTGAAAGATCTTGACACCGGTTCTCTGTAAAATTTGTGCAGCTACAACTCTGTTATGGAGATTTTCTCTTGGTTCAGTAAGGTCGAAACTTTCTTGCAGCCCTCAATTGCTGTATCCGTTTCTTATCCTGCTCAAATTTGCTCTGCAGCACCATGATCTCTGTGCACAATACAAAAGCTAACAATGATAAGCTACGACTGAACCAGAAAATAACCATATTGAAATTCACTCTAGGAATATGTTGATGCTCAAACCAATGAGAAATCGATTAGTGAGATAATTGTCAAAGCATGGTATGAAATTTTGTCCAGAAAAAATTAACATTTCTGGTCATAAACTACAAGTAGAATAACAGGAGAAGCTATTGGTTTTAAAACCAATAAACATAAGCTACTGAAGCAGTCCAACTTTTATGAGATTGAAAGATGAGTCACAGATCCATGATAAAGGGACAAGTTCACAAGTGCGATCAGACAATTGCATATAAACAAGACAGAGAGAGTGCTTGGACAACTCGATCTTGAAGATTTCAAGAACAAACAAGTGTAAAGGTAACTGTTCTCCTCTCTCCAACAATTCTCTCTATAAAAGGGGGTGAACTCTTTACAACTTAAACAAATTGAAACTGGTAGTTGAGGTGGTTTTCAAGAGGTCAAACTCACTGCTGTTCCAAGGATTATCTGAGACTCATTTTGGCTATCTACCATGAATGACAGAAAAACTTGCTAAACTTATGATATAACAAGTTATCAGAACCACGGCTGCCTTTTCAGGCATCCTAATATTGACTGAGTTATCTATGACACTTCACCCCAAGCTCAGAAACCCCCTTCATCAGAAAATGTAAATACTTTTTCATTATTTGATTGATTAGATAATTTGAACCATTGAGATTTTAAATATACCTTTTAGAAAATTTTTAATTGAAGAAAACAAAGTCAATTGGATACATGTGGAGGCAGAAAGTATTGACGAAGGCAAAGATATAATAAACAGACCATTTCTCTTTGCTTCTCTTTTCTGAAACCGGTAGAAATCTAATCCCACGTCTTTATTTTTCTTGTTGGCCATATAATCCATAACTGCAGCCTGAGAAACAGAACCGACTGCAATTCCAGTTTCAGAATCCGTGTTCTTTTTCCTGCCTTTGTGATGTACAACAACCGTCCATCCATCTTCAGCAGCAAGGGCTTCTTTTTCTTTCTTTTCCTGTATGTACCAAATAGAAAAATATGAAAGGATAAACAATATTTAAATATATACAGCCACTAGACTGTAAGAACATGATTAATTAGTTTCTTATTGTTCTCGTTCAAGAGTCCAAAAGAACTAATCTTGTACTTATTGTTATAAGTTGGTTCAATACAATTTTCATTGTTTGAACAAAAAAAGGAACATGATTAGTCGTTAGAAAATAAACAAACTTTTATAAACAATATTTAAATATATACAGCCACTAGACTGTAAGAACATGATTAATTAGTTTCTTATTGTTCTCGTTCAAGAGTCCAAAAGAACTAATCTTGTACTTATTGTTATAAGTTGGTTCAATACAATTTTCATTGTTTGAACAAAAAAAGGAACATGATTAGTCGTTAGAAAATAAACAAACTTTTATGACATATCAGTCTCTCTACCTGTATGAGGCAGTGGTAAGATCTGCGTACTTTCTACCCTCCCCAGACCCCACTTGTGGGATTCCACTAGGTATGTTGTTGTTGTTGTTGTTGTTGTTGTTGTTGTTATGACATATCAGTGTGAGGGATGGTCACAAGATAAGGGGAAAACTCTTTAACAATGAGGATCGAACTCTTTAAAGACCAAATCCAGCAGTTTTTTCAAGATTAAGCATAAGCTATGGAGTACTACAATGAGAATTTTTCCCAACCACAATATATGAAAAGGTTCATCAACATCCAAGCATTCTACACATACTCCAGAAAAGGATCAATAACTCAATAAATGACATGATAGTCTGGAAACTGACGTACCTGTTCCTTTTTCGCCTCGTAGTCAATTATAAATTCATCAATCCTTTCTTGCAACACTTCTAACCCTGGCCTACTCTGATAATAATCAGCAACCCATTCTGGATAAAGAAAAAAAAGTAGAGTTTTTATTTATCAATGTATACTTGTGTTCTGATATTAAAAAGAATAAACATTTCAATTCATCATGTCTAGGAAAATAACTGGCCAAACATTAAAGTAAAACCAGGTATGTGTTGATCATGTCTCAAAACAAGAAAAGAAATAAACAGCAAGAACTATTAATATGTTGTGAGTAATTTGGATGAGTTTCTTTAGAATATTTGATGAGGTAAATCTCATATCAAAATCACAACGAATATAACAATAGAAACAAGAAGTATTTCATCAACTTTTTTCCTTTTGAAATAATAATATAATTATTATATATTTTTTCAAATCATAAAGTAACAGGTATTTCGTATATATATGAAGTGATAGTGAGAGGAAAATCATACTTCTCATTCCTTTGGAATAATCCTCATCCCCTGAAGATAGTTCATAAACCTCTTCTTCTTCAGCGTGTTCTCTCTCCACGGGAATATTATCCTTAGCTATTGATAATGGATGATCCTTATCTACCATGTCATCTGTCTCTTTTGAATTGCCTATAGAAATTAGACAACATTGAAGGAAAAAAGTAAAAATATAGATCTTCACATTAAGTTGTTTTTTCACAATCATACGCATCAAAAGACTGTCGGTCAATCAAAGTGCATGATAGCCACTGGGTATAACTGTTATCATGACATCACTGGAGCAATGAAGTTCATTTCAATTGATAAAAGTGTCATGTCACTACCTTTTCACATTTAGAGTCAAACTATATGGTTTAAAGTACTACATGTTTCTACCATGATATCCTAAAATAATTCATAGTTTCCTAGGAAAAGAATGAATTTCTTACTGTTTCCTGGAAATAAATATTTTAGGAACTGCAATCAGGATTCACTTCGTTGTGTTCAAAAGTTAAACCTTTCAGTAGTTTCAATGCCACATAATTAGAGACATAAGGGCATGCTAGGAAGTGCTGCATACTGCCTGCTAGAGAGAAACTTTATTGACTCACACCAATTACTTAACATTTTTCAGCACCTTAGATATTTTAAATTTGAAATACACGATTACTAGATAATAGAGAGAAATATTGCAACTCAATAATCTTTTTCTCCAACCTCTTTGTCGTTTCGGGACACCGTCAACTTCAGCTTTGCCAGCTTTCTTGTCACTTTTTCTCTTCTTTCTCCTGGATTTTCTTGTCTCCTGATTATCAAGTTCACTCGATATGGTATTTTCTTGACCAATTCCATCCTCTATTTCATTAGATTGATCAACCCCACCACTTTCAGCAAGTGTGTTACTTTTCCTCTTCTGCTTTGATGATTTGCCCTTTTTCTTTTCTCCATCTGCATTACTTGATTCATCTGCTAAAAACCTCAGATAAATCACCCATATACGCCAACAATTAATGCTCACAACATAAATTATTAATCACCTTTACCAATTCATTACCTTTATGATATGAGAGATGGCATTCAGCTATCTCATCCTTGCTTCTATTTAGCATATCCAATTTCTTCTTCAACCTTTTCTTTTCTTTTGTTACCTTGTGAAAATTTCTCTCTACAGAAAGACATCAAATAGCATATTCAGTAAACATATAGAAAAAGTAAATAAGTACTAGAATGAGCAGAGAAGTCCAAAAGATTCTGGTAAGAATATTTTTCTTTCTAGTTTATCCAACATTCAGGATCCTTTACTGTCACATCTGCTCACATTGCCTGATCATATTATTGATAATGTTGAACCCTAGATCTAAAATAATTGCCCTTTTAGGGTATCAAGTGTGCTGATAATTTTGCATAAAAAACATTATCTTGATTGATATTCATGTATTTTGAGTGCCAACAAAAAGACATTGAGACTTTCATCTATGCATGATATTCATAAAAATGAAAAGAGAAGCCTCCTCTAACGGAGATAGGGCCGGATTGCAGCTGAATGTCTGAATCATCAAAAGTTTCTCCATAAGATGACCTCAACATGAAGAGCTGAATTAAGTAAATAGATAAACTTCACAGCAATGGATAACTTCCAAAGAGTATCTGATGTGAGCAAGGAATAATTCATTGTTATGGTCAGTGCATTGGCATAATGATTCCTCAGTTTGTTGTTTCTGGTTCCTTGCTCTTATAATAGCTAAACTATTATGGCAGTTGACAATTCATAGGGAACACAGATTGATCATAAGCAGTTAATTTATGCTTTCAACATAAACCACAAGATAGGAAGGAGTGGAAGGTACAAGGATAGTAGGGGGTGAAGGGTTGTTTCCCTTGCTAAGGTGTAGGCTTGTTAGTGCCTATCATAGTACTAATCTTACCCTTGTAATTCATGCCATATGTTGTTTATTGTGTTTCTGATTATCACATTATTTTGCTGTTGTCACTGCTTTTTCTTATTAATGCCTATGCTTTCTTCAGTGTTTTCTTCTTCTTTACTTGGGTTTGATGCAGTTGAGCCAAAGGTCTCTCAGAAACAACCTGTAAGGTCTGCGTACGCTCTGGCTTCCCAAAGCGCACTTAATGGGATTTCACTTGGTACATTGTTGTTGTTGTTAACATAAACAACATGATACCGATCAATTAAGGACCAAACTGTTCAACCTGTTAGGAACCGTGGCTGTAGCAGTTGTAATTAGCAGGTAGTTATAACTCAGCCAAAACATCTAAGAATCTAATACTTGTCAACAAACTTTATAAAGGAACATTTTCTTACAGACTAGGCTAAATATGTATCAATGAATTGCTCAACAGGATATTAGTGAGACTCAAACTCAAAACTCAAAATGTGGCATTTTTTCCACTTGGGATTGATTAATTAGTTGGAAGAAAAAATAAAGGGGTCTATTGCAATGAAAAGTAGTGCAGAAAAAGAGAGAAACATTGAATGAGCAATAACTTACCGTTTTGCACAAAGTTAGAGTTCATTCTTTGAGAGTCTCCATCTTTCTTCTTCTTTTTCGTTAGCTTCCTCTGCAAGTCCTTTTCTCCCATCCTCCTCTCCAAACGTCGGTCACTGGATAACACAAAAATTAGGGGAAAACAATAATCTTTTTAACTGAAAACAAAAACAGAAACAGTTCCTTTGCTGTAGAAAACAAATTCAAGAGTTAATGGTGCACCAATAAGGGGCCAAGGAGCGGCGACGTCTCTGAAAGTATAAACTCTGAAACTTCTGTTTTTGGCGACTGGGAGAACGAAAAAGACGATACGCAGGGACAGGGTAAATCGAAATAAAAAGAGAAAATACAAAAGGTACCTCTAAGTTTGAATAGCAACACTTTAACCCCCTCTTCGAACATACCCTACATTTAAATATATTTTTGTGTTTTGATTAGTCAAATAAATTACTTTTTATAAAATAATTTTATTCGGAAAAAATAAATTACATAAATTGTATTTCATATTAGTTGTCTCCCTTCCATCAAACGCACTCCATTCCCATAGTTATTCGCACACTCCGATCTTTTGTTATTGTTCCTAGTGTTTATCTAAATTAACATTAATTATTTTTAAAAAATTACTTTATTTCTCAAGTATGAATTTTTCGATGACACAGACTTTTGTAGTTCCTCTGATTGTGCATGAACGACTCATATAAAGAACTTAGAAACTAATTATATTAGGAAGAAGCTCTTATCTAATACTTCCTATTTGAGTCGGAATGTGACAAAACTAATATGTTTTTTGTCAAACCCTTTGATAGGCAATCTGCCCCAAGGCAGTAGCCAAGACATGGCGCCAACTTAACGTGCAATATATTATCTCTTAGCTACCAAAAAGAAAAAGAAGTGCATTTTTAAGTAACGAGACTATTAATGTTGAAATATAAATTCAAAAAATACATAATATTAATTTTACAAAAAAGGCAAAATATATTTATTGACATAGAGATGTCAAGGGAATCTTAATAATTTGTGATGACTAGTTAAACTTTCACCTTGTTGGTGACTGGTGAGTGTTCAATTTTCCATATTGTAATTTCTTCTCCATTTCTCCTTTCCCTTCCCACATTTCATTTTGGGGTTTAGTTTGATTAATTTTCAAAATTAATTTAGATCATGATGATTTGATATTTGAAAATAAAAATTTAGATATGCAAAAACTATACGAAAAAATATATATTGCAAATTTTTTCATATCAATATAATAAATATATACATATCTCAAAATGTTGACCAAAATTCATATTGTTTGACTTTCAAAAAGAAAATTGTGACAAATATTTTGGAATAAGAGAGTATTAAATAATATTCCATTATTCTCACATCACAATTTTATGATAATTAAACAAATACTTCCAGTATTTTATAAGTACTTATTTCTATGCAATCCAAACGTAGTAGTGCTATTTATTATTAATACAAATAATTTTTTCTAAATGCATTAAATTAATGTGATGATACAGTATAGTTTTATAACTAGAAATACTTAGTTGATTGAATCTTTTCCTATGATATTAAGAAATTAGAGTAAATTACAAGTGAACTTGAATAATAATAAACTTATTCCGAGTCTTAAGTTTTATTTTGTTTTTTTAACCTCAAAATAAATGAAGTTTATGCAACTTCTTCCCCAAATTGAGGCCTAGAATATGTCTTACCCTTTAGCCAAGATTAACAAGTGTCCCGCACTGAATGGATTTCAAGACCTATAATTTACCTCCAATCTTCCTAAAATAATACATCAACAAGCAATTCCAAGTTCTTTTAAATAATTTCATTTCTCTGAGTTTGTAACATTGTTTGCTCAATTTTCATCACAAAATCATGGATAACTCCCAGAACTTGAGCTACCAAGCTGGCCAAGCCAAGGGCCAAGCCCAGGTAATCTATATGCTATAATTACTTGCACATCCATTAACATGCTCGAATAAGAATTGGATCATATAGCTCTGCCCTAATAACACGCGATATATATTATTATGTAACAGGAAAAAGGTAACCAAATAATGGACAGGGCTGCCAATGCTGCACAGTCTGCTAAGGAATCACTTCAGGAGGTTTGACCATTGACATTTCATTTTATATATTTGCTGTTCCTAGTAGTCATTTAGCTATTCATAAGACCTAAAAATTAACATGTTTGTGTTATATTTGGTTTATAATTTTATAGGCGGGGCAGCAAATGCAGGCCAAGGCACAGGGGGCGGCAGATGCAGTTAAAAATGCCACTGGCTTTAACAAATGAAATCCTACATATTTTCGATTGCTGCCAAATAAATGGACATCTTTTCGACCCTGCGCATAACGACAGCTTGAGTGCACTCAATTTGTCCTTTTTTTTTTCTCTTAAATAATTTGTAGTCTTTTTGGTTTTAGTTGAAATTAGGAAAGCAATTTCTGTTAGTTTAAGAAAAATAAGAAGCTGTGTATAGGTAACATTGTCACAACTTTCTTTCTTTCTTTCAATCTAATAATAATATTTAGTTTTGTTGAATCTCCGAACTTACACAGTTGAGATGATATAGTTATAACTTTTTCTATTACAATTCGTTCAACACTTTTATCTTATCAAAGTCAAATTTTACCAATTCTTTTAAGTTGTATCGCATCGGATATACATAATTAAGGTCCTATAATTATAGTTATACATTCATAAGCCATATGATAACTTTTTTTTTATTTCAATTTCTTCAACGCTTTTATCTTATCAAAGTCAAATTTTACCAATTCTTTTAAGTTATATCGCATCAAATGTACATAATTAAGGTCCTATAATTATAGTTATACATTCATAAGCCATATGATAACTTTTTTTATTTCAATTTGTTCAACTCTTTTATCTTATCAAAGTCAAATTTTACCAATTCTTTTAAGTTATATCGCATCGGATGTACATAATTAAGGTCCTATAATTAAAGTTATACATTCATAAGCCATATGATAAATATCGAAAATTGAAATGCAATTTGTCTCTTATTAATTATGGTAGGACTAAATATAAAAATAATTGATCAAAGTTTAATCAATTTGAAGTTTTGGACATCAAAAAATGAAAAAATATTAAACATTTCGATAAGAATATTAACATATAGTAATATATGCAAAATAATTAATTTTCAATATTTCAACTGTTATCAAACTTTGCTCACGTCACATTATGATAACATAAAGATAATAAAAAGAAAAATCATTACTATAGTTGATGTGGTGTTAATTAGAGCTCCAATTATTTCAAACAAGGTGGATTCCTTCTTTCTGAAAAGACTATTTTCAATTATGCAAACATTCAAAAAAAAAAAAAAACACTCTTTAGGATTTGCATGTTGATTTATGTATAGTTTTAAAAATAGAGAAAAAATAATACTCCATTTGTTTCATTTTATATGACACTTTTTTCTTTTGGTCCATCCCAAAAAGAAGTTACCTTACTTTAATTGAAATAATTTACCTTTAAAATTTATTTTTTACCCTTAATGAACCACACAAATATTTAAGAAAGAATGATTTCAGACCACACTTTCCTTTTTTCTTAAATACCATGCGAAGTCAAAGGATGTCACATAAAATGGGACGGAGGGAATACTTTTTATAATTGTTTGAATCCAAATATGAAATTGTACATAATTGTGCATTATTACGACCTAACCACCATAAATTAGAGTAATTCAATATAAGCGCCCGCAGAAGTATTTATCCTGTCAAAATAGACTAATAATTTAAGGAATGTTTGATTTGGATACAAGTAATGTTGAAATAAATTATGCTAGAATAATTTCTGTTGTTTGTTTGGTTTGTCATATTTAAAATTATATTCATTGCGTAATTTTTAAGAATGAGTTATTTGTTTACAAAAATACCCTCCAACTTATTTAATTTTTTTTATACATTTTCTTTGCAAACTTTAGTTATTTATTCTCAAAAATAAAATGTTCATCTTACTTAACTTAAATACTTTGTGTGTATGCATTTTCTTGATTGTGCCGCGTGTTTTTTAAAATTAAAGTTTTATCTTATTTAACTTTGAAATAAAATTTCTATCTAATTTAGCTTTAAATAAAATCAACATCTTATTTAACTTTAAATATAAAACTTTCATCTCCATCTTATTCAACTTTAAATAAAATTTTCATCTTATTTAACTTAAAAATAAAAATTTCTTAAAAATAAAACTTCCATATTTTATTTTTTAACCTCAAAATAAACTAAATTTATGCAACTTCTTCCCCAAATTGAGGCCTAGAATATGTCTTACTCTTCAACCAAGATTAACAGATGTCCAACACTGAATGGATTTCAAGATCTATAAATACCTCCAATCTTCCTAAAATAATACATCAACAAGCAATTCCAAGTCCTTTTAAATAATTTCATTTCTCTGAGTTTGTAACATTGTTTGCTCAATTTTCATCACAAAATCATGGATAACTCCCAGAACTTGAGCTACCAAGCTGGCCAAGCCAAGGGCCAAGCCCAGGTAATCTATATGCTATAATTACTTGCACATCCATTAACATGCTCTAATAAGAATTGGATCATGTAGCTCTGCCCCTAATGACACGCGATATATATTGTTATGTAACAGGAAAAAGGTAACCAAATGATGGACAGGGCTGCCAATGCTGCACAGTCTGCTAAAGAATCACTTCAGGAGGTTTGACCATTGACATTTCATTTTATATATTTGTTGTTCCTAGTAGTCATTTAGCTATTCATAAGACCTAAAAATTAACATGTTTGTGTTATATTATAGGCGGGGCAGCAAATGCAGGCCAAGGCACAGGGGGCAGCAGATGCAGTTAAAAATGCCACTGGCTTTAACAAATGAAATCCTACATATTTTAGGTTGCAGCCAAATGGGCTCCTTCTTTCTTTTTAATCCAATTCCTAGTCTTTTTGGTTTTATTTCAAATTTTGTTGCTTAGTTTAAGAAAAATAAGAAGTTGTGTATAGGTCACACTCTCACAACTTTCTTTCGATCGATCTAATAATAGTATTTAGTTCTATTGAATCTCTAAATTTGCACTGTTGAGATGATATGATTATAACTTTGTTATTTCAATTTGTTAACGCTTCGTTAGATTGGAAGCCCAATTCTAGGCTTGATATGATGTTAACTAATTAAGTATTTTCGAAAATTCCTCTTTTCTTGAAA
>JAABOM020000049.1:25162951-25173457 GCA_011800125.2 Solanum clarkiae | reverse complement strand
TTACTCTGTTTATTTTTACTTATTCATTATTTCAAAAATATTATTTTTACTTATTATTTTTAATTTACCAAAAAAAATAATTATCTCATTTTATGTTTTACCCTTTACTTATTTTTCAAATCTAATACTAAACTTTAATTAATAAAAATAATAATAATAAAATAATTATGTTAATTATTATTTTTAAAAAAAATATATTAAATTCAAATATGATAAGTAAAAATAAGTGCACCGCGTAATACCAGAATCACATGAAACATGCGAAAGATAGAAAGATGTCTCACACTAAACAAATATTGACTGGTCTTAGGAGGTTCCATTTAACGAAGCAATACGTACAAGCTGTATACAAAACAGCCACGTCAGCAGTCTACAGATTCCCCTTTGTTTCTTTGCTAGTTACTCCTTAACAAGGGTCATTCTTACAAATGCTTGGGCTGTCTTTAATTTTATGGTATTACTTTATAGTATAATATAAGTGGCTGGCTGAAAATATTTTCGACACCAAAATAACCTATAATTTTGATCACCATAAATTTATATTGTTATATCATAGTATTACATAAATTTGATGATAGAGATAAAAAAATTAGTTTAGTATGCTTGTGCAATCTCATGAAAATATGAATATCTTTCTACTATGAAATTCTATGGACGAACAATTTAGTCGGTTGAAACTAGACTTATAGATCTTTGATTTGATAAGCTAGATCCCATCTAACTCTTTATATATCGGAAGAAAGTTTTGAAAAATTAGGCTATAACAATATTATTCAACTTATGCGCTTGATTTAACTAGTTATTCCTATAGGACTTATGTTGAATAGTTCAAAAATTCTCAAAATTTATGCCTAGCAAAATTAGGTCATAAATTTTCATCAAATAAACAACAATGACAAAAATTACAAATCATCTTATTTAAGGGCAAAAATTGTGCAAAAACTTCTATTAATAATGCCAAAGCCAAATAATGGTTACCCAGCACAACAAAACATTTATCCCTTTGGCTACTAATATTCCCAAACCCTATACATACATACATTCATACATATACGTACAAATGATTAAAATAACTTTTTAAGTATATATAATAGATATCAAATCTCCTTTAACTAGTTCGTCTGTTTACTTTTTCAAATTTTAAACTCTGTTAATTAAAATTCTGACTCTGCCATTATATGTATGTGTGTATGTATGCCCAAAATACTCAAAAGGGGAGAAAAGTAATTTGTTTACTATTGTTAATTTATATTGGTGAAAAAACTAAAAGGGAAGCAAGAAAAGGAGAGATGCATGATATTGTCCACCCACAACAAATTGAAATTCCTCTCAATGATGTTTAGGGAGCATGAAAGGATGGAGGTGGCCAGCTTTACCTTTATCAACTACTACTTTACTTTTTTATATATAAAAATTTGTTTCTTTGGAATGACAATCTTATGAAGCGTGTATAAAATCATGTTATATTTTAACTACTCCAAACAACATATCGTGTGCTACTCCATGGTGGAATCAATTAAAGTACATCCATCATGCTCCTCTTGTCCAAGCAATCAATCATAAAGGTAGTAAAAATTTGAGTGGGTAAAAAATATACTTTTATATATACACACTTACAGAGGCAGAATTATCCCTTTGCTTGCTTTCGACAAAAAAATTGTATTATTCATATCTGGTTATAAATAATATTTTATATGTATATAATAGATGCAGAATCTCGTTCGACTAGTTCGTGTGTCTATTTCTTCAGATTTTGAATCCTTTTATTGACAATCTTGACTCCGCCACTGCACACTTAATTATACATAGCCATACATATAATAAGTTGAATTAACAATTTTAAGGTTGAACACATCAACAATCTTTTAAACTTATTGATAAATTTTGTTTAAACAAAACTTGAATCATATTGTATTTGATTGAGTATCTAAATACATGATAAAGTGTGCATTCCTCTCAGACACATCCAACTCACACAACATATTACGGTTACTAGATATAAGTAAATTAGAGACATATTTTAAGTGATTAGCTTGTTTACGTAATGACTTCTTGAGGTCACACACAAAAGTACTTTCTTCAAAAGATTTTGTACTATAATTTAAATATCTAAATAAAATTTATTCACAAATTTAGAAAAATATTTATGTATTCTATCTTATTTCAAAGTTAAAACAGATAATTATCTTGTTATAACATGCTAAATTACACCGATAATAATAAAAAGAACTGCGTCACGGCCAACAAAGATGCCCCTCATGATGGTCATGGTCTTTGGTCCCTAGCCTATTAGACTAATCAAATTCACCAAACCCATTATCAATCTCGAGCCTAATTTTCTTGAGATTCCCACATTCTTAGCCTGTTTTATTTAAAACTAGAATTTATAAAAATAAAATAAGTTTTTTTTGGGATTTTGTTGAATGGCCAAACTCAGGGAATGTTTGATTCCTTTGCAAATCCAACTCCCGTAGCCATTTCTTGCACTCTTACACATCCTAAATGTTTGTTCCAAATTTTTAAAAATAAAATAGTATTACCATTACACATAATAAAGCTCACATGATAATGACAAAAAAATAGCTTATTTCTAAGCCATAAATTAGCTAGTTACTGGAATTTTTGGTCTTATTATAGCTGCGCATTACATTTAAATAACATTATTTATTTGTCTTCAAGATTGATTTTGATTTAAGCTTAAAGTAGAGGTCCATTAAAACTTGTCATTTCTATGTCTATACTTCAAGACAAAGTGCTTGATTAAGATAGTAGCAATTAGATTTCCATAATGGTAAAAAGTATATTCTGCTTTAATAATGTTTAAAAAATTTTAATATATTCTTTTCCTTACAAAGTGTGTGTGTCCCCAGTGACAGGCATGCTAAGTTCTCCTTTTTACAAAGACTGCTTTTTTATTTCTTTCTTTGGAGACTGACACGACAGTAATAAAATGATTTTCTGGCATACAAAAGCTATAGTTTTGTTCTCAATCTAACTATTAGAGGAAAATCCAACAGAGGGGTTTATCTCTCTGGTTTCATCAAGGCCTGATTATTGAGTTTCTGTTTCTTTCTTGAAATTTAATGGCAAATAGAAGAGAAACAAAGGCTGCATTCTTGTATGTGGTTACATTCTTGGCCCTTTGGACCTCTGTAGCAGGATTGCTTTCTCCTAAAGGTGTCAACTTTGAAGGTAATTAGTGTCCCTATTGATGAAATTATGCATAATGTATACTCCATAGTAAGTTTGGTCCTCTTGTTTTGTTTCAGTGCAAGCTTTAGTGGCCATAAAAGCTGCTTTGAAGGATCCTCATCGGGTTCTTGATAATTGGGATAGCACTTCTGTTGATCCATGTAGTTGGGCTATGGTTACTTGCTCTCCTGAGAGTTTAGTTATTGGCCTGTAAGTATTTCTTGCAAATTTTGTTCTCTGTGTGTGTGTGTCTTTGGGATTCAAAATGTTGGATGTTTTACCTTATGCAGAGGGTCACCAAGCCAGAATCTGTCTGGAACTCTTTCACCTAGCATTGGCAATTTGACAAATCTTCAGATTATGTGAGTTACTAAAATCAGTGATTTCAAGCTTTCTTGATTATCCGTCTTACTTTCTTGAATAATCATTTTTAAAAAAAATTTGAGACAGATTGCTGCAGAATAACAATATAACAGGACCAATACCAAAAGAAATTGGAAGGCTCTCAAAGCTTCAGACTCTTGATCTTTCTGATAACTTCTACACTGGTGATATTCCTCTTTCTTTGGGACACTTGAATGACCTCAAGTACATGTAAGAATCTTCAATTTTTATGTTTCATTTTCTTATCTTCCAAAACTGTCAATCAGTTTCCTTATATTAATTTGTTCAGGAGGCTCAATAATAACAATCTATCAGGAGAAATTCCGGTCTCATTAGCCAACATGTCACAGCTCACTCTAGTGTAAATTTCTATTGCTTTACTTATCTTTTTCTTTTTCTCCTTTACAAAACTTTGGATTGATTTTGGATGTTTTCATTCAGGGACTTATCCTTCAATAACTTGAGTGGACCAGTACCTAGGTTCCCTGCTAAGAAATTCAAGTAAGCTAATTAATAGTTCATTCATGTCTTGTTAAATGAAAGCTTGGAGTGTTGGAAATAATTTATGTTCTCTTGTTGTTCTGTGATTGTAGCATTGTTGGAAATCCATTGATCTGTGCGACGGGGTCTGAGCCAGACTGCTATGGAATGCAACTGTTGCCTATGTCGATGACATTGAACAGTTCAGAATGTATGCATTATAGAATATAATTTTCCAAATCTAACTATTTTATCCAGCCTGTAACTTCTGATTTTGCATGGTCTTCTGTTTAACCTGACTTGTGGGTTTTTAAGACGAGGGTTCCCGTAAACAACCTCTCTACGTTTATGAGGTAGTGGTAAGGTCTGCGTACATTTTAACCTCCACAGACCCCACTTGTGGGATTCCACTGGATATGTTGTTGTTACTGTTTCTGTTTAACCTGACTCTATTGCTCCGTGTTATCCAGCTTCGTCTTCTGGGAAGCAAAAAAGTCACAAAATTGCGCTTGTATTTGGCTCGACTCTAGGCTGCATTTCTTTGCTCGTTCTTGGAATTGGACTCTTTCTATGGTCAAGGCGTAGACACAATCACCAAGCCTTTTTTGATGTTAAAGGTTGGCCAGTTGTTCTAAACTTTAGCTGATGAAAGTTACGATCATTGCTTCATACTCATTTCTATAATTTGCTATTCTTAGATCGGCACCATGAAGAAGTTTCCCTTGGGAATTTGAGAAGATTTCAGTTCAAGGATCTACAAATTGCAACCAACAACTTCAGCAGCAAAAACATTTTAGGAAAAGGTGGTTTTGGGAATGTTTATAAAGGTCATCTTCCAGACGGGACTCCTGTGGCTGTAAAGAGGCTGAATGATGGCAATGCAATTGGTGGTGAGAAACAATTCCAGACAGAAGTCGAAATGATAAGCTTAGCAGTGCACCGTAACCTCCTTAGACTCTATGGATTTTGCATGACACAGTCGGAGAAGCTTTTGGTTTACCCTTACATGTCCAATGGTAGTGTAGCTTCTCGTCTCAAAGGTAAAAAAAAGTACAATTTAGGAAGTGGCATTTCAGATTTCTTATTTTCTTGAGCTGAAATTTAGTCCGTGTTACTTTCAATAGCAAAACCTGTGTTGGACTGGGGAACAAGGAAGCGAATTGCTATAGGAGCTGCTCGAGGACTGTTATATCTTCACGAACAATGTGATCCAAAGATAATTCATAGAGATGTTAAAGCAGCAAATATATTGCTCGATGACTATTGTGAGGCGGTTGTGGGAGATTTTGGGCTGGCTAAGCTTTTGGATCACCAGGATTCACATGTCACAACTGCTGTCCGCGGTACAGTGGGGCATATAGCCCCCGAATACTTATCGACAGGACAATCATCTGAGAAAACAGATGTGTTTGGATTTGGAATCCTTCTTCTTGAACTGATCACAGGTATGAGAGCCATAGAATTTGGAAAAGCATCCAACCAGAGGGGAGTAATGCTTGATTGGGTAAGTATCAATTTGAATGCCCTTATAGTCATAGAAATGCTATATAAGTTGTAAGGATATGTGAAAACATTTGAACTTAAACTCCGTGCCAAATCAAACATCGCTCACATGTCACTCATGACAATTGCTATTCCCCTAGTGTAACATTTGGTGTACATTTATATCAGGTTAGGAAAATTCACCAAGAGAAGAAACTTGATGTCCTTGTTGATAAAGACTTGAGAATCAACTATGATCGAATCGAGCTAGAGGAAATGGTTCAAGTTGCTCTCCTCTGCACACAATATCTTCCAGGACACAGACCAAAAATGTCTGAAATCGTTCGTATGCTTGAAGGTGATGGACTTGCAGAGAGGTGGGAAGCATCCCAAAAATTCGATAGCAGTAACAAGTACAAAACGAAAGAGCTTTCCTCATCCGAGAGATTTTCGGATCTCACCGATGATTCTTTGTTACTTGTACAAGCCATGGAGTTGTCTGGTCCTAGGTGAGCAAGACATTCATAACTACACTATCAACAGATTTCTAGCTAGAGGTAATTTATTAAACTATATGTGGTATTGTATAGTAATGAACCATCAAAGATTCAAAGAACTTTGATGCGTCTCTTTCTTTCTTGTATATGCTCGAGTTCAATTTTATTTGTGTTTTTAGTTTTTACAATGAAAATTTGAAATTTGTGCATTTGGATTATGAATTAGCATGCATAATGATTACAGCGGCAATTTAAGAGGATAATGGAATTGCTAATGATTTATTCTTTAAGAAAAAGTTGCTAGGTACAAGTATACTTTATATTTCAGTGCAACGCACGAAGCCACACTATAAGACATAATAGCAAGGAATCCAAGAAACACAGTGGTCCAGCATAAAACTTATATATAATATACATAGAGAAAATGTATGGCGTTATTTTGGGATAGAAAGTATATATTTATTATAACAATCAACTTCTCTTTTGTTGAGACACAAAGTCCCACATTGGTGGTTAATGGGATGGGTGGTCTTCTTATAAGGTTTAGACAATCCTCCTTCCTTCAAGTTAGCTTTTGGGGTGTGAGTTAGGCCTAAGACCTACTTCATCTTCAGAATCATTTTTTAATTTTATGTCTTTTATAATATTATATCATATAACAACCTAACAGTATTTAGACAAACCCAATCGTAATCGGGAGATTTGATTTATTTATATTCCATTGGGTCAAGCCACGTCTAATCTTACTGGTAGATGTTAAAAAAGACAGGTCCCATTCTTCTTAATACTAGAGATTTAACGCACAATTTTACAAACTTAATCATGTAATATTTGCTCTCCACTTCTCCTGATATTACAAGAGTGAATATTTTGCAGTACCCAAGAATGATTTTTGAAAATAAAAAATGCTTAGCTCAGCCTCGCTTAATACCATGTGAATGATTAAAATTTTGCATGTTGTGGTCATAATCGTAATTAAGGCGAAGTTACTTGAGGATTAAACTTAGTAGATGGGCATTCGCTGTATGTGTATGTATAATCAATGTATATATTATGTATAGTCAAGTTATAGTCAATTTTTGAATGTATCATAATATATATTTAGTATATAACTTATGTATAAGTAATTAACATTATATATCCAGTTAATACTTTCTTTGACTTTTGATAAGCTATATTGTATAATTACTGTCTATTTCCTACGATTTTTGGATATTTTTACATAAAAGGATCATACTTATTATAAACTAATTAGTTTATTATGTATATTTGAAATTAGCCCAATTTAAATGAAAATCGAGTAATATATCATCCAAATGGACCTGGAATCATATAAGATTGGGCCGCAACAGATTTCAAAGCCTAATCCCAAGTTCTAATTCAAATAGCCCACAGATTTCAAAGTCGAAAGCCTTCAACATTTAACCACAATTGGCTCTCTTGCAGATTGCAAAATTTGAATTTCCCCTTTTACCTGGATTAGATAATTTATAGTTGCTTGTTCTTGGGATATAAAGTAACACACTAAATTAGCAAGCGTCGAATCATTGTTTACCAACTTTGGATTATTTCAAACCCCATACATATTGACTGCTACCACTAGTATAATTTATCTTTGTTGGGCATTGAAATTATAAAAAACATAGCACCGAAAATGTCATCAATTTTCTTAAAAAATTATGAGTGTTCTTCTTTTTTTTTAAAAAAAATAATTAATAAATTGGGGGTAGGGGAAGGAAAAACGGGGAGGGGATTACAATGTGGGGATCGAACCATCACCAACAAGGTGAGAGTTTAGGTAGCCAACCAACTGAGTTACTAAAATATAAAATTAATTCTTTCAGAAAAAATTTTCTCATCACATTTCGCACATGAAACTTTCATGTGCCGAAAGGACTCATCCGAAAGCTTTTCCTTGAAAATACATACATATATATATATATTTTTTTTTTTAAAAAAAAAAAAAATATTTTTCGAATCTCCTTAATAAAATTTCAAGATTCGATATCGTAATCTTACATTCCATCGAATGCCTGAGTTCTGTAGGCTAGTTGACACTCACTGTTGGAAAAAAGAAGAGTAATTACTTAACTGCTGTACGAAGATATTCACTAACTAGTTGTAATCTGGTACTACAATGATTTTTTTTTTTGGTTACATCTAAGTTTATTTGTACTAATCATAAGAACTGAATTGACAGTTTTTATGTCCAGGTATTTAAATTATGTGAAAGTATTATGATATTTTCTACAAAGATTTAAAAATCTCAATCAAATGATACTACTGGTCCAAATCTTTGAATAATCAAGCCAGTCTGAGCAAGAGAATGTACAGCATTTTACACGTTATATATCTCAACAAAAAATCATCGACCCTATTATTCAAATAGCTACAACTATTATTAGGTAACGCAAACATTCAAGCTACAACAAGGTCCATGCGGGAGCTGGGATGACCCGATGATGCTTATTGGCAGACTTAGTTAAAAAATAAAATTGTGCTTTTATTATTAGCTATAACTTTTGACATAAGCTTCGATCCTAACACTATGTAAAAGAATAGCTAACACATTATAATCTTAACACAATGAAGTATTTCTAACGCAAAGGTAAATTCATAACTTTAAAATCTGTAGATTTAGAATTTTCTATGGCAATAAAACAAAACAACAACATACTCAGTGAAATTTCACTATTTTATAGAGATCGAGAGTTTATTTTCAAAATTAATTATCTGTGACAATGAATGGGTAAATCTAGAAGGTGATATATGGCCTATTTGGAGAGCCCAAAAGTGTTAATTTCCCATGCCCATTTAACGCAAGACACATGACTAAAGTAATTTAGTAAAGTTTTGAGCTTATCTTTGACTGAGTCATCAATTGAGTTACGCAAAGTTGAATACTAGCATGTCCATCAACATTCTGAAGATGATTAAGACAGCAAATCCAAATCAAATAAATACAAAGGTAAGGATATTACAGTAGTGGCCTGTAATGCTTGGGGTTAGCAACAACCAGGCTTTACCTTTCAACTGGGCCCAAAATCCATGTGAATTGGGCCCTAACTTTTAGCCCACTAGAACTTGTGGTTAAGGTTGGATCTCAATCCATCTCCAGCACTCCCACGTGGCACCAACCCATTGGGTCTAATCCTTACACAAAACTTGTCTGAGTCAGCTTTACTAATTGTGTTAAATGTCTGACTGAACAGCTGCCACGAAGTCTCTCAACAAATTCATTTTTGGATTATCCTTAAAATTTAAGAGTATTTGACGGACAAAAGTGTGATAATTGTGCACAAGAAAGTTGATGTAGACGTATGAATTGGTAAACAGATCTAAAGCCCCGCAAAAGAAGACACACATAGCCCATAGGTAACATTTGTAGTGGGTGTCCTGGGAACATGCTCGAAGAAAATAACTTTTTTCACATCTTATAAAACAGAAAATCTCTCTCATAAAAATGTCATAAACTTAAAAAATATATCAATTCTTTCTAAAGACGTGTACAGTTTTATTTTTGAATTCAAGAATGACAACTTCAGTGTAACACTAAACTGAAGTTTCACACGTAAAAATTTCGAACTCCAAAACAGTGTTTCGAAATTTGAAAAATGGAGAAGAAAGAAAAAACATATTTGCATTACTTTGTTTTGTCTGAAGCTCTGAATATCATGCAATTATTTTGTAAATGTTCGTTAATATTTTAGTTAGCTGTCTTTGGAGGTACCTAGCTCATAACAACGTAGTAAAAATTGAGTTACCTAGCTCATAACAATGTATTAAAAATTAAGTCAAGTCATTACATTTTGAATAGGGAAGATGATCAATTTTGCCCCTTTACTATGTGAAGATGATTAATTTACCCTCTATTATATTATTTGTATAAAAATACTCTCATTATTACCTAAAAAGTTTAGATGTACCTCTTTTCCATTGGGTACCCCAAGGTAGACACCCAACTCCGCATGTCACTGACATTTGGTGAGTTAGACGCGACATGATCATGTTCACCTCACCAAATGTCAGTACTGCATGGAATTAAGGATACATCTTGTACAATCCTAATAAAGGAGGGATATATTTAAACCTTTTAGATAACAATAGAAGTATTTTTGCACAAATAATAACAAGAACCCAGCTTTCAGATTCAAACTTTTCATAATGGACATCTCATTCTTCACATGATAAACGGCTTTTAATATTAGATTGGACATTTATATAGAGTCTCGTCATTAAACCAATCAAACTATCCTTCTGGCAAAGTCCTCCAAGTGTTGTAACTAATGCCTTAGTTTTTTTTTCATAGGTGATCTCGACTTTGAAATAAAATTAATTTGCAATGACTTACAATATATTAAAAAAATAGAATACAGTGGCACATGCAAAGATTTTGTGTATATAGTATTGACCTAAGTTCAGCTTGTATGGGATATAGCAAGTATGTGTATATAGTGTGTCAATAGTCTTG
>JAABOM020000049.1:25129927-25154389 GCA_011800125.2 Solanum clarkiae | reverse complement strand
CTAATCTTGTCACTCCTGGTGTGACCACACATCCATCTCAACATCCTCATCTCTGCGACATGCATCTTCTGGACATGCGCATTTTTGAGGTTTTAGAGGTAGAGTCCTGAGAAAAAATGAAAAGAGTAGGTTCTACTTAAGCCACCTGAGCACAGCTAAGCATTTTAAGTTTGAGCACAGCTAGGCAGCGTGATAAAGTCACCAGGTACCTACTACTCCAACCAGCTGTACAAGTATTGAGTAGTTCTGTCCACCGAGTTTTAGGCAAACGCGATGAGTTCTAGTAGTATCACCTCTGTTGGGATTCGTATCTTGGTAACCAAGGCTGTTATTCCAACTCCTTGACTGCTAGGGGACACAAGCAAATCATATTGACTAAAGATAATTTTTCTAGCCATTGTTTTTCATAATGTGCGAACGAAAGCACACACATAGTAGGCAAGATTTCAGCAGAAGTTTTCCATCTTAGATTGTGTCAGTTGACTGTCAAAGAATGCATACAGAGGTTAATCCAGACCAATATCTTAAAGCATATAGTTTAAAAGACACTCTAAGCTTTTTTCTTTTCTTTTTTATCCTTTTGTGGATGAAGGGTCCTACCATAAAAGTAAAAAGAGTAGATTCTATTAGAACAAGAACATTGAAGTTGTTCCACAGAAGTAATTAGAGACTGGCTAAGCTTTTCAAGTTTGATGTCCCTCTTGATCCATGGCATTTTAGTACCTATTTCTTCTCTTCCATTCGCTGAAAGCCTGAAACTCAGCGCTTTTTACACATTTCATAAGTTCCTCAGCTTTTTGTGGGTTTGAGGCCCTTTCAGATCCTTAGGACTTTTGTATCTATTTCTACAATGCCATTTGCCAAACATCATTACTTTTTTAATCTGGTTGACAGCCACAACAAAGATTCTTTTGTGCCATATCATCAATTTTATCCAATAGTAGCATTAAGAGGTAAAATTGTCTAAGCATTTCGAATTTATTGTACTCCCTCCATCCCATTTAATGTGGTATCATTTGACTTGACATGGTATTTAAGAAAAAACCACTTTTTGAAACTTATGATCCAAAATAATCCTTAGATATTTGTGTGGTTATAAATCATCTTATTAAGGACAAAAGAGGAATTCCAAGGTTAAAATTATTTCTAGTTATAATAAGCTGACATTCTTTTATGTACGGACTAAATAAAAAAAAAGGTGCCACATAAAATAGGATGGAAGGAGTATATATGTGTATTTAGTAGAAAAAATTTGAAAAATGCATTTATACGCAGTGTAATCACTCAGTATATACCAAACAAAGATCCTTTCATGTCATACCAAGGTGCTCTACCTAAGAGGCATTTGTCCCTTTATATATATACATATACCAACAGTAAGAACATACACTATATAATCTCATAAGCGAAGTCTGGAAGTAGTCAGATGTATGCAGACCTTAAATACCCACCTTTGTGAGATAGAGAGGTTGTTCCTCACAGACCCTAGGCTAAAAAAGGTGAAGTTATTCAGAAAAAAATTGCAGGAAGAAAAAGAAACGTCAGCAAAATATCGAACTACATGGCAAAAAAGAACAATAAATAGCAAAAACATTGAAAAAGAGAAAAATTACGTGATTATTAATACTCCCAACCGTTTCATATTAAGTGAATTGTTGGGTCATTTCACGCATATTAAGAAAAAGAAACAAAGACAAAATTTAATCATGTTTTTTCATTTTTACCCTTTCCAAACTTCACACACTCATTTATTTCCCATACAAAACTCAACTTTAGAAACTTAATTAAGAAGGATAAAATTGGAAAAAATTTCCAACATATCCCTTGAAAAGTGAACAATTCACTTATTTTGAAACATCAAAAATTCTCCACCAATTAACTTAATATGAAACAGAGGGAGTACTACTAATAAATAGAGACAAGAGGTTATGAGGTTAGCCCCTGCCTCTCCCACCTAAAAAGCGACCACACTCAACTACCTACGGACCGTCTGCCCTAATCCTCAACCTTCATACCTTTCTATCTAGGATCATGTCCTCAGTATGATGAAGTTGTGCCATGCCTTATCTAATCCCCCTCCCTAGTTCTTTTTCGGTCTACCTCTACCTCTGTTAACTTCTGCTGCAACAAACCTCTCACACCTCCTAACTGGTGTATTTGCGCACCTCCTCTTCATATGTCAAAACCATCCCAATCTTAATTCTCTCATTTTGTATGTGATGGATGCCACTCCCACCTTGCTCGTATAGCTTTGTTCTTGGTCATGTCTCTCCCTTTATATATACCATTTCTAAAAAATATGGGTACCTATATTAAGCTTATATTCTTTACAACCACATCATACCCAGTGGAATCCCACAAGTGGGATTTGGGAGGGTAAGATGTACGCAGACCTTACCGCTACCTCACAAAGGTAGAGAGGTTGTTTCCTGGGAATCCTCATCTCAAAAACCCATAAGCAAAATAAACTAGATATGAAAAAAAAAAGGAAACAGAAAGAACGACCAATAACGAAAAGCACATGATAGATGTTAGTATCATATGTTCAAACAGTAGAATAACTTAAACAATCTAGAAAATAAATTAACAAACAATACAAAAATGTGAATTAATTATTCGAGTCCACACAATTCACTGTGTGTCCTTAATAAACTCCATATAAGAGATCTAAAAAGGTGATTTTTTTTCTTTTCAATTTGTACGTGATCATAAGAAACCATTTCCTCTCTATCATTAGATAAAAGACACATGTGCATATTCAGATACCAAATCAGTTGCCCAAAATTTTCACGAATTTGAAACAAGAACCTTCATTGTGTCTGTTGCAGCCCCAATTATTTTCTTTTGATGCGATGCCAAGTTTCTTTCCTAATGTAGTAGAGCATCAAAGTCTTAAGTCTTTCAAATGCGATGGTCTATGATAAAGTTCCTCTATATTTTCTCAACTGCTATTTTCTTCTCCTTGCGACACTATGATTTTAAAATCATAAAAACGTCAGTATTATAGATGCTTATCAAAGTACTGAACACTGAAAGGATAATCAAAAGGCAGTGTTAATTCAACATGTGAAGTAAGAGATCATATGCCAAACTCGGCAATTCATACGACAGAACAAAAATAATCTTGTTCTCCAAGAACAAGACTTCTTAATTTTTCCACTCCACTACTATATACGGCCTTTAAAGCATTATTCCAGTTTAACATTCTTTGCTGCATTGTTCATTTAGATTCTATTATGAGTAACAACGAGAATCACATTGCGAGAGTATCTTTAAAAAAACCGAAATAAGCGGTTCATACCATGCCCACCCTTAACAGTGAAAACCTAATAAACAATGGGAAGTGTGTCAGTATAGTCTCCCCCTAAAAGGCAATCTCTTGGACAAAGCCCTCCCACCTCAATTGATTCCAAAGCCGGAGGCCCCTGGACCCACTTGTTTCAACCTCCTTGTTGCCTACCCCACCATCCGGCCCCAACAAAATCACCAGCCACCACAAGATAATGGAAAAAAATTTCCTACCCATTAACTTCCCTCCATGTGTTGCCCTTGGATTCTCTCTCCACTTGGTAGTTGCTCAATGTTATTTTCCCTCCTTCCCCCTTCATATTTCACAGTGCCCCATACATCTACAGCGTACCTGCTCAACTTCAGTATTCGAAGTACAACAGAAAATAGAGAGCAAGAAGGAAAAATAGGCAAAAATTAGTTCAATGTTGAAAAAGGAGAACAGTAGGGGTTTTGGTGGCAGCAGCAATAACTGGGCAAGGGTGTGTGACAGTTGCCATTCAGTTACATGTACCGTTTACTGCCGAGCGGATTCCACCTATTTGTGTTCGGGCTGTGACGCCCGTATGCATGCAGCAAGTCTGGTGGCTTCTCATCACAAGCGTGTGTGGATTTGTGAGGCCTGCAAACGTGCTCCTGCAGCCTTTCTTTGCAAGGCAGATGTTGCCTCACTTTGTGCCTCCTGCGATGCTGACATCCATTCTGCCAACCTCCTGGCGCATCGTCACCACCGTGTCCCAATTATTCCCATTCCAGGTAGCCACCATTCTTTTCACAGAGAACATATATACTCCTGCATGAGAAAAATAACAAAATTTTCAATATATATGACTTCCAAACCATAATACCAGAAGAGTAACGTGTTAAATAATACGGTAATGAATATGAGCGCACTTGAAATTCCTGGGGAGTTATACATTCGTGTATTAAACCATATAGCCAAGAGAAACCATGAACCAGAACAGAAGAGCTTGCCCCACCCATGAGTAAATATTTCATAGTAGCCTCATTAGACACACATCTTTCTTGGTATACCTCCCATTTTTTATGAAGAGAATGAATCTTTTTCTCGAAAGATAAAAAATAATTGGTCCGGATCTCCTGCGGGAAGGATTTGGAAGATCCAAAACAAAAAATAGTGGTATTTGCTAGCAACAACATAATGGAGGCAGTCACTCAAAATAGAGTGATCTGAAATCTGATTCAAATCCAATATAGTACCTATGGGTACATAAGAAATGTATTGAATTGATTCTTTTTAATGAATAGATCCGATCGCAACTTCAAATATGGAATTCAAAGGGATCAAATAGCAAAGGATACTCTGAATCATAGAACTATAATTAAAATCAACCAATATTTATCGAATTTGAAAAAGAGTCAGAAGAAATGGTTCGAGCCTCTTATTTTGATTTAAAACCTAAAAAGTTGAACCCATCAAGCTTAAATTCTAAATTCATCTCTGATACCAATCTCCAGGAACCCTTTATGATCCTCCAGCTGTTGACACCGTTGGTGGTGATTCTATGATCATTGGTGGGCCCACAGGGAAAGGTATGGAGGATGATGAGTTCTTGCGTTCGAGGAAAGATGCAGATGATTTGACTATAGATGAAGAAGATGAAAATGAAGCAGCTTCATGGTTGTTGCTGAATCCTCCTGTTAAGAACAATGTTAACAATAACAACAATCAAAATAACAACTATGGGATGGTGTTTGGTGGGGAAGTAATGGTTGACTACTTGGATCATGCGGAGTATGGAGGGGACAATCAGTTCAACGATCAGTATAATGTTTACCAACAGCAACAACATTACTCTGTTCCTCAGAAGAGCTATGCTGGAGACAGCGTGGTGCCTGTTCAGGACGGACGGGCAAAATCTCTAATTTTTTACCACCAACAGCAACAAGAACAACAAAGTCACCACCTGAATTTTCAGCTGGGGATGGAGTATGACAATTCTAACACTCGATTAAGTTACCCTGCTTCTAAGAGTCACAGTGTATGTTTTCTTCACTTTATCTATATATCTTAATTCAAGCTATATGCACTTTCAAGCCTACATGGATGTTGCTGTGCTAATCAGCAAGATAAATCCTGTAGTCTGGTTTCTTGAATGGACCAAGGAGATTTTATGGAGCTAAATTTCTATGCCTTATTTTTCAGACAACTGATTTCAATTTTTATGGACAATTAACTGTAGTTATCTTTGAAATGATAGTTAATCAGAGCGATGTCGCCTTTTGTTTTCTTTATCAGGTTTCTGTTTCGTCGATGGATGTCAGTGTTGTCCCAGAATCTGCACTAACTGAAACTTCAAACTCCCATCCACAACCTCCAAAAGGGACCATTGACCTTTTCTCACGCCCTGCAATTCAGATACCTCCCCAGCTTACTCCACTGGCCAGAGAAGCCAGAGTCCTAAGGTACAGAGAGAAGAAGAAGAACCGTAAATTTGAGAAAACCATAAGGTATGCTTCAAGAAAAGCCTATGCAGAAACAAGGCCAAGAATCAAAGGTCGATTCGCAAAGAGAACGGATGTAGAGGCTGAAGTAGATCAGATGTTCTCCACACCATTAATGGCAGATAGCAGTTGTAGAATTGTCCCTTTAATCTGAATGAAACATAGAGAAGATCAACTACAAGTCTCTAAACCTAGTATTAATAGTGTGTCTCTTACATTATTATCGATCTAACTAGCTATTGAATAATAAGAAATGTTACTAAAGTAGTTTTCCAAAGAGACTTTATTAAATTTTTAAATTCTCTGGATAGTTATATTGTAAAAAGAGTTCTTCCCCTTGTAGTTCGTGTTGCAGTCGATATGTACAATTTTTCTGAGAAAGTAAAATAAAGAGCCCCTCCAGTGTAAATGGATTGAACCAACAAGACAAAAAAGTAGTGCTTCTGTAAGGAGCCATGGATTGACTGCAGTAATAAGGAGGGAAGTGGAATGGATGAGAAATTTGCATCCTAAAACCTTTTCGTACGAAATGTTACCTCTGTAATGGACCTACCCAGCACAAATTCAGATACCGGATGCCTAAAGGGAAAAAGGAAAAAAGAAAAGAAGAATCAACCGCAATTAATTTTTCCACAAAAGAAACCAGCGCAGCCACAAGTATTAGGAAAAGCACTAATACCAACGACCTGTGCTCAGTGATTGTATATGACATTGTGTGCTGGTGCAATATAATTGAAGCTCAATTCTGCTTTCTGCTTTCTGCTTTCCACTGTGATCATCTTTTTGTTGAAACATACTCTTTTGGTCCAGGGCGCTCCTCTCATCTAGTATCTGTCCCAGATTCTTCAATACAATGGATGTCCCATCACTGAAAATAGAGAACAACGGGTCCACTTCTCCAAGGATAGGAAGGCACTGATGCAATGTTTTTGCCTAAAAATGGTAGTCCATAAGAACCATTTAAGCAAGTTGAAATGAAGAATCAAGTTACATGATATCCCTCAAAACAGCTAAAATACAGCTTTTAATCTGTAATCAGCAAGGATAGGTATTTTCCTTTCACCTTTACTGCAACTTAAAAATGGAAAGTGCATCAAGGCAATTAACTACTTAAATGATCCTCCTATCTTGGGATATAAAGGTTATTTGTTTCGTCCATTCATTAATTGTTTACATATAAACCAAAAAACATGGCAGTGTGAACAATACTGGATGCTGGACTGTGGACTCTAGATCCTGCAACAGAATGGTGTTGTCAAAAGCAAAAGGGAAGAAGAGCACCCCAGGGTATGATCGGGTTTTACAACAACAACAACAACATACCCAGGGTATGATTGGGTTTTTTAAGTGGAAAAAAAAAAAACACATGCTAGTGAAGGAAGTTGGAGATGAAGAAATAAAAATAAAATATCCACAAACAAGCCAGTATATGGACAATGGAACTGAGAAAAAAATTGCAACTGAAACATATATTAAGAATGAAACATGTCAATCAAGTTCAAAATCATTTTAAATTTTTTATTCGGTTGCAAAGATGCAAATTTAAGTTTCTAATTCAATCTTCTTGACTAATTGTTTTTGATAAAGTATTTTGGTGACAAATTTTGTCAACTAAGATTCTAACTCCCTGTTTTTATTCATTAACATTTTGTCCATGACGTTTTCTTAACAGGTGTCAAATAACATTGCTTTATATTATTTGCTCTTTAACTCTTGTTGTGTGAGCTAGTTCACAATGTCGGTCCTGAGCTCAGATAAGAGAGGAGAATTACCGAGGGTCAATCGAAAATAACCTCTTTACCCCATAAAGTTAGTGGTAAGGTTGCACGATTATTATCTGTCCCAAACCTCACTTGTAGGATTACACTGGTCAATTGCTCTCTACCTCATAAAGTTAGTGATAAGGTTGCACACATCTTATCTGCCTCAGACCCCACTTATAGGATTACACTAGGTTTTTGTTGCTTTATAAGGATTGTTTATTATTGCCCTCTTCAAAACAAACTTACAGGCCTTAATTACTACTTAAAACTTATTAAGAAGCAATTAGTTTGTTGCGTCTTTCGAGGCACACACCTTTACATTTAAGCACTGCCTAAGCAACCAAAGCACCTAGCCTGTGATGCATCAAGCTTCGAGGTTTATGCACGCCATATTTGCACTTTTACCAAATTGCTACATAATCCAACGTCACACTACTTTTACCAAATTGCTACATAATCCAATGTCACCCTGGTATTAACAAGTTCTGTTGCAGCTACATAAATTGATAATCTCGCTTTTAGCAATCCATGTGATCCAGTTAGTTGGGTTTCCAGTCACAGGAGACCATGAGGCATACAAAGAGGAGGTATTCCATGGCCCCAACAGTATCAGCAATCAAAACACAATGTCATCTTATTAGTCTTGAGCTGATACCAGGGACTCAAAATGTGCAGCTGCTTGAACAAGACGCAGAACGAAAGCATATTGCACTTTTACCTTTTCTGATGTGAAGTAGTTGAAAAAGTAAAATCCTGCATATCAAGGAATAAAATGAAAGAGTAGGTACAAACTATGTGGCTTAGAAATTTCATCCAGGAATGGCTTAGATGTCCACTTCTAGATCCTTTTTATCATTGAGTACTTTTAATATCCTATTCTGCACTGCTATTCGTTGGACAGAAGAACTTTTATCCACCTCACAACTCACTAGCAAAGGAAAAGAACACTCATCAATGCGCTACGACCAATATTATTCGTGCCAGAATAAAGGACAACCTACTCAGATTGTTTGACATATTCCTGATCCAGACAACAGCATATTCAAGGTGCTCTACTATCTTTTATGTCCAATTACTTTTCAGGACTTCAACAAAGATGACTCATTTTGAAAGTATCAGTTGACTCTTAAAGGACCTGGAGGATAATCTAAATCAGCATTTAAAAGCATAATGTTTATAAAAATGCAGCACTTTTTACTTTGTGGAGGTAGAATCCTGAGAAAAAGTGAAAAGAGTAGGTTCTACATAATGCACCTGAGCACACCTAAGCCTTTCAAGTTTTAGGTCCCTCAGGTTCCAAGGGAACTTTAGGCGTCTTTAGCTATCTATTTCTGCTCTGCCATTTGCTGAGCCTTAGCACTTTTTTCCACAGCTCATAAATGCTAAGCAATCCACCATGGAGCAATTCTTGCGTTCCTAAATTACTAGTTTTTGGGCACGCATATATCACGTATCAATTGCAATAATCTTCTTAAAATAACATTTTATTAATATATAAAAATGTGTTTCATCATAAATTAAAAGAAAAATTACTTCTTCTTTGATTGATGACAATGGAAACCAGCAGCTACTATCCTTTAGGTGCACACAAGTAAAACCCCTGGTCCTATGCAATAACTCGCAAACCACACAGGAGAAGTAACCCACACTAGGCAAGCACGGTGCGACGAGCTCTTCAACACTTTAAACCCACTCCAGTGATTCTTCTATCATTAGCTTCTACACTTTGCTTTAGATCTTCATAATTCATCATAATAAGATTGAAGGGTTGCAATTTGTTGTCACTAAAACTAAAAGCAAGTTCTGCTACGTTTTTCTTCCACTACTCTTCTTTGAAGAAATTCCTTAATTTACTTGGCTATTTCTCAATGTAGTCTACTTTGGAGAAGTTCCTAGTTTTAGCAAAATGTATTCCATTGCAGAACTCAAGCTTAAAGTTGATTAAAAAAAATCAATAAAGTCGTCTTTTGAATAAGAACTCAGATTAAAACTTATCTAATATTTGGGTTATGAAGCAAAGGAAAATGAATGCAGCCTTGAATTGTCTGAAGGAAAATGAAGCATTAAGAAGGAGAATACATCATCAAGGTTAAAGGTCTTTCATTACTGCTGTTAAATTTATTTCATTTCATAGTATATTGAGAAGTGATATTACAATTTGCTCTTTTAAAGATATTTAAGTTATTTCAATTCCCTACAATGACTTTCCCTGCAAATTTGTTTGCACTGGAACTTTTAACTTAAGGGAATATTAAATGAAAACTGGTAAAACTATTTTCATAATTGTGTTCCTATATTTAATAGGCACATCCAACTTTAGAGTTGGCGAAAATGTTGAACCTGAATTTCTTTAAACTCTTAAGATGTGAATGTAGGAAAAGTGCATTAGAGGTAAGAGAATTGAGTAAGACAATTAAGACAAAAGGAGACTCGTTTCTATACTAAATTGATCTTATTAAAACTCTTTTCCTGGAACATTCCTTATTCTTGTCATTGTTAGACTTTATTCAGGGCAAAAGATTTATTGATAGTTCATTTCAATCAGAAGTTAGAAGTTATAAAATTGGTGAACTTTTCTCTTAATAGCTTGTTTGAATGGTAGTACCTATTGTATCGTATTGAATTGCGTTGTTAGTTCAAATACAATGTTGTATTTTTTTGTGGTTTTTTTTTTTTGTTTTTTTTTTTTTTTTTTTTGGAGAAGGATACTGTTGTTTTGGTTGTTACTTAAATTTTATAGTTAATGATAAAAACAACACCTGAACTATCACTTTTTCACGAATTTCACATCTCAACTATCAATTATACCCTTTTCCTACCTCAACTACCACCATTGAATTATTAAAACACACATCGAAGTTGATTAGGCTAGCTATTAGTTGTTTCCTTCCCATCTAAACTATTTCTATCTATTCAACTAGGTGTTTTAATACATAGATGAAGATGTTTCAGATAGAATAAGACAGATAATGATAGTTCAAGCAGTAAAAAGGGAATAACTAATAGTTGGGGTGCGAACCTCGCAAAAAATTTTCAGGCGTATTTTGACCATTATCTCCAAATTTTGTGGTATCATAATGTTGAATTCATCATGCTATGACGAAAAACCCATTTTAATTCAACAATTAATACATAGTACTCCTAATATGTTGTTTCGTTCATACATCAGGGGAACGGAAGAGTTATATAGTGACAAAAGAATCAATTAAAAAAAATCTCCTAATTCCAATTAGGAATTCATTGGGTCCTTTAGGAACATGCCTTTTAATTAATAATTTTTATTCATCTTACCATTTAAAGCTCATGATCAGATCTTAGAAACAAAATATCTGCAACTTGACAATTTAAAATGATTTTTCAAGTGATTAAATTTAAATATAATTTATAAAATAAAAATGTTTCTATCTTTACTACAACTGATAAAAATCATTGTTTTAGCGATGCATATGTAGAAAGCCTTTTTGATTCTAGTAGTTACTTTACTAGATTTTCCTTTTTTTTCCTATAGTGGAGATAGTCGCACGTAATAACAAGTACGGCTGGACATGCTCAATTGAGTGAAATTTTCGAATTAGATCGTGCTAGTTTGGAATCCGATGGTGTTTTTTGTAGTAGTCCAAGGGGCTGGTTTACTTTTGGGCAGCGGCCTTAATCACAGATATGAATATTTTTTCCTTTTCGTATTTGTACCATGAATGTGCTGTAATTTTTATTAATTACTTATATTGTTTATCTACATTTTTGTACAATAATGTCAAGAAAATATGTCTAGCTTAAGACTAAAAAGACATTCAACATTTGATGGACATTTTAGTCTTTTAACTTTTCATTTTGGTGTTCCCACTTTTGGTATAGTATGATTAAAGAAACAAAACAATTTTCAGTTATTTTCTAATTAAATGTGAACATATCAAACTTCATTGCTGGTTGATTACACAACAATGTCCAGATACAACAGACTTACTATTATCTGTGAACAACTAATTTACTGCAAGTTTGCTAGTCGAGATTGTGCCTTACACACACACTACAGAGCTGGACCAAGTCATTAGGCACCTACTAGCTCCGATCAATACAAGTATTGAATAACTTTGTGCACCGGTATTTAGGCATTTGCAAAAAAAAAAATCTAGTAGTCTCACCTCTGCTAGGATTTGCATTACCCAAGGCTAAATTTTAACTCCTTGACTGCTAAGGGGCACCAAGAAAATCATATTGACTAGAGATAATTCTTCTGGTCATTATTTTTCATAATGTGTGAATGAAAGAAGCACACACATTTGCGTAGGCAAGATTTCAACAAAAATGTTTCATCTTAGATTGTCCCAGTTGACTTTCAAAGAATGCATTCGGAGGCTAATCCAGCTAAATATTTTAAAGCATATAGTTTAAAAGACGACGTTTAGAGCTTTTCAACTTTTGTGGGATAAAGAGTCATACCATAAAGGTGAAAAGAGTAGATTCTACCTCCAAGAACATTGAAGTTGTGGGCCTGTGGATTCTCTTCCCACTTTGTAGTTGCCTACTGTTATTTTTACTCCTCCCCCTTCACATTTCATAGTACCTCATGCGTTTACAGAATACCTGCTCAAGTTCACTAAAAGTACAATAGCAATAGAGAGCAAGAAGAGAAAAAAAGAAGCCAAAATTAGTTCAATGTTGAAAAAGGAGAACAGTTGGGGTTTTGATGGCAGCAGTAACAACTGGGGAAGGGTGTGTGACAGTTGCCATTCCACTGCATGTACCGTATACTGCCGGGCAGATTCCTCCTATTTGTGTGAGGACTATGACGTCCACATACATTCAGCAAATCTGGTGGATTCTAGCCATGAACACGTTTGTGTTTGTGAGGCCTGTGAGTGTGCCCCTGCAGCCTTTTTTTGCAAGGCGGATGCTGCCTCACTCTGTGCCTCCTGCGATGCTGACATCCACTCTGTCAACCCCTTGGCGCGCCGTCATCACCGCGTCCCAGTCATGCCCATTCCAGGTAGCCACCATTCCTTTTTCACACAAAACATAAATTCTCCTACATGTAAAAAAAAATAACAACTATTCCAATAAATATGATTTTTGAACCATAATTTCAAAAATGGAAAGTGTTAAGTAGCAACAACATTAAAAGATTGAACCCATCAAACTTAAATTCTAAATTCATCTCGATTCCAATTTCCAGGAAGCCTTTATGGTCCTTCAGCTGTTGACACCATTGGCGGTGGTACTTTGATGATTGGTGGGCCTGCAGGGGAAAGCACGGAGGATTATGAGTTCTTGAGCTTGACTCAAGATACGTTTGATATGACCATAGATGAAGAAGATGAAGATGAAGCAGTTTCATGGTTGTTGCTGAATCCTCCTGTTAAGAACAGTAAGAGCAACATTAAGAATAACAACAATAATCAAAGCAACAACTATGGGATGTTGTTTGGTCGGGAACTAGTGGATAACTTCTTGGATCTTACAGAGTATGGAGGGGATAGTCAATTCAATGATCAGTACAGTGTTAATCAGCAGCAACAACATTTCTCTGTTCCTCAGAAGAGCTACGGTGGAGACAGTGTTGTGCCAATACAGGACGGGCAGGGAAAATCTCTGATTCTCTACCACCAACAGCAACAACAACAAAGTCACCACCTAAATTTTATGCTGGGAATGAAGTATGACAATTCTAACACTAAATATGGTTACCCTGCTACTATGAGTCACAATGTGAGTTTACTTAACTGTATCCATACATCTCACTTCAGGCAACATGCACTTTAACTAAATCAATAGCCCACAGAAACTTTTCTTCCTTATTTTTCAGATTTCTGATTTCACTTTTTATAGACAAATAACTGTAGGTATCTTTCAAATGATAATTTATTGGAGCAATGACCACTTTTGTTTTCTTTATCTTGATGGATTATCAGGTTTCCATTTCATCAATGGATGTCAGTGTTGTCCCAGAATCTGCACTAAATGAAACTTCAAATGCACACCCACAACCTCCAAAAGGGAACATTGACCTTTTCCCAGGCCCTCCAGTTCTGATATCTCCCCAGCTTACTCCATTGGACAGAGAAGCCAGAGTCCTAAGATACAGAGAGAAGAGGAAGAACCGTAAATTTGAGAAAACCATAAGGTATGCTTCAAGAAAAGTATATGCAGAAACAAGGCCAAGAATCAAAGGCCGATTCGCAAAAAGAACAGACATCGCTGAAGTAGACCAGATGTTCTCCACACAATTAATAGCAGATAGCAGTTATGGAATTGTTCCTTCATAATAATCAGAAGATCAACTACGAGTCCCTAAACCTAGTATTAATATTGTATCTTACATCATTATCAATTGAAATGGCTATTGAATAATGAGAATGTACTAAAGTAGTTTCCCACAGAGAATCTGTTAAATTCTCTGCATTATTGCAGTCAATACATACAATTTTCGTGAGGAGAAAGGCGAGAAAAAGGCCCTACAGTAGACAGGGATTGTGATTGACCCAACAAGACAAAAGTACTAGTTCTGCAAGAAGCAAAGAATTGACGACAATATCAAAGAGCGTGGTGGAATGAACAAGAAATCTGCATCCTAAACCAGAGGTCTTGGGTTTACTGCAAAACCTTCTGGCACAAAGTGTTTACATTCTTAGTGGACCTAGCCAGCACAAACATAGATATGGGATGCCTAAAGGGAAGAAAAAAGAAAAGAAGAATTGACTGCAGTTAACTTTTCCACATTAACAAAGAAGTAAAGAACTGAGTCCAGCCACAAGTAATGGGAAAAGCCTTACTGCCAACGACCTATGGATGCTCAGTGGCTGTATATAACATTGTGTGTTGGTGCAATATAATTGAAGAAGCTCAATTCTGCTTTCTGCTTTCTGCTTTCTGCTTTCTGCTTTCTGCTTTCTGCTTTCTGCTTTCTGCTTTCTGCTTTCTGCTTTCCACTGTGGTCATCTTTTTGTTGGAACATACTCTTTTTGAATGATATCTAGTGCTGATCAATAGCTGCTTTTGCTACAGGGCCTCTTCCTAGATTCTCCTTCAGTACAATGAATGTCCCATCACTGAAGATAAAGAATAAAAGGACCATTCTCCAATGATAGGAAAGCACTGAGGCAATATTTTTGCCTAAAAATGTAGTCCATACGCACCATGTAAGCAAAATACTACAATGACCATCAAAACTTTTAGTTGTAATGACAGAACAAGGTACACAATATCCCTAAAACAAGTAAAATACAGCTTCTAATTTGTAATCAGCAAGGAAATAGGTATTTCCTAAAGAAATAAAAGAAGCACTTTAGTCAGTTGTGAAACGAAAATTAAAGGCAATAGAATTAACGGGAACGACATGGGATAGATGGATAAATCTATTGAATTAAGCTAATGAATATATCCAAGATCAATCATCTGGATTATCCCTTATCTTTTACTGAAAACTAAAAAGTGGAAAGTGCATCAGACGATCACTACTAAAGTGATCCTCCTAACTTGGAATCTGAAGTGTTCTCTGTTTCATCTACTTCATTAATTGTTTATATATAATCAACTTGTCTTGAGCCGGGGGGTCTATTTAGAAGAACCTCTCTACATCACCTTTGAGGTAGAGGTAAGGTAGCATACACACTTCCCTCCCCAGACCCCACTGTGTGGGACTACACAGGGTATATTGTTGCATATAATCAACAAAAAATACTTGTCAGTATGAACATTACCTAATTCCACTGGGATATAGTTCCAGCAATAGTATGGTGTTGTCAAAAGCAAAAGGGAAGAAGAGTACTCCCAGAGTATGGTCAGATTTAAGCGCAAAGAAGGGTTGAAAAGCACATGTTAGTGAAGGAAGATGGAGATGAATAAATGAAAATAAAAGTAAAACACAAACAAGAAATTATATGGACAAAGGGTTTGAGAAAAATATTGCAAGTGAAACATATATGAAGAATAAGACATGTCAATCAAGTTCAAAATCATTTTAAACTTTTTATTCTGTTGAACAAATGCAAATTTAAATTTCTAATTCAATTTTGTTGACTAATTGTACTAGTGTTCTCCACTAAATTTCTGGCTCCTTGTTTTACATTACTAACATTCTTCCATAATGTTTTTTCAGCATGTGATATATGAAATTGCTTTATAATTATGGTTTAGTGTCACCCTCTTCAAAATAGAACTTAAAGGCCTTATAACTTACTTTAAACTTTTTAAGAAACAATTAGTTGGCTGTGTTTTTCTAGGTATACACCTTGCACTTAAGCACTTCCTGAGCAATGAAAAGCCCCTAGCCTGCGATGCATCTAGCTTTGAGGTTTATGCATGCCTCATGAGCGCTTTTTACAAATCGATACATAATCCAACATCACCCTGGTAAACAAGTTCTATTTAATTCAATTGCAGGATACTTTTGTTTAACAGAAATCAAAAGGGGAAAGGGTACTTTTACAGCTTCTGTACAAACAAGCCCCAAAACAGACGTAGCTTACAGACATGACTTGGGGTTGTTTTAATAGACTCTCATCCATTATTTGGTTCAGCTATTTCTGCACTAACATATCTACTACTAAACAGTTTACTATGAAGAAATATCAATAAAGATACTTGCTGATCTCCTCATATATGTTTTGCAATCTATCTTTAGCAATCCATGTGATCCAGTTCATTGAATTTCCAGTTACAGTAAACCATGAGCATAACACGAGGAGGTATTCCATGGACTCAACAGTATCAGTAATCAAAACACAATGTCCTTTTATCAGTCTTGAGCTGATACCAGGTTTTAAACATATGCAACTGATCAAACAAGACGCAGAAGTAAAGCATATTGCAATTTTACCTTTATTGATGTGAAGTAGTCATTGATTAAATAACGTGGAAAGTTTCGGCTTACCGAGAAATCAAATGAAAATGTAAGGAAGTAAGAACTTTGTGGCTAAGAAATTTCATCCAAGAATGGCTTGGATGTTCACTTTACGTCCCTTTTGATCATTGGGTACTTTTAGTATCCAATTCTGCACTGCTATTTGTTGCATAAAGAACCTTCTATCCACCTCACAACTCACTATCAAGGAAAAAGAATACTCATCAAAGTGTCATCACCAATATTATTCCGCCAGAGTAACGGACAAACAACTCAGACTGTTTGACATATTCCCGATCCAGATATAGTTGTAATTTGATTAACAGGATATTCAAGGTGCTCTAGTATCTTGTACTTTCTCTTAAATCATCTCCAATTACTTTTCAGGACTTCAACGAAGTTATTTCATTTTAAAAAGTATCAGTTGACTGTCAAAGGACTCGGAGGCTAATCTAAACCAGCATTTAAAAGCATATAGTTTTTTTCTTTTTTTTTTTTTTTTTTGATTAAGTTAAAAGCATATAGTTTATAATATAAGAATGTAGCACTTTTTGCTTTTGTGGAGTTAAGAGTCCTGAGAAAAGTGAAAAGAGTAGGTTCCACTTAAGTCACCTGACCACAGCTAAGCTTTCAAGTTTGAGGTCCCTCAGATTCCAAGGAACTTTAGCTGTCAATTTCTGCTCTGCCATTTGTCTGAACTTCAGTACTTTTCTGCAGCTCATAAAAGCAAGCAATCCACCATGGAGAAATTTTAGTGATTCCAACGCAATAAATTATCAAAGCAACGAAACAACCTTCAGTGATTTCCTAATTCAGTGTGAAAATATCAAACTGCATTGCTGATTCATTCGACAACATAATCTAGACATAGTAATATTTTTTTTGTCAATGAACAAATAATTTCGTGCACGTTTGCTGCTCGAGAATATATTGTATACACACACACAAAAGTTTTTTGATTTCCAGAATGCTGGACTCCCCCGCTCCCTCCCAACAGCACAGGTGTCAAATTATTCGGGTCACACTGACATTTAGGCAAATGAGAAAGAATTTGATTAATGTCATCTCTGCTGGAATATGAACCTTGGTTCCGAAGGTTGTCATCCCAACTCTCCAACTTCTAGCAAGAAAAGAAAACCATATTACCTAATGATAATTTTGCTGCTCATTGTTTTACATATTATACAGGTTGTGAACCAAAGAGACCCACGCGTAAGGCCTAGGTAAGGCTTCAATCACTAGAGATTGTTGCAGTTGAGGATCAAAATTTGCACCTGGAGGATAATCCTAACTAATATTCTAAAGATATGGTTAAAAAGAAAATGTAGCACCTTATACTTTTGAAGAATCTATCTCGGCAAGAACATTGAAGTTGTGGTCCTGTATGTTCGACAGAAGTTACCAGAGCCACTTTGAGGTCCCTCTTGATCCACGGCACTTTGGTACCTATTTCTTCTCTGCCATTCGCTGAAACTCAACACTTTTTACACAGCTCATAAATGCCAAGCAATCCATAATGGAGCAATTCTTGTTATTCCAAAGTTCATAAAATCATTAAAGCAAGAAAACATCCTTTAGATCCTTAAGACTTTATGTATCTATTTCAGCAACGCCATTTGCCAAACATCGTTACTTTTTTGATCTGGTTGACAGCCACAATGAAGATTCTTTAATGCCATATCATCAATTTATCAAATAGTAGCATTGAGAGGTAAAATTGCTTTAATCAAGGAATATAGCCTGTCCAACTTAAATACGAGCCCCTCGATTTACTGTATAAGGGAACTAAAGAGGCATGTGTTAGACAAAAATGCAAAGTTAAGAATCACCCTTCATCATTTTTACAATCATCTTTTTAAATATAGCAGCTTCTCATAAAATTTCAAAGCAATGCAGTAGCCTTATTCATTCCATTTGGTACTAAAATAATCAAACAACCATTAACAACAAACAAACACACAAACTTGAGAGAACTGCATTAATCAGCAGAACGCGTCTACGCAATCAAACTAGGGTTTCCACCTTTTGCAATTAATTGTAATGAGATGGCAAATCATTAACTCAAACAATGAAGGAATAAACAATTTACTAAAATTATGAGGAATCATGAAGCACTACATATGGAAACTTTCATTAAAAACAGAATCTCAAAGAACCATGCGACATACCTGCTGTGGAAAAGCTTTCTCTGATATGGCTAAAATTGATTTACAAATTAGGCGCGTAACCTTTTGTGATTGGCGCGCGTTACGACTCCCGGGCTTCATGATCCAACCCGAATTCGCTTTGAGGTATATGGAATTGGTGAGTTCACATGATGAATTGGGCTACAAATTGTTGGAAGCAAACTCCTCCCAACAGGGGCTTTGAGTATATCTTTTGGTTCGCACATCCGTGGTCATCGATTAAATTCAATACATTATTTATATAATTTTTAAATAATATATTAAATATTAGTTAAAGAAACATATTTTCAAATTGAGAATTGAGTTCACTGATTTAAGATTTCTTTTCTAGGAGGAAGGTTGAGGGTTCCAAAGCGAATAATATCATACTAATGCGAGATTGGGGTGAGGTGTAGAGTCATCGATATGGTATCCGGACCAAAGATCTACGAGGGTGCCTTGTCGAAAGTTTTTTGAGGAGTTCACGAGATTGTGTAGTCAGAGTTTGAGGATAGGTTTATTGGGAAGCAAACTTCTCCCACATTGTTTGTGGAGTAAGCAAATAACCAACTTATAAAGTTGAACACAATCCCATTAGACAATTATCCTTCCAGTCTGGATGTTTTTAGGGTCATCTGCTTTAGAATGGTCTTTAATCTTTATTAGTTTTTGGCAACTTACACAAATTTCATACTTTTCTGTGTTAATTTCAACTAATATCAATTTTTTTCGAAATTACCAAAAATCTCTTTTTTTTTATACAAAAAACGAAACAAGTGAGACATATCAAAAAGATAGGATCATTAACGAATTTTACCATGATACATGGAGAAGTAGAAATTGTAATTTACATTAATTGGTGTTGTAATTTTATATCATTTAAGAGACTTTTATAATTTTTTAAAAGAGTAGCGATTATCTGAAATTATGTAAACATAAATTGGGTATAATTTTTCCTAACCTGGCCCCTTCATATTTGTAATTTTTAATATATGACCCCGATAATTTAAGTAATAAACACACGAATCAAAATACTCCAGATATGTTTAAAGAAAATTATAAAGCAAAAAGAAAATGAAAAAAATCATAAATATACAATAAAATAGTTTCATATACACCAAACACAGTCAAGCTTTCATTTATATAAAAATAGCCCAAAATTAGTAATACAAGCAAGCAACAGAAATTATTTTCAACAAAATGATCATATGTATATAATGTATCTACATGTATATATAATGTATTAATATTGTATAAATAGGAGATCTAATTATATAGTATTATTCTTGGTACAATAAAAATATATATTACAGGCTGCAACCAACTCAAATCTTCTTTAAACAATTCTAAAATTTAGATATGAACTCTTCTTTATGTTTTAATTGAGAACAATAAGAAGAAGACGACACTAAAATAATGTAATCCTAAATTTCAATATACAAACCAGTGTTCATTAAGTAATTGATAATTGTAGATTATCAATTATCGATATTCAAAATATAATAGGAACATAAATTAAAGTCAATCACAAAATAGGACCAGTCCACACAAAAGCTGAAGTTTGTAGGAGGAATTTCATCAATATTGGAAAAAATATACAATATTTTATAATCTACAATTATCAATTAAAATTACATAATCTAGGATTACTTAGCTGTTAATTAAGACACTTTTTAAACAAATGAATTTTATCATAAGAAAGTCATCATATTCCTGTGGAACCTTGATTTATTAATCACTTTTCTGTTAAAGCTACACTTCTTTCTCCCTTCTTAGTTCTTACATGAAATAAATAAATCATTTATTAGCCTATCATGAGCGTGACTTAAAATTCATGAACTGAATTGGATTCTTAACCCGAAACAACACGTTTAGCGGGCCCTATAGGCCCATTTCAGAAGAACCTCTCCCTCAAATTTCAAATATTCACACATTATTCTTCATTCATTATTTTTTCCTCAAATTTCAAATATTCACACATTATTTTTCATTTAATCAAATTACGGATACACCCTTCTGTAGTCCATCCTCAATACGTAACATAGTTGGGAAACCACCAAAAGATGTGGGGCAGGGATGGGTTGCTCCTTCCTTAATCAGAGGATTCGAGTTTGAAAATGAAAAAATCTTTGATAGGGAATGCTTCCCTCTAGATGAGACCTACTTGCTATGAATTCGAATATTGTTCGGCTAAAGAAAAAAAATATAGTTGAATAAAAATAGAAGTCATTCGTCTATGATAACTTTTTAAAAAATAAATAAAATTCTAAAATATAATGTAATGATGTGCCCAATGTTTTGTCCGCCAGTTTTTCTTTTGGATCATTTAAGACTTTAACGGAGATGACATGTCAAAACAATTAGGTTAAGGTAAGGTGACCATATATCATATATAAATGATGATAAAATACCAAATGAGGTTAATATATCTAAAATAAAAATATCAGTATGATAACTTTTAATAAGTTAGCGGTTATACAATTAGCAAAATTGAATAATTCTTTCTCACACCAATAAGTCATTAATTATAAAATTTTAATTCGCTTTTTAAATATTTATTTGATAACTCAATACCAATAAGTCATTTTTATAATTAACTTATCAATTATAATTCGATTTTGAACTCTTGACAGAGAGACTAAAAGAAAACGTCACTTGAGTATATCCACATTATCTTTAGTTGCTTTTAGATTAAACTAGAAAAAAAAAAAAGCAATAGGAAAGGGACGGAAGAGCTTATTAATGAAAAAAAAAACCTTTCTATACAATAATTTTTTATTTTTCTTACACTTTCTGTTCATTTCTACTTGTAATTATTTTACTTATTTGGGTCAATTAATATGAATTTTGATGAATATTTTAAGATATAATTCTTTTTATTATATTTTAATATGAAAAAGATTGTAACTCATAATATTTTTTATAAAATTTTCAACAATCTAAATTTTATATTTCAAAGACTATTAGATGATAGTGACACTAGATAAATGATTGTCACCAGCTATTCTCCTAATTCTAGTGTCTAATAAAGGATTGAATGACACGAGAAAATTCTTAGGTATATTTAGTACATTAAAGGACATTACATATCTAAATTGAATTGCTAATTAATTGTTGAAAACGTGTGTTATTAATTGATTTACATATTTTAACAATAAAATAGAACTAAGAAAAGGTCATGAAGGCAAGTTATGTCCAAAAATAAAAAATAAAAAATTCAGTGCCTCCGAGCCATGGAAAAGAATCGACTCTGTCCATAAGAAGATTTATTGTTGATGTAAACATGATTAAATAAAACTTTCTCCCGTCTCAAATTAATTAAATTCAAAGTTCAAGATGGATGTTTAAATTTTTTTTCATATTTGTCCTTTTATTTATTGAAATTTTATATTTTCTATGAGATAAATTACACTATGTATTTATGATTTTACAAAGGGTAATAGTGAAAAGTAAGGTGTAAATGTTGTCTTTAAATATTTTTTTAATATATGTGTATTACCTCACAAATTCAATTAAAATGAGACCAAAAAAATATTAAATATTTCAATTAAATAGAGTAACTTCCAATTTGCACCACTGATATATGCATTGATTTGTGGTTTGTACCTTATTTTATTATTATAAATGGTTTACATTCAAAATTCCGTAGTTCCTTGCAAATTATTTTTAAAAAATCAATTAATTTACAAGGGTAAAATAGAAAGTCAAAGTCAATATTTCTCAATTCTTCCTGCCTTTTTTTTCCCAACAGATTTGTGTAATTTAGGTTTTAGCAACTCAAATAAATTGATTAATGGCTTTAATAATTTTAACTTATAGTTTTGATTCTCGAATGTTCTTCAATGAAATTGTAAGAAATCAGGTGAGGAGTGTAATTGTATGCAAAACAATACTGACCAAATTGCAATACTCTAATAATAAGGTCTGTGTGATACAAATAATAAAAAAGGAAGCAAATATCTGCTATCCATTTTTTTTTAAGCAAGTTATGCAAACTTCTTACTTTTTTGGAGTTAATTTTAATATTATTTTTTTAAAAATTAACAAAAATTTCTCCTTTTTGATAAAAAAAATGAAATCAGTGATACATGTTGAAAAGACAGGAGTATTAAGGGATTTTACTATACTACATGGAGAAGTAGGGTTTGTAATTTATATCTACAGATATTGCAATTTTGTATCATTTAAAAGATTTTTGTAATTTTAAAAAAGAGTCAGGATTATATAAAATTATGTAAATATAAGTTGTGTATTTTTGTAATTTTTCCTTTTTCGGATTTTTTTTAGTCTCATAAATGGTCTACTGTACGCAATCTTACCTTATATTTCCTTGTTTTCAAGACTTGAACTCTTGACCTTCTGATCACATGAAAACAATTTTATCAGATGCTCCAAGGCTCCCCTTCAAATGGACAAATATTAATTAGTTAGGGATAAAGATGGAAATTCAAGAAATATTAAAAGTTAGACAAGACTTGAAAAGTGATTCACCGGCGAATTTTTGAGTGCATAGATCAGCAAGGAATACAGTATGCCCCAAGAAAGAATCCTAAACCTTTTCCCCTTTTTTTTAGTAATAAATGTTCTTTTGCTTGGGTACTTCTATAACTCCATTATAATATAACTATTTTCCCTTCCAATCTTATCTATGCGTTGTTAAAACCCATTATTTTCCCTCTTATAAATACAAAAACATACCACAACACATCAATCAACACCATAAGAGAGAGAAAAAAATGACTAGTAGTATGATGGTAATGAAACCATCACATAATACAACTTCAACATTACTAGACGACTCAGGTGTTCCAAGATGGAATTCCCCAGTCCCTTATTTATTTGGTGGGCTAGCAATTATATTGGGATTAATAGCGTTAGCTTTATTTATTATAAGTTGTTCGTACAAGAAACCTTCGACGGAAGAATCATCGTCATCGTCGTCTTCAAACAACGTTAACGATTCAGATCGTGGTCGAGAGAAGAAGACAGTAGAGTTGATGAAACCGGAGATGGAACCAAAATTTGTTGTGATCATGCCCGGAGATTACAATCCTACGTGGTTAGCCAAGCCTACTTTCCCTATTCGTTGCGGTCTTGACCAAGCGTAAGTGTAGGTTAGAAGTTCAAATGAACAATATCACACGTTATGTTTGAAAAGTATTTTTGGATTGATTATTATTGATTTGTTTCTTGTAAACGGTATGGTGGGACTGAAATCATGTACATAAGGTGTGTAGAGTAAGTTAGAACAACTAATTAACTGCAATTCGAACTAGCAGTATATTTTTTGTTTCAACTTGTTGTCATCTATTCTTTTTCTTTTAAGAAAAGAATGTGGATCAATTAGCGTTGAGTTAAAATGTTAAGCAAATTAATTTAGCGCTTAATTTCTTAACTAAAGAGAGCGAAGTACCAATGCCCATAGTTAATGTGAGTTAATAATTTTTGAAGCATCGAGGCCCTGCCACCAGGACGAATCTAAAGGGTAGCAACCTGAAACTCTTTAGAAAAAAGTTACATGGTATATTAAAGTATTTTAAAAAAATTTTATGTATATATATACATAAAAGATATTGAATCTCCTGAACATGAAATTAAAAAATAATTTGCAGTTAAGGAATTCAAAATTCACTCCAAGTTCAAAGCTCAAGCAATCTGCCACTGCTTGCCCCAATAGATTGATAGAAACAACAACACAGAAAACACAATAATTCTTTCAATATTTATTTAAAGTTACATGACACTTCTTTATGAGGAGATAAACAATAACTAATTTAAGTTAATCAATTAATTATTTAACTCCTAACTATTCAACGCTAAATTATTACTTTATGTATCCGTAAACTATTAACATATCTATATTAGAAGTAATTAAATTAATTTTCTCATCATTAACAGTATATAATAGATTAAAATGTTACATCAAACTAGATCGGAAGAG